>OU015497.1:100670996-101258496 GCA_907164885.2 Dolomedes plantarius | reverse complement strand
TCCTTTTGTTTTGCAATTCTTCCAGAAAAGCAGTGGTAACATTGCTGACATACAGACAGATTGTTAAAATTTCTTTAAAAAATTTTAAATACAGGAATTATTGCAATAATTCTAGTCATTCTAATAGTTAGAGTTGTATCAATAATTTCTAAGTTTACAAAAAAAAAGTGGTCAGTGTACTCAAAATAACCAAAAAGGGGTGGCACAATCTCATCGCATCAAGTGAACTTATTTTAATGATAATGTGACGTAATGATAATGTGATAACTGTGCACACACTGTGCATCCACAGATAACACTTCATGTAGTAGGCGAATAAAAATATATTTCTTACCAGTGCACAAAACTAATTCTTCATACCACGAGAACTAACACTTTTCACAGGTTGCAACAAAGTGATAAAATAGTGAATTGTTAAAAAAAAATTGTGGGAGTCACAAAGATTGTATCAGAGGAGCGTGATAACGCTTGTTGGTTTGTACCAACATACCGCTGCCCCGTGGTAAACGGGAAAACTAACAGCTTTAATAACAAGCCACCAGAGAGCACTGATTTGCTGAATTCCGTGTTGGCACAATTTCGCCCCACCTGGCACAATTTCCCCATTTTGTGGTATTTGAGAAGTGTTCAGTTAATGTAAAATATTCTTCTGGATTCATGAAATTATGCTTTGGATTTCGATAAGACAATGGGGAAATTTAGCTTCAGGGCATTGTTTGCATATATCATAATATATATTATAAATTTAAATTATGTTCTTATCTGAATTGTACTTTGTTGATAAGTTATGCGTTTAATATAATATTAAAATTTCGATTAATTTTATAGTGGGCTCTTATATTAGTTTTGTCTTAGGATTTGTAAATAAAATAGGGTACTCAACATGAATTATTTTGTGAAAAAGAAACTTTTTAAATCTATCATGTACAGGGTGATTTTTTTTAAACTGACAGTACTCAGAACCATCTATAGCGCGATGTAGCAGACGGAATTCCACCAAAATTGATAGAGGGACTAAGGACGACATGGGATATAGTTTCCGTAAAAAAAAGAAAAAAATAGTTCCAAAAGTCGCCGATAGGGGGAGATATAGCGATGTTGTTGTCGGAGCACCCGAAAATTTGCATAAAAGGTAAGTAAAGCATCAAAGTGCAAATTCATGACTACATAGTCGACAGCAGCGCCAGTATTTTAGGCTATAAAGTGCGGAATCTGTTGCGCCTTCGCTTTACAGAATAAGCCTGGCCACACACCGAATGCAACAAAACATTGCGCAACGTTTCTGTTTCTAGCTTTCTGTACCGGACGCATCGTCTGAAATGTAATCAAAGAGGAGTGCCGCACACCGGATGCAACATTGTTTTGATATACGTCGCGTCATTTCGGAAACGTTGCTGCAGCAAAAGTGTATGCTTCTTTGACCGATGTTTCTCAACACACAGCTGGTGAAACATTTCATCTGCGCATGTGCAGGAACACGCGCATTTTATTTTCATTAAGGGGACAGTGGACCTTCAAACCTGTTAGAAATGTGAACTAAGAATTACTTTAAGGGTTCATTAATTACTTGCCTTTCCAAAGTTTGACGTCATATTTTTGCATTTCCATTTTAAGCCTGTTCAAGTTAAAGCGATTCAATTCATAACTAAGCCGATTCACTGACGCAAATTTCTTGTGATTACGTCATGTTTGGCAGACTGCCGTACGTCATATAATTAAACATAAAAGTCTCTAGTAGAGGGCGTATTTCGTAGAAGTTACAACCCGATATTTGAACATCAGCTTTTGACACGTGTATATAAGCCGTGGATACTTTCAGGAAAGATATAGAGGTGATGAGTAGGAGTGTATAGAGGTGATGATATAGAAAATATGAGATGAGTATCGGTATTATTAGGTAGTATCAAGCTGCTTTTTTCATCAATGCGTTTATTAAGAAGTCGGTGTCTGTTTTGATAAGATAGCAAGATATTGTGTTAAGCCTGCTAAAAGTAATGCATTTTATATTACTTCAAGATTTAAATCCCTTTTGATAATCCATCACAGTATAGGAAATAGACTGTTTGTTTAAGAAATTGATTCAATGTAAAAACCCGGTGTGCATTACTAATGTTACTAGTGGAGAATGAAGATATTGACATTGTTGTTTTTAACTAATTTTAACTAGTTTTTCAAATGAATAAATACTTTTATGTTATTGTTAAAAGGCTTGTCGTCTATACATTATTTTGGGCATCTTCAATGGTTTTAACGTATACCTTTTTAACAAACATAGCTTTTACTGCACAGCTTTTACTCTGCTATTCAAATATATATAATAGAAGAATTATTAGGATTGTTGACGTACATGTTTTACATGTACGCTGACAAAACCGAACTTTTTTTGTTTTGAATGAATTTGCTTGAAATTTGAATATGAGATTAGTACCATAGATATGTAAAAGTGGTTAAAATTTAAAAATGAAATATTAATAATTTATGAATTATGAATTATTAATTATATCAAAAATTAGCGTAATTAAAAATGATTCATGCGCATTTCTTTTGCATATAATATGGTAATTTTTATTTAGATGATACCTTATAGAACTAACAATGAAACTTATTGCTTATTTTAAGCATTCATTAAAAATATAAAGAGAAAAAATTATAATAGGGAAAACACCCATTTTATCACGCAAAATACCTATAAATCGTCTTTTCAAGTACAAAATTTAGAAATTCTGAGCTACGAAGCATAATTTTTTTCAATAAAATTTATTTGATATACAGTTAAGTATATAAAACTTAAATTTCAAAGCAATACGATAATTATAAATGCGCCTGGAGCAGTTTGAATATTCGTATGACATGAAAATTTTTATTTTGAGAAAAACACATTTAAAGTTATTGTTATTAGTAACCACATAATATCTAAATTAAATACAAATGCCTATAACTAGGAAAGTAATCGCAGAAATTAAAAATTCTTTTTGCAACACATTCCTACTCGTCCGTAGTTTCACAATTCAATAAAATAAAAAAATCGAATTTTTGGACAAATTTCACAATTTTGAAAGTCCACTGTCACCTTAATCCTCCGTGTTGAGGATTTTTGCATTATTATAATAAAAAGAAATGGGGGTTGATGCTGACAAGTTGATAGTTCTTGTCCAGGCAAGGCCAGAAATTTATGATTTTAGAGCAAAGGACAACCACAACCAAGATGTAATAAATAAAATTTGGCAAGATATAGCTGAGGAATTGAATATTCCAAGTATGTACCACACCAATTTATCCCATTTAATCAAATAAACCTTGTCTTCAAGTAATCCAGATACCTCCATTTTTAGGATATTGGTAAGAAAGAAAAATAACGTTGCGTCACTCAGGGTGAGATCTAGGAAGACACAAGCAGGGCATCTGCCCAGAGCGGCAAATTTCAGGGGCGGCAAAATTGGTACAATGAGAAATAAAGTTGCGTTTGTTTTTTTTTATTATTGATTTTTTTTAAATATTTTATAAGATATGTTTTTCTTAGATTTAAAAGTAGATACTTAACTACATATTTGTCTTTCTTTTGTTACTGCTCTTTATATTATTACTTTTACAAAACAAAAAGCTTTTCTTATTCAACAATGTTATTAAAAGTTATTCCGCAATGTTATTAAAATGTTATTCTGGAGGTATACTCTTCCGGTAGTTGGTGTTCTTTTTCCAAATCTTGTCTTTAACAAGTCCCAAGAGATAATCAAACGTAGGTATGCTTAACCTATAATAATTGTAAAACTTATCTCGGTCATTTCTAAGTTCTTTAATAAAACTACCAATGTGTGTTTTTTTATTGATTGGATGAATCCAACAGCTTCTTTCTGGTTTTTCATCCAAACATTGTATAAATTGCCACAAAAGAATAGCTAATTCTACTTCCTCACTTGCCATATCACCCACAATTATGACCAAACTACTTTCCCAAAACTGAACACTTCCCTCAACAACGAACAAAATACTGCAGACCTCTTCAACTCCCGTGTTCTTACTACTGATGAAATATCAAATCAACCTAGCGTTGCGAGTCAAATTGTAACACCATTTTCCACGATAAAACATTTTGGTTGCACAACGTCTAGCAACAGAAACGGTGCGCAATGTTTTGTTGCATTCGGTGTGTGGCCGGGCGAAAGTGTCATCAGTCGCTTTTTTCTACTTCCACGGCTACCTCGCTCCCCGGACCTAACCCATGTGATATTTTTCTGTGGGGTTATTTAATGTCTAAGGTGTATCTTTGTGGAGTCTCAAACTTGGTGGCCCTAAAGGACAACATATCCCGGACTTTGATGAACATTTCTGGTGACATGTTACGCTCGGCCGTTGAGAACGTAGTGTTCAGGATGCAATGTGTCGTCCAACAGGACTGAGATCACATTGAAGGAGGGAGAAGTGAATTTGCTGTATAAAGTGGTGTTGCAGTGAAATTTCTTTGTTATTCACTTATCTGCTTACAACTTTTTCGGTATTCATCCCTTATCTTTATAGGCCGAAATACTGACGCTGCTGTCGACTACATAGTCGTGAATTTGTATTTTGATGTTTTACTTGCCTTTTATGCAAATTCTCGGGTGCGCCGACAAAAACAGCGCCATATCTTACCCTATCGACGACTTTTGGCACTATTTTATTTCACGGAAACTCTTTCCCATGACGTCCTTTGTCCCTCTATCAATTTTGGTGGAATTCCGACTGATAGATCGCGCTGCAGATGGCTCTGAGTACTGTCAGTTTATAAAAAAAAATCACCCTGTATTTTGATGGTTCGATAATTAATCTGTAAGAAATCTGATTTCCATATGGTATTCTGTTATTTGAATTTCTTATTTTCTCCGAAGTTCTTTATTTCTTATACAGTTCTGTAACATTTGATATGCGCATTTGTAGAACAGTGCAAGTAAATTTTCAAATATTAAGCTCTGATGAGTTCAGAGAATTATTTTCTGTTCTCACTGGTACAGGTCCTGTGACGATGGAGTTTATGCAATCGAGATAATTATTGCCATACTAATAAAGGGAAAAAATAACACAATTAACTTTTCTTCACAACTTTCGTGGCACATTTCATAATTATCACAATCAAAGAAACGGGCACATTCTTAATTTATAAGAAAAAGTAATATTTAAGTAATGAAAGTACCAGTTCATTACAACAGTTTATTTTTTAAGTAATGAAAATCGTCCTCAAGTAAATTAATGTAAAGATACTCGCATTTTAACCCCCAAAATATCCAGAAGGGGGAAATCAAAAGCCTTTCGCAATCGGTTTGACTACTTCTCAAACTACGCATTTAGCAGGTACTTCAACACGAACGCGTAAGGAAGGTTAAAAGAAGTCTCAAAGGAGTGCCACTGAAATCTGTTGCCATTCCCAATAAATATAATCTCCCAACGCCCGTATGGGGTTAAGAAGGAGCCATCGAAAAGCAACTAACTAATCAACATTCCCGGTCACGCGGTATATACTTCTCTTTCAGCCACGGGATGTTTGGCCGTGCTAGATTTGATGATCTTTTCACGTGCTGGAAACATCCGCTTTCTCTTTACACATACTTAACACGTTAAATTCATCGTAAGTTGACAGAAACTTCATTCATTCAATGAAGTCTTTAAGTTTACCCATAATAATTTTTGTTTTCTAATGCGGAGGTAGGGGTCGGTAGGGCCAAAGTCGGTAGTCTACACTACTTGACACGGCTCCTATGACCTAAATTATTAGAGCGAACAGGCGGACCCTCGGCTGCGTATTCAGTGTTCATTCTGCAGATTGAAGCATACCGCATGGGTCGGTTGAATTTTGTGAGTTCTAATGCAGATGCAATCGTGAGATATTCGCTCTTTATTTGACCGCGAATTTCTTCTGGCTACTTTATTATGCGAGCGCCATTTAGGAATTGCTCACCATGAGAAGACAACACGGTAACGTCCAAATCTTACTCAAGATTTGAACCCAGGGCCTCTCATTTTAATATTTTCTTAAGTAATTTCTTTTTTATTTATCTTTCAGTAAAATATTACTCGCTAAGACTATTACATTACATGACTTAAATCAAGGTTTCCGAAACTTTTCCGGCGATGGAACACTTTGTAAATCCTGAAATTTTAATGGCACACGTTGTTTATTTTGTAGGGTATGTAATAATACATAATCAATAAAATTTACATAATAATGCATGAATATTTAATTATAATACATTAATAATTAAATTTTTAGATATTTTAGAGCAGGGGTGGGCATTAAGTCGATCGCGATCGACCGGTGGACCACCAAGACATTTTGGGGTGACCGCCTTTACTAAGACCTGAGTCGTGCATACTAAAAGAAACATATTTAGTCTTCTACTAACTATAACTACGAGAACTAACTTTAGATGAAAATGATTTATTTTTTAATGTGTTTTGAATTGTTTGATAATAAATGCATCATTTGATATTATTATATTTGTGGCTATTATTATTATGTTCGTATCTTGCTTTTTGCTTTAAACGCGGTTTTAAAAGAGTAAGTTCTTTATTGTAGTTATGTAGGTAAGTACATATTCCGTATTTATTATTAAGTTATAATAAATATTGTAGAACTTTTTTTTAGCTCACCCCACCTACGCCACTGGGTGGACCGCAACACCTTGAAAAAATTAGAAGTAGCCCGTACCCTGGAAAAGTTTGCCCACCCCTGTTTTAGAGCATTAATCCGTCAAACATGTTTGAATTTCTTGTAGCCATTGCAGTATACAAAACAATTCCAGGTTTTCGAGGAACACCTATTAACTTTCCATGGAACACCAGTGGATCGGCACATAGTCGGGGAAATCCTGACTTAAAGTAAAGTTGTGGATGAAAAATATGCGAAGCATTGGATCATTGTTGTGATGAGGAACTATCAGTGGCGTAAACAGCATAACTGGCGCCCGGGGCACGATACCTTTTTGGCGCCCCTCCCGAAAAACATATAGTAATATAATATATAGAATCTTGTTTGTCTTGGGGACCATTTGGTGCCCCTCTGCGAGTGGCACCCGGGGGGCATGATAGACCCCCTTGCCGCCGCCCCCCCATCGCTACGTCACTGAGAACTATTCATTAGTTCGAAACATGTAGATACCCGTTTTTAATGTATTGTGGAATTTAAAAAGTGTTGATTACTGATTACATTACATTTCTACGTGTCCACATTTAAACATTATTGTTACTAGACGCAATATTACTAGGTTTATTCATTTTAATATTTTTTTAATCAGCAACATATTGAAATTACAATATCTGAAAAAAAATTAGTAAAGGAAAATATTTGCATTTAATATTTCCTTCATAATAAATAATTAATTTTCCTTCATATAATAAAAAAGCATTGAGTAGAAAACCAGTAAAAACAGTTTCGCATTATAATACAAAATCCAAGACAGAAATGTTTTATCTTTCTGAAAAAAAAGTAACAGAGTTTTAACAACATAAAAAAAAAACTTTTTCATCTCGCTTAGTTTCTAATCTCTCTCCAATAAAACTTGAATTATCTCAGTGCCCTAACAAATTACGTTTATTCTTGTCATCCCGAAAATGTATCAAACAGTTATTCATTTTATTTAAATAATAAATGACAGTTTCAATGACATATATAAATATCGCATAAAGTACAAAAAGAAAAAAATAGTAATGACTTTAATTTTCCTTAAGTCCTGAAAAGCTAATTACAATCTGATTAATCAAGAAAAACTCCATATGCGCTGAAAACTTGATAAAATCAAGCAACTTAAATCATCGTGTCTTAAGAAATGTACTTTCCTCTTCCGTGATTTTCCTAATCAAATTAAAACTTTCACGTCATGTGTTTATTTATAATGAAAGAACTTATCTTACGCTACGGTGAAACGAATATGAGGTACAATGATTATGAACGGGTGGGAGTCAAAGAATTTATTTATCAAATTAACTTGGCGAGCAGCGCAGACTTGCTCCATCATTGTGCTTTTTCCCTTTATTAATTTTATCTTCAAATCTAATTAAATGATAGGCTAATGCCCATTTTTATAATTTAGAAAATAGTTCCCACTAATTAATCATGCTGTTCATTACATTTTAAAACACTTTGCTCTGTTTCATTTTAAAAATAAAGTATATTTTTTCCATAAAAGTGAAGGAATTTTGAAGTTGTTTTTATAATAAATAATCAAATATTGCTGAGTAAGATAATGAAAAATCTGTTTTTGATAAATTTGCCTTTTACTGAGCTTAGACTTAAGCAGTGACTTAAAAATTTATCGTTTTGTTTTATTTTTTCACAACGAATGCACTGAAGTCAAAAGAAAAGAAAACTGTTTAAAATGAGAATTTTTTTCTAAAATAGTTTGCCTGCAATTTGTAAATACTCCAGTAGAGATTATGCATCTTGGGCCATATTCAGCATTATTATGAGCCCCAGAATTTATACGCTTTACCGTAAAATTTTGCCAGTTTCATTCTTTATAAATTTTCACTTTCTTTCTATATATTAGTAAATTTACATATATATTAATAAAATAAATTTACATATATATAATTACATGTATATACATATCATAAACTTACATATATATTAATAAATTTTTAAAGTTTTTATATATTAATAAAGTAAGGAAATTTAACCTGTTAGTGTAATATACCACAAATTTTCGCAAACATCTACATCGAATTCTCAAAAATCCCCATTTAAATCTTCCTTTTTGTATTTTCCTTAAAAAAGACATCAATTTTTCAAAAAATTAACCGTGCCTTAAACAGCTTAGAAAATGCCTTTGATAGTTAAAAAAAAACGAGAAACTCATAATAATTACACTTGACAAATATCAAAAAATAAATTCAAAAAATTCCTTTTCCCCTTTTTTCAATGATAGTATCTGATAAAACAATATAAACGTATATTCAAATAATTTGTACGTATAAAGTCAAAGAATCAATAAACAAAAAAATTATAAATTAGATTATTATTATACAAAATGTCTTACTTAACTTTTTTATTCAATTTAAGCTTACAGTGAAAGAGGTACTTAGACTTGACACCTTTTATTGGAAGGTACGTCTTCTGTTATGCCCTACTGAATCACTCTGAGTTGCTTTGCATCTTCCCCCTGCCTTTTATATAGATCTATATTAAATTCCTATCCCTCTCTATTAATCAAATTCGCATAGTTTGTCCACAGAGTCATCATATGCTGGGCATCTGACTTAACTCAACCACCACCAGTAAGTTCAATCAACCACCAGAAGCAATTTGTCTAAAAAGGTTTGAAATTATTACTCATAAGGTAATTGTAAGCAACTCGGGGGATCATCTCGACTTTCATCATAAGCACCCTTATGCTTCATTCATGATACCGATTCTTACGACAGCTTGTGATCCTTAAGATATCTAGCACTGTTTAGCGTCTAAGTGTTCCTGCCTGTGGAACCTTCTTCAAAATCTGGGTAATACGCGTATTGAAAGTTCCAGCAATTTGGAGACATCAGTTTGTCACTGTCAGCTCAAAGCTACTTTTGATTATTCTATACACCAACAAAAGGTTCACTTGGAACCTGTCTTCCTATGGTGATATTTTGGCAACACATATTTCACAAATTCTAAGGAGTTAAGGTAAATGGAATAAACACCCACAATTCGTAAAGTTGGATTTAATAAAGTGTGCGTTATAAAAAGTGTTTGTTAACCCAGAGCATGTTTCTGAAACCGAATTTTAAAGAAAACTGTTCTAGCTTATGATTCTTGTTTATGCATAAATGAGAATTTTTATCCACATTTCTATAGGATATTTTTATATTTTGACCAATTTTTAATGGTTAGAATACTTTAAAAAAATTTTCATGGGAAATATTTAGTATTTATGTTCTCTCTCGCTCTCTCAGTTTATCGAATCTGAGCCAGAATATAACGGTAATCCATTCATATTTCTAGATATAAAAAAAAATAATTGTCATAAAAAAAATCTAGTTCCGCGTACTATATTCACTTAAAACCCCCGTGTACTCAATTTAAATCTCATGAGTTTCTCACACAATTTATTTAAATACATATCCAATCTTAAAATTTTAAAATTTCCTATATTTTGAAATTACAGACGAATAAATTAATTAAATGTCTCGAAAATCTATAACCTTTTCCGTCACTCAAGCAGAAAAACTGTATTTAAAATACATTGTTTGCACGATAATTTTGCTTGAAATATTAGACAAATATTTTGCATTAATTTTCATTTGACAGCATTAATATTCTTGCTCTGAACATAAATTGATAAAAAAAACTTTAAAGTCACCTCCTCAGATTAGAAAATAATGAGAAATTGGTTTTGTAAAAATATACTAATTGTAGATCTTTCTCAATTCTTTCGGAGTTAATGTCTTTTACACACTTAGAGATTATATGACCAAACTAAAAAAAAAAAGTTACTTGTGAATTTTTTTTCTTTAAAACTACTTCTTTTCATTTTCAGCATTTCAAATATTTTTTTAAGCATAAATGGGAGAGCAAGTAAAAATAGTTAATTTAAAAATCTGTTATTTGACATAGAGTAAGAAAAAGAAAATAATATATAAACAAAGCTTAAATATTCCACATTTTCAAGTAATTTTAAGAATTCACTAAAACCCTTAATTCCAAAAAATTAAAGAAAAAATCTAACATTTTTTCCCCCAAGAATAAAATTTTATATTGAAATAAGCAGTCTCAGGTAACAAAGATTTTTCTAAATTAATCCCGTCGTTCATAATTTTCAAGCAAGAGGGGGGGGGGGGAGGGGTTATAAAGAAAAAGTGATTTTTTGATAACTGGAACATTCATCAACTTTGTAATCTCATTATCGGGCTCATTAACTCATTAACCGTAAAAAGTAGTTTGGGAAGAGTCTGAAGTTTTATTAACAACATATCTAAAAATTTATTTATCTAGTATGATCAAAAACAAAGACTGGTATTTTCCTGGTTATTATTTTCTTTATAAAAAATGACGCTAATAAAGGAGAACGTTTAAGTAACTAATGACTAATAAAACAGCGAAAAAAAAATTTTGTAGTCAATTTCTTAATGCGCGCAGCATTCTGGTAGTATTACATGAGACCTAAATATTTTTCAGGTTGCAGTATTTTTTATTAAATTTTTTTTTTAAATTCTGATACATTTTAACGAGATAATTGTCATTTATTTCACAATATAAAAGTTTTGTTGGTAATACGAACTATTTTTTCTGTAAATTTTTAATGATGTCGTACAAATTGCTAATATGAAATTGAGTCTAGCAGTGTTATCAAATACCATTATATAACTTGTTTAAATCTTTATGGGCTGGTCAGAATTATTTTGTTATGACTGCCTCATATTATCGTTCATAAAACTCCTCAACTCGCTCTCAGAATCCTCCGCGTCTGTGCAGACACCTTTTCTCTATGAGTGCGGGACGGCAGTGTAAAAGGGAGAAATCTACAAATGGATGGTGGATGTAGGGGCTCTTGGCTGTTAGTTTGAAGGAAAAGGGGGGATTGCCTGGCGACACGCTTGTGTAAGAGATGATTTACGGATAACACAAATAATGTAAATAATTTAACACGAAATAAACCGTATAAAGAGAGCATAGACTGCCGAACAAATTAACAGAAAACCTACCCTAGCGTTGAAAATTTTAACTTTTCAATAAAAGGTTGCGCAGTAGTAATAATTATCTTGCCAATAATTATCTTGCTTTGTTGAATTATTTACTTCTATTTATATTTGTCCGTTTTCAGTACTAGGATTTGTTGCAATTGCGCAATCTTTTATTGAAAAGATAAAATTTTCAACGCTAGGGTAGGTTTTCTGCTAATTTCTTCGGCAGTCTATGCCCTCTTTATACGTTTTATTTCGTGTTGAATTATTTACATTATTTCTGTTATCTGCTTTTCCAGCTTGAAGATTTGTTGCAGTCTAGCAATCTTTTATTGTAAAGTTTTTAAATAATTCTTCCGGTAGGTTTATGTTCTGGTTAGTTATCACCCGGGGTTCCTCGTGTAGTAAGTAGGCTATTCTAATGATTTCTTTGCTTTTCCGGTTAAAAGTTTCTGTTTATTTTCATCTGATTTGTCTATCTGTTTCAATGGGGATCTCGGGGCCTTGGGATGTCTTTTAGGTAGACCTGCATCCTATTCAGTAAGTTTCCCCTTGAGGTAACTGATTTAGGTTAGGCCTCCTGATGACGAGACCAGTCGGTTACCTCGTTATATGGTTTAGTTCCTTTATTGCTACAGAATGTTGAATTATGGTGCGTTGAGTCCTAAGTGCGTGATTTCTGTTTATTTTTGTCTACATTCTTCCTGCTAATAATTATCTTGCTTTGTTGAATTATTTACTTTTAGTTATATATGACTTACGGATCAAATAAATGTTTTTAGTTTTTCTTATAAAAAAACTTATTTACCTCTTAGTCTTTGTTCAGAGGGCAAAAGTTAGTTTTCCTTTCACACCCTAGTAGATGGACCAATTTTACACAGTCGCCTGCTGTATCTATATATCTTTACAATAGCAACCATCGTAAAATGTGAAAAATAATTCGGTTTATTAATTTTCATAGTTATAACTGATATTTCAATCCGTGTTGGTATTATTTAATGCAAGGAATGAAATGTAAAATGTATATCTACGCGATGGAGAGAATTAAATGATAAAACAAACTGTATCTACATTTTACAGCAAATCAAACTTTAAACCGGCAGTAAAAATTAACATTAGATACTTGGAATTTTGATTTTAAGATAAATTACTGAACTGTAATTGTTCTAATTACACAATAATGGTTGTAATTGCCTTGAAATATAATTAACATTGTTTCATGCAGAAAACCAGAAAGTCTGAAATTACTGACTATAAATGAACGTGATAATAAAAATACTACTTTACAAAAATGCATACAGAAGTAAACATTTCAATGACTAAAGATAATGTTTTGGAAATTAATTGAAAGAAACAGGACTGAAAATTCCCTAGAATAGGTAAATTACGTTAAAACGTAAAAAGACTGTTGTATAAATCTATTGTAGTTGAAACTGATTCAAAAGTTTAGTGAAGCGCGTATAATTGTAAAAGACGTAGTGAATCACGTTTTACGTTGTATGCAGGGACTACGTCTGAAATTGAAATTTTTGAAGCAGTTGCTAGAATGGATTTGAATTTCTTAAAAACAAAAGCTTAGAAATATCAATTTGTAAGGCTATCCAGAAAAAATATTGTTTTTAACCTTTCAGGACAACAGCCCCGAATTTTGGTATAACATATTTGTCTGGAGTATTTTTATTTATAATTCGCAACATTATAGCGACCTTAATCATAATCAATGGAACTTGAACCAAGGAGCAACTTGTTTGCAGTCGAAGGCTTTTATCAGTAATCTTACAAAGAATGGAATAATGAAAAAACATTTCTTCGCATTGGTAGAACAGTTTAGTTGGTAGAATGTGGAAAGCCAGTGTTTGATCTTCCGTACACGCGGAAATTGCATCGCACATGGTCGTTAGTTACAATGGGACCCCATCAAAGGCGGCTCTAGGGGGGGGGGGGGGTAGGGGCAATTCTCCCCTCCCAAAAAAAAAGGCCCCGCGTATTTTTTTCATAGCGTAAAATTATATAATCGTAGACCTAATACTAAATGAGTTTAAATTTAAAATGAGAGGATATATATATATATAACCCTAAGAGCTGACGTTGCCCACCCCCAATACTCTGGACTGGAGCCGCCACTGCAACATAGTTAAAAATAATGATAACGGGCATCTGGAAAAATACAGGGTGATTCAAAACTCCATGTACAAACTTTTAGGGGAGGTAGAAAACTCAAAAACAACACAGAATCATATAGGAATGTATGGCCGGAACCACGGACTTGATACATTCCTATGTGATTCTATTTTGTTTATGAGTTTTTTACCTCCCCTAAAAGTTTACACATGAAGTTTTGAATCACCCTGTATATGAAAAACATCAATGATAGGAAAAAAGTTCACCATCGTTTGGGAAATAACTTGATAATCAGATAAATATATACAAGCCAATATTCTGCTTTGTAAGTCTCACAAAGAAAAAGAGAGTTTATCTGCAATGAATGATGAGTGATCCTCACCTCGCCGGGATAGTTCAGACGCTTCTGACACGCTACCTAACTGATGCCAACAAATCTTTATTCAATAACTTTCTTGGTAGCCGTAATGACTACCACATGGTCATGACATCTGATCGAAGTAATTTATTTGAGATGAAAATCTTTCGTAGACCGCTGCCAGACCGACATGAATTTTTTTCATAAGCCCCTTGTACACTACGAAAAGCATAAATAAAACAAAACAAAAAAACTGCTGAAAGCTAAATTAGCGTTAAGCAGTTCAGCTTATGTTATCGCTCAATACAAGGAAGGAGAAATAAAACGTATTCCAAGCTAATGTGCTCTAATATAAACTAATGTATTTGTGACTGTATTTTAATGTATGCCACACGCAGAACGTTACATCTATATATCATTACTCGCATTTTGCTTTTCACTGAAAAAAAAAGAACAATGCAGACATTTTCTTCTGTGCATTATTTTCTTTTCATCAAAATAGGAAAATAAGAATGCATCACGCAAATCTCTGTTGATGAAAAGCTTAGTGAAAATGAAAAAAAAATTAGTCCGTAAAAAGCTCCAGAATGACGAAAGGGAAATTTTTCTTACTTTTCTATCTGTTGCATAAAAAAATATCATTTGGCTAATTAAGCATGAAACGTTTTAAGATGAAAATGACACGCAAGAATGCTTAAGGAAAAATATCAAAAGAAAAATATATTCACGAAACATTCCATGTGTTTGATAAAAGTTAATTGCTAATGGAAAATATATATATATATATATTTTTTTTTTTTTTTGCAAAACATAGCATCCAAAAAAAGCTAAAAACCATTTAAATAAAAACGTTTATAAAAGGGCTTTAAAATTAATCTAATCTTAAGTGAGATTTTTTTTTCGTTTAAAAAATCATAGGGGCGAATACGGCTTCATTTTTTTGCACCATATACCTAGAACTAATTTTGAATTTTTAAAACTTTAATGGTTTTAAGCAAGCCTGCACAATTCGAAATGAGATGAGGGCCGTATTACTTTATGGATAGCTGCTACGGGCAGAAAGAAAATAGGGTAGAAGCGAAAACAAAATTTTTTTTATCTAACAAAATATTAAACTACTAATTATTTTAAAAATTAACTAATAATAATATATATTCATGATAATATTCATTGCTTATATGTTACTTTCGTGATATTAAAAATCTAAAAATAATATACCGCAATTTTTAGATTAGTAACATTAATGCGTTCCCACACAAGGCTTCGCAGGCCGCATATGGTCCACGGGTCGTATGTTGCTCAGGCCTGATTTAAAGTGTATGCAAGATGTAAGCTCTAGGGGTTTGTTGCACGTTTTCTCAAAACTTAGTTGTGCAAATAAAACGTCTTTCTGTCATCTAAAGGATCTCATCTTACCATGTTCCTTCAGTTATGGATATAACCTTTGAATCGCTGTTTTAATAAATGGTTATTTATCTAAAGAATTTCTTCAAAATAACTTTATTATAAAACCAAGTAATGTATAAAGGGTTTTCATGAATTATGGTAAAAATATGTTTACTGTTTTTTTTTAATATTTTTATTAAAATAAGTATTCCAAATATTTTCACTCGTCATAAGATAGAAAGTATTTCACTTTTGGACCAATCATCTACTCGTACAAAGTTTAATATAATTATATCTCTAAAAAATGCATTACTTTGCTCGAATATATAAATATTGTTTCGTTATTTAAACTTGATTTGAGAATAATTTTGGTTGCATTTACTTGATATAGACTAAACAGAAAGTTTTTCTGATAGATTATCTAATTCATACAAGATACTTCGTTTAACAGAAATGATTTACGGAATATTCTCAAGTTATTTAAGGGGATGTCACACACCGACGAACAACTGTCAAAACTTCTACAACCACAGATATATTTGATACGCCAGCTGACTGTGACTTGCTAAAGAATAACACTGCAGTAGGTTGCCAGTTACTAAAAAATCGATAGAAATCGTAAAACCAGTGCCCTGACCAAAACACCTAAAAGAGTTTGATTGAGCTATTTTTTTAGAGTTGGTAATAGGTCATAATTTCTGACTGTGAAATAGTATTCAATGTTTCTACTTCAACAGATAAGAATAGCAAGAAGATAAATGTAGATTCCAGGCCTGGTGTTATTATTAAACGCATTGATTCTTTAAAGAACGATAACGCTAGTTAGGTGTAACTTACTGCTATCAGCCATTTCAAAACTGTTCATGAATATGGGAATGCAAATTACCTTAAAATTTTACTCTCACAGCTAAGAAGAAACTCTATTCGAATTTCGAAAGAAAAAAACTACTTTCATCTCCATCAAGAGATAAGCTAGAAAATGCTTACACATAGAAACGGTTTTTTCTTTTCTTTTTTTAATCAGTATTTCAGTTCATCACTGTGGTCCTCACTTTTACCATTTAACTGTATTTAAGATTCATATCATATGTGAGATGTGCTCGTATATCAGCCATGAAGTTTTGATAAGCATAAACGACAGCACTGTGATTCGGTCTTTGGCCGATTAATCATCACGTGGATCTTGGAAGCTGTGCTACAATGGGAAACAGGGTGTTTAGGAATAGGTTAACGAAAAGCCCCCATATATTTGGTTGTTCAGTGATACGTTAATAATGATACGACAAATACGTTAATAATTATACGATAAATCCGTTAATAATGATAGGATAAAGGATACGTTATAATTCTAGGGTTCATCCACTTTTTTTATCCCTCAACCGTGACAGTATTATTTATATATATAAAGCAGTTCCGTAACTGACAGACTCACTGACATACAACGCACAGACCAAACCGCTGAACCTAAAGGGCTAAAATTTTGCATGGCGATTCTTCTTATAGTGTAGGGGTGCACTAAGAAAGATTTTGCAAAAATTCCTAGATTTTTTAAAAATTAAATTTTTAAGCTGTTTTTGTAACTTTTTTTAAGTTTGAATTTAAAATAATAATTTGAGGGTTATAAAATTTACACCATGAGAAAAATCATAAACATTCCTTTAAAATGAAATTTTTTTCAAATCTTTATCTCCATTTTCTGATTTTTGGTGAATTTTTAAAGATTAATTTTTAGAATTTAATTTATTAAATACTGATCACGTGATTTCTTTTTCTGGTACATTTAATAAATGTATCGTCACGTGCATAACAACTAAATAGACAATTTTTTTTCTTGCTAATGCGGCAGACGATTGGACATTATCCGAGAAAATATTAAAATACAGTAAAAGATATTATGATCCTCAAACTGTACTATATTAACTCTACTATATTCTTTAGTATGTCCTATTACATTTAATTTGAATACTTTCTTCTTCATTATTTTGTCTATAAAAATATCCCTAACGATTTTTTTATAAATATATTTTTGGTTTTTTTTACATCAATTGTATACATTGATCATCTTATTTATTGTAAATATATATATATATATATATATATATATATATATATATATATATATATATATAATATTAAAAACTAGTAATTTATTAATTCAACACTCTTAACATTTAAAAACTATTAATTCCTCACTTTACTATTCCAAATTACAAACCCTTTTTTAATCCCTTAAAACATTTAATTCCCTTTGGGCATTCGCGTTAAATTCCATTATTACAGCCTTAGGCAAAATCATTCAAGATGGCTGTCTTTTTTAACTAAAGAGAAGCTGCGTGGCGTCACTACGAGTGTAAATCAGTTCTGCGCATCAATAATAACTTTAAACCAATCAACCATTAAGACACACCTTTTAATCACGTGATGAGATAAAGTTTATATAACTCGTGACGTCCGGAAGTAGGACGGATTTTTTGTAATTGCTAGTGCTGCACGCACACCGACGGATCGGTCGGTGAAATAAAAGTTTTTCCCCGTAATAAGCCGGGATTGTCGTACTTGATTATGGAGTGAGTTTTACTCTATTTTAACAGCACCTTCTCACCGTAGCATGGGAGATTAGATATCTACTGGGCCAGTGTCTGTCTCCCATGTTACATATATATATATATATATATATATATAAGGTGCGCCCATAAAGTAACCGGACAATTTTTTTATAAATAAGAAAATATTATTCACCTTCAAATAAATTAATCTCCTTCAAAATAATATCCAAAGGAGTCTATACAATTTTTCCAACGTTTCTCCAAGTCATCGAAAAACTGTTTATAGGCGTTGGAACTAACCGTTCGCAAAATACGCGTAACATTTCATTTAATAACCGAGACGTTTTCGAATCTCTGTCCTTTCGTGGCGATCTTAAGCTTCGGAAAAAGGAAAAAATCAGCTGGCGATAAGTCTGGGTAATAGGGTGGGTGATTTATCACTGTAATTGAATGCTTAGCAAGATATTGTTGTACAGAAATTGCTGTATGGGGCCTAGCAATATCGTGTAAAAGAAATCATTGCCCAGAATCAAACAGTTCCTTCCTAACTCGCCTTATCCTGTTTCTTAATCGAAAAAGCACCTCCTTGTACAAATACTGATTAATTGTTTGGTTTTCAGGAGCAAATTCGTGGTGAATAAATCCTTTGTAATAAAAAAATGCAAAATCCATGAAAGGACAGCGATTTGAAAACGTCTCGGATATTAATTGAAATGTTACGCGTATTTTGCGAACGGTTAGTTCCAACGCTTATAAACAGTGATTCGATGACTTGGAGAAACGTTGGAAAAATTGTATAGACTCCATTGGCAATTATTTTGAAGGAGATAAATTTATTTGAAGGTGAGTCATATTTTTCTTATTTATAAAAAAAATTTCCGGTTACTTTATGGGCGCACCTTGTATATAAATTTATTTTTTTTGGCATTAATTGCATACATTGACCGTTGTATTTAATTGGAATGTACAGCGAAGTGTGGGTTTTCACCTAGTACATCATATAAATCATAATACAATATCAATGATACTAAATCTTACTAATTTCCTGAATTCGGCTTCTATCCCCCCCCCCTATTACTTCATTTACATACTATATCTAGTATAATTTCTTTCAAGCTTCAGCGTAATGGTAACACTAAATAGATCCTGACCACGTCGTATCAGCTTGCCAGATTTTAATACGCCGATACGACGCAAAACTCTGTCAATGCTCGCACTGTCATGACTCGGATAGTCTAAAATGATGCAAATGTGAATGAATCTTAATGTTATTTTATAATACGAATTACAACACTAACTTCTCAACCTTGGTCTTGATTCATCGGCTTCTCCGAAACTGCCAGTTTTGAAAAGAGATATGTTAACCTCCACTCTTACTTTTATTTTCAATGTGATTTTTAAGGCAGTGGTCCCCAACCCCCGGGCCGCCCAAGGGACATTAAATTAACTCCATTTTATTTACTGTGGTGTATTTCTCTCGGGTTTGTGCGCCTTTGTAGGGTTTGTGCTAATTAATACCTTTGTAACAGAAGAAATCTTGTTACTATTTTAAATTAGTTTATTGTTTATTAAACATTTCAAGATTATGAATTAAAATTGCAGTCACAAAATTGAAAATAAATGCGCTTTCCTGAAAGAAAGGAAAAAAACGAAACAAATAAATAAATAAAACGAGTTTTTTATTGAACAATAAATAAACGTAACGTCGTTTATACATCCAAAATTATAATAACATCAATTATTAAATCAAAACAATCAAAAATATAAACAATCAACGTCCTCCCTCAGCGGACCGTGGTAAAATTATCAAACGTTGACTGGTCCGCGGAGATAGAAAGGTTGGGGAGCACTGCTTTAAGGTATCTATCTGCCTATGTTCGGAGCACTTTTTTAAAAAAATATCGAGTGCTGATTCAATGCATATATTTTTAGCTAAAATGTGATATAAAATCATAAAACAAATATAATTTTGGTAAAAATTTCATAACATTTTAAAATAGAGGGAATTTTTTAATACTTTTTTAGTACAATTGAGTGCTTACGCCAGGGACCCTACGCTCTATTCAACTAAACGTATTTTAATTTCTTTTGTACTATATACTACTGTGACACTCACCTGTGTTCCGAAGGAAAAGTTTTAAAATATTTCCAAAAATCACTGAAATATAGCAAAAACAAGTGAAAACTGATTTTAACGTAGGATTACGTTCCTCCGTAACGGTCCTCTGCAAAGGGAAATTTCAGATGCCCTGCGTTTCGAATTATAATTTTGGCAGCGCGCCAAACCCAGTCTGTATCACTTGGACAAGCACTAAACAGTTAAACAGAAAAGTACCAAAATGCATCAAAATTTTGGAATATATATATATATATATATATATATATATGTGGAGAGAGAGATACATATATACATAACATATACATATATACATACAAAAGAGGTAAGCAACGATAAGAAATCCTACGTTAATAACCCGCGGTAATTTCGTTAGAAGAAACTACTTGAATTTTTGTTATTCAGAAGATCGGTGCAGTGTTGATATTGTTTATTTTATACTCTGATTAGGTGTCACGTGTACGTAAATGTGTAAATTATTGTAAAGTCAAGTTTATTTGTTTTATACGATTCGTCGAATATATAGGAGTGTTAGGTAATTTTTTAAAAATTATCTTTTTATGAGTACAGGTAGCTGTAGAATTATTAAATTAACACATATAGCTTAGCTTTTAGTTTCAAACATAGTTAGTAATATGCAAAACACTATTGCGGAATTTCATTCAAATATATATTGATTTTTTTTAAATATTAGCTTTCTCGTTTACAAAAGTAACTGAAAAATTAGTGTTCAAGAGAACGCATTTAAAGATGCTACTTATGGTCTTTAATTTCACTTTCGATTTATTAAATTGCCGATAAATTCGCATCGAATGATCCTACAATGAACAGTAAAGCAGTTTTAGAATCCTAAAAAATTGGCTTTTGAAATAGACCAATAGAAAAAAAAATTGAAATTTTGCAACAAAACAGCCATTTCAACGTAGGCAGATACCGTAAGGCGTTGATTTAGTTTCTGGATGCTAGGGATTTTATTTCGAAATTTGCAAGCAGATTGTGTACAAACAACCAAACAAGTATTTTTATTTTCGTTTGTAAGAAAAAAAATGTTTATAAAAGAATATTTTTGTATCATACTTGAACCCCGTCATTTCTGTAATACATTTTTATGCACGTTAAAAATAATTAAATTTGTGTTATTCTTCATCTCTTCCTCACTTTAAAAACAGCTCCACTTTTGCTAATTTTTCTTAACTCGCTCTTTTATGCATTAAAACAACATTAAAAAAAGGTGTAAAAACGAACACTTTCGAAGCAAGGAATATAATAAATAGAAGCATCGATCTATGTTATACATTTTCTAAAGCAATTTAAATAGCATACATCAATTACTTTGAAGGCTGGGACAGGAAGATTACACGGGTATAATAACATTGAGATGGATGTCTTCTTTCTTCCCTCTGCCTTTTTTTTGCTGTACAATGTATTATTTACAATAATTAAGAAAAAGTTATCCCGATCATATACTTTGTTCCCTATGCAACTTTGAGATTAATCTATGAACTGCAAATTATTGTTTATTTTAGAGAGTCTATAAAAATTGAGAATAAATATAAGCTATACTTTGACAGTTTAAAGACTCAAACCTCTCGGAGAAAGGGTTCAAATTACTTTTCCTTAAAATGTTTCAAGCAAAATTATGTAATGCAGATTTAAAATTTGATAAATGAATATAGCATTCAAAAACATCAGGTAATGATAAGTCTTTATCAACTCTATCTTTCATTATTTCAGTCAGTCGTTTCTTCTTTAATTGAATCCATTTTTAAGTCCGGCTCTATTTTAATTTTAATTTTAGTGGACCTCTTTTAAAAAAGCATCAAATAAAGTACTAAACAACGTGAAGATGGTCACATTAATGTTTTAGTTATCAAATGATTGTAAATGAGTTTTCATGTCATTATGGTATAACAGTTTTAACTTACTCTTTGAAGTGTTTCGAAGAAAGTTTCCAATGAAGATACAGTCAAAAATAAGTATATGTGTTAAATTTAATGAACTTTTCTTATAAGAGAAGTGTCATGCCCAAAATTTCATGAATATTGTCCAGTTATTTCATATTAATAATTTTAAGAGCGACAAACAACTTCTTAATATCCACAATTCAAAATAAAGTTAGTTTTTAACTAAATAATACTTAATTCTTCCTCAGGCTTATAATCAGTCGGTGTGATTGCCTCTATGGACAATTAGAGTCATAGAGTCTAATAAATTTAACATTCTATAATTGCTAATTTCATAGGAATTCTACGAACAGTATTGTTGGTATATGGTATAGACATAACTCTTATTATTAAAAATAATCACACCTAATGCTCCTAGAATCATAAACTTTCGATCCGTAGAAACAGACTTAATGATCCTCTACCTGAGGTAGAATTATTTATTATTTCAAAACTAGTTGTCATCCTTATTTTCTATTGCAGGTATTAAGAAACTACATGTTCCTGCTATACGCTTTCAAGATGTAATTATTAATCATTTTTGCAGAGTTTATACAGAAATTTAACATTTCAGGTAAATGTGCCAGGTTTGAAGAAAACTTGATCTGATTCCAGTCAAAAAGCAGTTGCATCTAATTCACTTGACTCTTACAGTTATAAAGGCCTCCTTAAATTTTAGATCTAAATCACTTAACATACTTGTAAAATACAGGATACTGGAATAAAGATAAGCTAGTGCTGCCAAAGCACTTCTAACGACCAGGTGCCATTGCGGTACCAGTAACGCTCTCTAGTTAATAAAAGACATGAGAAGCGTTTATCGTTTTGAAAGATATTATAAACAGGCTTACGTCTTTTTGTCTATTCCATAACAAAAATATGTTGTCCCTGTAGCGTCACGCAAAATTGTGGGTCATTTATCTAGCAACAGAAAAATTCACGAAAACTTCTGTGGGGATTAAAAACCGATCAGTGTGCTCCCTGGCGATTTCTGAACATCTGTGGCGATTTTAAAAAATGAGAAGAGCAGTTCCCGCCGAATTCTTGGTCTAGAGCGTTCTCATACATATCGGTTTGCCGAAAAAGTTTTAGAAAATTTCTATGAAACAAAGTCATCAGCCGCCGTCTGCTCATAAAACTGTCCTTTTGTGGTCCTTTTTCAGAGTTCTTGACGTTATAGAAGCCATAAAGTTCACGCCACGACCCACAAGGTATCGAGGCCTGTTATCAATGAACTAATCCTACGGCCCCTCTCTCGAACGCCCGCACTTCTGAGAAAACACCGACGACGCCGGCAAAGAAAGTTCAGCAAGATATATAAGAAGACCTTGTGTTTTTGGAGTGAGTCCCATTTTAGATCTAGACTAAAGCGGCCGTATGAATTTCCGCTTCCTGAGAGACTAAACTTGTCTTAGGAGAAGCCGCTGTTAAATTCTTTTGCAAATACGTCTCGTTCCGCTATAAACATTTTTATTTCTTCATTTAACCTGTTAAGTTTTAAAAAACTTGTTACGTTTAGTTAGTTTCTGGCCTGCTATTTTCATCCACTCGGACATTGCATTTTTTTTTTACCGCGTCATCGTTAATAAAGCCTCGGTTCAGCCAGAAGACGATACAACCCCTTAATTACGGGACCACTACATAGCGGAACCAACAACAATCTCTACGAGGGGACACTACAAGAATGTCCATCCCTTGGTCGAGATTCGAACCACAGTCCACTTTGCAGAACTTCGTGACGCTAACCACTGTACGATGTGGACGGCCTTTTTTCAATGTTTCAATTGTTATTCTTCCTCTTTTTATTAAAAAGCTTAAACTACATACAACTTTCGTAATTGTACAGAGACTGGTTATTTGTTATAGGAAATTTGTAAGAAGCTCAGAACGTGCAATGAATTTGGAAATAACACTGCCTTTAAATTTCACATTGAAAAAGACTGACTCCTACGTGCTAAGTCCCTCCATTCGTAATATATGAGCAAATAACAAGCGATCTGATAATACGAAAAAAAAACTTTCCCGAAATATACATTAGGAATATTTTCATCATTTTTTGTGAAAGATGTATCTCTGGATAAAATAAAAGGAAATTTAAAGCAAAACGTCGTAGCAGAGCATTCATATTTTAATGCACGTTTTGTTGAAATGCATCTTCATTCCCCAAAGTACTTAAAAAAGAGATTTTCCTTTTAAAATAAATATACTACTTTGCCTGAAAACATGAAATGGAGACAAACAATCGGAATAAAATCTATTTCTTGGGGGAAAGCGAGACTCTTATAGTTGAAATAAAGCAGCTTACATTGCACTGAATCTTTTGTAATTTTGTTATCTGTCAACAAATAAAAATGAAAATAAATTTTCTTTTTTACAAAAATGACTATACAAGCATGTTTTGAACCTTAAAAAAAATCTGTCTGTTAAGCTTTTTTATCCCCATTTTTATAACAATAAGGAATAAAATTGGATTCTGGCCATCGTCGTAAAACAGCTTGAATGTTAACATGGTTTATTTTCAAGCAGTTAAAGAAATGAGGCTGTGAAATACTACATTTTTCGGAATTTCTAGCATATTTTTCCCTAGCCCGCTTTCCAATCGTGCTTTTTTGCAATGTCTTTCGCGACGCTTCCCCACACTTTATCCCGGACACTCTTAGAGGGAAACCGGAACGGGGACTAAACAACTTTGAATAAGCAGCATGTTGAAATAGTAACAGATGGAATGAAGGAGGAATTCTGTCCGTAGAAAAGAGCGTCCAATCATTTTTAGAACAAATTAATCACGAGGTTATAAAAGTTTTACAAATATATTAAATGTTTTAACTAATAGCCCTTTATCTAGACATTTAATCTCTTCTAGGTGTCCAAAATATAAAAAGCATTTTTTATAGTGAAGGATGTTAATCTAATCAACCCGATTTCACTATTTTGTTTAATCCATTCATTGCTTTTTGTCTAAGCTATTAAAATATTGTTTTAACATTCCGTAAATGCACTGTTCTACTGGTTATTTATTGGAGTATATTTAAAAAGTGAAGTCTTGATACCTGTTGCTTTTTTAACACAACTGACCAGTCAACTTACATTTATTTTTCAACATTTTCTTTACTGTAGCAATTAAACTTAATGTATTTTTTTTCTAGCTCCGAATAAACTTCTACATACGCTTAGTAACCTTCATTGTATTGAACGATCATGAATAATTATCTATGATCGTTAATTACTTTAAATTTATTCATATTTGTGAATGAAGAGATTGCAAAGTGTTCAAAGAAATAAGTTATGAAGAATATATTGCATAAATTTATTTTCGCATGAATTTTTAATGACAAAAATAGTAAATATGCGGTATTAAATTATAAATATATTATAAATAAAATTCTATATGTTAGCTTAGAACGACTCGAAAATTTCCTTCCAATATTAGGTGAAGTATTTATGTCTAGAACGTACTTTCACTTCTACTTCAAATGATATCAGTCTATTTTTTCTAATTTTTAACTATCGAAAAAAAAATTTTAACAGGAAGCGTAATTTTTAAAATTGACTTTCAAACTGCAACAATATGAATAAACATTTCTTTGCGATGTCCGGATAGTCTTAGTTTTTCAATTCAGAATATGTCAGCTTTAATTTTTTAATAATATTGTTTCAGTTTTTATCATGCCCGTCATTTCTTACTTCAGTTTTCGTTCGCTTTGCTACAATACATGTCAAAAGCATCAGGGAGCTAGCTGACATCTCTATATTACTCGAAAATTGGTGTTCCCCAACACCTTGCTTGAAAACCACTGCATTGGACGTAGATTTAAATGGAGGAATGTTAGCCGTATCCTGATGGTCTGGTTTCGACAGCTACGGAAAATGTTTGCCACACGGGGCTTAATTAGACCTAGACCTACTGCTTAAAGCCGATTGAGAATGGTTACAAAGGACAATGTCAAGAGGGGAACTCGAACCGCAGAATATGGTACCAAATGCCAGGGACCTACCCATTCATCCATCATCCGGCTGTTATAATAATGGATTAATACCCTTATATGTCTCTGGGACTAAACCATTGGAATTTCTTTTTTAAAGATTAGTTAAATCATTACATTAATTAACTTAAAATTCTCCTTAACTTTTCCCTTATATATACAGGTGGTTATCAAAATAATCGAAACTCTAAGAAACACCATGAAAACCTTTATTAATACGGTGCAGGATCATCTTTGTCATGTAATACCACCTGATTCACCTTGGAATTGGATTAAACAAGTCATGAATAGTGGTTAAGAATATAGTATACCATTCTTCAGGCAAAAATCATGAAAGTTTCTGTTGAGATGCTGTGGTGGATATCGGCACCTAGCTCTATCCGCTTATGCAGATCACAGTGGTTGTGTGATATATAGTCGGGGGGATTCTACAGGGCAAAATAAGATATTTGACTTCTTTTTCATGCTCTTCAAACCAATACTTGATTGATTTAGCTGTATGTATAGGGGGATTATTATCCTGGAGAACGCCATTTCCTGTAAGAAACAATGTTTGCACCATAGGATGGATTATTGTGCTAAAATGTCTACATAGTCCTTCCCATTCAATCTCCCTTTTAGGGTTACAATCGGGCCTGAAGAAAACCATGAGATGCCATCCCAAACCCTGATACATCTACCTCCATAATTGGTAGTTGAGATGAGACAGCCAGAATCTTACGCTTGTGTAGGTGTTCTCTAGACGTACGCACGTCCTGTTGCGAGGAACAATGTGAACAATGATTCGTTGGACCAAATGCCGTTTTTCGACATATTACTTGACCAGGATTTGCGCTCGTGGCAACATTGTGGACGATATTTTGCCATTCGCATCTATTACGAATGGTTTGGGAATAGCTACTTTTCCATAAAACTTTGTTTTTGAAGTTTACTTCTACCTCTGATGGTTGATACCGGAAGATGCAGATGCAGACTGAGCTCTTCGTTCATTTTAGTTGCAATTATTATCTTTCTTCATGTCACAATCCGCTTCGATACCTCATCCTTCTCTTTCACTCAGCTCTCCCTTTCGTCCACTGTTCTGTTTGGCAAAGGATGTTTTTCCGTGCACTCTGTATGCTATCATGACTTTCGATACAATAGCTCAAAAAAGGCTCATTATCCTGGGGGTTGCAGTAAAAGAAACTCCAAATTAAACGCGATCAAACAATTTGCCTTTTTTGCAAGGTCTGCAAGGTTTGACATTTTACGCTGCCCCCCTCCCAAAAAAAAAAAGCATGATGCCTTTAGCGCCATTTCTGCTACCTGACAGTAGAATAATACATACAGTATATTATATAAAAAATACTGGTGGCCATACTTGTATTTTAAGGAATACGAAGCACATTCATAAACACCACTAATATTGATAGGTGTTTCCATTATTTTGATAACCACCTGTATGTGTATATATATATGTGTATATATATATATATATATATATATATATATATATATAACCCCCTTAATGGCTGTTCTTACAAAGTATGTATGAAATTTCCCGTTCTAAATACGAAATCAGAAAAATGGGCCCCGTAAGCTAAAGGTTAACTTAATTCTGAATTCCTATTGATCCTAAAACCAGAAACAAGAATGAATCATTTACGAAAAATTTCCTTCTTTTAGTCTTTCTTCCTACCTTTACAGTAATAAATCAATTATTTCTCCCCATAAATGTTTAAACATATCTATGCTACAACACCAAGCTTACGATGTTCCTATCTTCGTCAATGAATCTCTTGAGGAATGCATGCAAATAGGCTTTAGACATTTGGTAAACGCTCGACACCCTGTCAAATGTCTATAAATTTAATATATTTGGACATGGAAAAACAAAGCCTAATATTTCACTATAATTGCAAATATAAAGACTCGAAGTAAATTTTTAAAGCAACAATTGCTGTAGAAATTCAAATCGAGAATTTTTACTTCTACTAATTAATGAAATATTAAGGAGGTTTTCTTCTATTTTCATATCATTTTAACTGGTTGTGTTGCGTATTTTCTAATACAATAATCTATTTTTTTTCAATTTATCTTACTTTTGTGATCTTCATTTAAGTTTGTTCAGACTTACTGAAGCATATACTTGTAACTTGAGTCTTTACTTGAACACAGAGGTGGCAACCAACCTAACTTTGCCATATGTAAGGTACTTCAGTGGCAGACCCTGTAAGAAAATCAAAAAGCTGATATCTATTAACCCACACCTGGCATTGTCTAACCATTTTTCATAAACAAGCACACATCAGTTAGCCAAGCGATAAGGGGGCCTTTGTAGTGGGCCTCAACATAGCCGTTCATCTATGAAAGAAAAATATTGGCTATTGATTTCTTTGAATCTCAATTTGTGAGAACCGAAGACAACACTTTTGAATCAATTGTTAGAATAACGTATGCTGTCTGAAAATATTTTTTTCTACAGTAAAATGGTACTGGTAAAATGTTTTTGTTCATACTATGGCACTCATTTTCCCTTTAGAAATGCTGGTTTCACGATTTTCTATCCATTTTTTAATTAACAGAGTATGTCGTTTTTTAACTGAAAAATGAAAAACACAATTATAAAGGCAAAGACTTTGTTGATCACATTAAACGAACACTAATATATACTACATCAGTTGAAAGTCTGGATTCCAAATAATAATTTCCTGTCAGATATCTTCTTTAATGTTTTTTAGTTATTATTTGAGGATAATTAACCTTTAGCTCACGAGGCCTATTTTTTCAATTCCCTCATTTGAACGGTAAATTTTATACCCCCTTTGTAAGAACGGCTATTAAGGGGATTATATATATATACTAGCTGTACCCGTTCACACGTTGCTGTGTTTGAACAAAAAGGCAGTTTTGATACCTCAAACATAATTTATTAATGATTAAATGTATACAATACATCAAAATGAAAATTAACAATAAAATTATCCCTACATATATGTCATTTGAATATAACATATGTACAAAACATAGATATACATAGTTGATGGTAGAATAAACATGCTTCTTCATTTGTGATATTAAACAATATTTCAAACGAATTTCAATTGAACAATAATTTTGTGATTATTAAATATCATCATGAAATGAATGATATTTGATGATTGATGGTGAACTTTATTCTTAGTAGTGCTTGTAAATATACAACATTTTTTGTTTTCCTATCTGGTGCAAGAACAAATAAATTTGATGGTTTTCCAACTCGTGAACACCCAACGTACAGCTGTCCATGTGAGATGCATGGATTTATCAAATTTAATACACATACTTGCAATGATTGTCCCTGTGCTTTGTTAATGGTCATTGCAAAGGCTAGTCGTACAGGAAACTGTAGACGTTTGAATTCAAATGGAGTATCCGTTGGTATCATGGGAATGCGTGGTAGTAGTACATGTTCCCCTTGGTGTTTTCCATTTAAAATGGTTGCCTCAATTATGTTATTCATTAATTTTTTTACTGATAGCCTAGTCCCATTGCATAGTCGCGGTGGATTTATATTTCGTAGAAGGATGATTGGGGAACTAATTTTCAAAGATAAAATATGCGGTGGCATTCCTGGTAGATCCAATGAATTTAAAAATTCTATTGGATAATTAACTGATTCATCGTAATTGACAACAGTATCTATGGATTTATATGTTGTTTCTTCGTCAGGTATTTCATTTTGAATTGTGCAGTTTATTAAATTCACATCAATGTTTTTGGCTGCCAATATAGCACGCTCACTAACCCATTGATTATTTTTATAAGTCTGCGATAAATTTGGAAAAACTTTGGCAATCAATTCATCAGTGGATTTTACAATGTGACAAAAGTTTTCTGGTAATGTAATACAGTGTGTGGATTCGTCCATTTCCATTTTACCATTCCCAATATCTAACAATTGTTTTCCAAATCGTTCAGAAGATTCATCTTGTTGTAATTGAACACGCATATTGGTCTTTAAAGATATTTTCTCCACATACCGCCATAACACTGATGATTTAAGACATGCATTCAATTCATCTGCAGGTGTTGAACGTGGTATAACTGGTAGAGTTTGTCGAAAATCACCAGCTAGCTAAATGAGTGCACCACCAAAGAGCTGCTCATTTCCTCTCAAATCTTTTAATGTGCGATTGAGTGCTTCCAATGATTTCTTGTGTGCCATGGTGCATTCATCCCATATTATAAGCTGACATGATCTTAGTACTTTTCCCATACCAGAATCTTTGCTAATATTACATGTTGGAGTTTCAATTACCTGCATATTTAATGGCAATTTCAATGCTGAATGTGCTGTTCGATCACCGTCCAAAAGAGTTGCTGCAATACCAGATGATGCAATAGCAAGTGAAATATTATTTTGTGATCTTATAGTTGCCAGAATAATTGAAATAAGAAAACTTTTGCCAGTTCCTCCAGGTGCATCTAAGAAATATAAACCACAACTTTTGTTAGATATTGCATTTATAATTGTGTCATATGCTGTTCGTTGTTCTAATACCAATTTCGGCAGATTAATTCGAACAAATGTTTGTAATTCATTAACATCGAAGTGCGTTTCTCGTTGTATATCACGATCGAAAATGTCATTACCAGATCTATTTGGAGCAATCAATCCCAATTCTGTCAGTGATTTGTTGGCTATTGTCAAACATACATTCTCAATTAAAATCAATGCTTCATTGTATATATTTGATGTAAATTGAATGTTGAGATTAGCATTTATTCTACGCATGTGATGTAAAATATCTTCACTCATATAGTCTTTATATTTTTCCCAAAGATCCTTTGGATTAGCCGGAAAACATGTAGTTAGTATGATGGAAAATAGTGTACGTATCTGCTGTTGTTGAGCTGTATTAGAAACAAAGGCGAGTGAAATATCCCAATGAGCATCGTTTTCTAAGAGACTTAATTTCTGGCATGCCTCACGAAATGTAGCACACACATGGCAATTGACTGTTTTTAATTCTTGGAAAGATGTTGGACCACGAACATTGATTAATAATAATCTTAGGTAAAAGCTTTCTGCGTTATTTGGATGTACAGTGTACAGACGACCGAATGCATCTGTGGAATATAAATTTAGGTGTCCTTGTACTGCTCTACTTTGTTTATGACGCTGAAATTTTCTTGTTGATGTATTCCACGTAAAATAAGTTGGTACTTCAGAGTACAGTAGTGTCCTTGCAAAGGTATCATTTCTACATAATGTGAAAAATTCAGTTAATGTTGTTGGTGGTGGTGACATTGCTCTTGCACGTACATTTTCTGATGTAAAATACACACGCTGTTCATTTTCAAGATGTACTGCTAAATGAACAACCGTTGGATATCTCTCATGAATGGAAAATGATAAAATACACCATACAGCCTCATTGCTACTTATGTAGCGTCCCAGTTGATAATGGGTGACTTCATCGTTAGAAGCAGTTGTATTTTCCACTGCATACACTGCCATATCGCTTCCTTTGTTCACATATTTGCAAATATATTTTGTAGCTTTCACTGAATTGCAGTACTCAACATTTATGTGTGCGTTATACGTTTTTAGTAGTAATGGAGAATATGGTACTACCCAACGATTATCAACATCAATAGTATTGTTGAGTACTTTTAGTTTAATGGATTTTCCACCATCTTCGGTAGATCGTCGTCGATAGAGTGGATATCCATCATTGCCTGTAATAGTTTCAGCAAGTAAATCTCTAGGATACCGCTTTGTGCACTTTCCATCTGACATGCATGGTGAATTATTATTTAGTGAGCCACATGGACCATGAATCATATTTTTTGAGACAATATCGTGCAAGTCTTTATCAATTTCAATGTCTGGTATTTCTGCAGAGATGATTTCATCAATTCTGTTTGGTGTTATCTTTTCCATCATCCACATTAAAATATGCGCATGTGGTAAACCTCTTTTTTGCCATTCAATGGAATACATCCAACAGCGCGTCTCTCCAAATACACGGTGTTTGACAATAAAATCTATTAAAGATTTTAATTTTTGTTTAAATACACGTGCAGAAATATCATGACGATCTGATGGTGATTGTCCAGTTAATAAAAGCTCCTTTATTTCATCCCATGCTGGGTTGCATGTAAATGTGATGAAAAAATCTGGACGACCATATGCACGAACATACGTCATTGCATCTTGTGCATATTCATGCATGTGTCTTGGGCTGCCTGTAAATGTGGATGGTAAAATGACCATTTTTCCCAATTCACTTTTATTGCCATCATTTACAACTGCATCACGTAAATGGATGTACTCTTCAGAACGCAATTTGACTTGATTTAGTCGTATGTAGAGGAGTCTTTCTCTTTTTATTTTTGCATACATGTCAACAATGTATTGATGAAATAATTGTCTACATTTCAATATATGATTATCAGCATTCTCACGAATCATCGTTCGATATGCATAATAATTCATAGCACTGACCTTTTTGTTAATGTCCACATTAGTTGTAGGATTTCTCATATTAATATGAAAATGATATCCATCCTCTCCTTTCCAAAATAGAATGGGATATTGTAATGCACCATATGAACGATGCGTTTCTGATACTTTCTGGACGTCACCATTTCTACGATGAAAAATTATATCGCGAGAATTAAATTCTTCACCAACTATGACAATTGCCACTTCATCGATCGTTGGTGCGTTGAATTGTCTTCTATGTTGACCAACAGGTGTTTTATCTGCCTTTATTATTACTTTGTAATCGTCAGATGGCATTTGTTCAATGGCGGTTTTAAATAATTTAATTAATTCATTATGTTGTTCAAACAAATTTTGTAATTCAGCGACAATCTCTCGTTTAGTACTCATATTCAGTTGACACCGTCTGTTGATTTGTTCGTCAGTATTTCCCATAAAATATATCTGAAGATATTTGTGATCAGCATTTGGCAAGGGTAGTAGTGATCCAGCATGGTGATAAATTTGCCCTTGTACTTTAAATGTTGGCATATAATTTGCGCTAACGATATTCGTTGCTCCGAACGATGTCATTTGGAAGCATAAATTGCACTTATGCGTATATTTTTCAAAAAATTTTTTGATTGACTTGTTTCACCTGATACTAAAGTTAATAATGGTTCAGGTGGTGAACGCAAGTCTGGTAACTTTACTTTTCCACCTGCACAGCACATATCTGGTGTTTCATTTTTAAATTTTTGAGCACCACAATACGTACACTTTTTATCCATTTTTCCAATAATTACACTTGGATGAAGACTGTAATTGTAAAGGGGATTGTAATTGAAACCACATAAATTCAAATCAGTATGTATCATTCGTCTTGTCTGTGTCCTGCGAATTCGATTCCTTTGCTGCCTTGCTTGCCTCTGTTCACTCGTTTCTAATGATCGAGTAAGAACAATGTGAACTCGATCTCTTTCTTGCCTTGCTTGCCTCTGTTCACTCGTTTCTAATTATTTGAGCAAGAGCAGTGTGATCTCGATCTCTTTCTTGCCTAGCTTGTCTCTGCTCACTTGTTTCTAATGATCGAGCAAAAGCAGTGTGATCTCGATCTCTTTCTTGCCTAGTTTTTCTCTGCTCACTTGTTTCTGAAGCTCGTTCTTCTCTTCTCCTTTTTGCTTGATTTGTAGATCGACCAATGGAACTTCGCTTTGGTGGCATAATTGAGGGGTTAAATAAAACGTATATCCAATATTTTTATTTATTCACGTATTAATAATTTATTCTCGTATTAATAATTGCAAAAGTTTTTTGACATCTTAAAAAACAACCTACAAACGTATTCCATCCTATAAAAAATAATAGAAGTTGCCCTCTTCAGTCATTGTAAAGTAGGAATAATTATATCACGCGAATAATACAAAATATAATATCACACATGCAAACAATCTCGGGTGCAGGAATCTAGCAAATATTACATTACGTCATACTGCTAGGCTGAATTTCAAACATCATTACTAATTAAATGTTATTTTGATATTTTTGGGATATTTGTTCGGGAGCACCTAGAACCCAAACTCTGATTTTTAAAAAAAATTTCAAAAACCTTCCTAGGGATATACCTAATAATTTCCCAAATTTTCACGGCGATTGGATGTATGGTTTTTGAATCTATCGAGTACAGACAGACAGACACACATTCATTTTTATATATATAGATAATGCGATATACGCGATAATGATATTGTAAAGTAGGAATATGATATCAAGCGAATAATACAAAATATAATATCACACATGCAAACAATCTCAGGTGCAGGAATCTAGCAAATATTACATTACGTCATACTGCTAGGCTGAATTTCAAACATCATTACTAATTAAATGTTATTTTGATATTTTTGGGATATTTGTTCGGGAGCACCTAGAACCCAAACTCTGATTTTTAAAAAAATTTTCAAAAACCTTCCTAGGCATATACCTAATAATTTCCCAAATTTTCACGGCGATTGGATGTATGGCTTTTGAATCTATCGAGTACAGACAGACAGATACACATACATTTTTATATATATATAGATATATATATGTATGTATGTATGTATGTATGTATGTATGTATATATACATATATATATATATATATATATATATATATATATATATATATATGTATGTATGTATGTATGTATGTATGTATGTATGTATGTATATATATATATATATATATATATATATATATATATATATATATATATGTATGCATATATATATATATATATACATATGTATGTATATATATGTATGTATGTATATGTATGTATATATATAGATATATATATATATATATATGTATATATATATATATATATATATATATATATATATATATATATATATAGAGTGAAAGAGACGAACGAGGTATTGAAGTAGATTGTGACATGAAGAAAGAAAACAATTGCAAGCGAAATGACCGAAGAGCTCAATCTGCATCTGCATGTTCCGGTATCAACCATTAGAGGTAGATGGGAAATTCACAAACAAAGCATTTACGGAAGAGAAGCTATTCCCAAGCCACTTTAAATAGATGACAATAAAAAATATCGTCCACAATGGTGCCACGAGCACAAATCCTGGTGAAGTAATATGTCGAAACACGGCATTTGGTCCGACGAATCATTGTTCGCATTGTTTCTTGTAACAGGACGTGTGTATATCTGGAGAACACCTACGCAAGCGTAAGTTTCTGGCTGTCTCATCTCAACTGTCAATCATGGAGGTACATGTATCAGGGTTTGGGATGGCATCTCATGGTTTTCTTCAGGCCCTATTGTAACCCTAAAAGGAAAATTGAATGGGATGGACTATGTCGAAATTTTAGCTTACCAAAACTAGTCTATCCTATGATGCAAACATTGTTTTTTGCAGGAGATCGCATTCTCCAGGATTATAATCCCTCTATACATACAGCTAGATCTATCAAGTATTGGTTTGAAGAGCATGAGAAAGAAGTCAAATATCTTATTTTTCCTTGTAGAATCCACCCGACTATATATCATCCAACCACCGTGATATGTATAAGCGGATAGAGCCAGGTATCGATATCTACCACAGCATCTCTACAGGAACTTTCATTATTTTTCCCTGAAGAAAGGTATAATATATTCTTAACGACTATTCGTGAATTGTGTAATCCAATTTCAAGGTGAATCAGGTGGTATTACATAACAAAGGTGATCCTATGCCGTATAATTAATAAGGTTTTCATGATGTTTCTTAGTGCTTCCATTATTCTGATAACCACCTGTATATATATATATATATATATATATATATATATATATATATATATATATATATATATATATATATATATATATATATATATATGTATATATGTATATATATATAAATATACATAATATACCGGGCGACAAGTCATCTATGTTTACTTCAAAAAGATATGCCATTCAGCCCTTCCTTCGTCGGCCCGCGCTCGTGCTATTACATATATATATATATATATACACTACTGGCCACCCAAATTGCAACACCAAGAAAGACAAGAGATATCACAACAAAATTTATTTTGTAGATAACATGTTGACCAAGTATCAAATGATTAAATTTATAGACTTCTGTGAAGTGTGGTTCCTGTCAAAATCAGTAGCCAGAGTAGCCGCCATTGTTGGAGATCACCGCTGCCACACGCCTCGGCATTGATTCAAAGAGACTTTCGATGAGTTCTTGGGGTACAGCAGACCAAGCAGCTTCCACACGTTGCCAAAGTTGATCTGCCGTGGCAGCTGGGGATGGAATCTGGGTCAATCGTAGAGCAACCATGGATCACATGTTTTCTATCGGCGAAAGATCCGGAGAGCGAGGCGGCCAGGGAAGCAATTCAATCTGGCGATTGACGAAAAACAGTTAGACAATGCGTGCCACGTGTGGTCGCGCATTATCCTGTTGAAATATGGCTGTGGGCAAGCCCTGAACGTAAGGAAGGACAACTGGCTCCAACACCTCGGAGATGTAGCGCTGGCTGTTTAAAGTACCGGCAATGCGTACTAGAGGTGTGCGAGAGTGATATCCAATACCTCCCCATACCATAATACCCGGTGCAGGACCAGTGTGGCGGTGCGTAACGCAGCTGTTCAGCATCCTCTCTTCACAGTATCTCCAGACTCGAATGCGACAATCGTGGTGTTGCAGACAGAAGCGTGTCTCGTCAGTAAAGACAATTTCATTCCATTCTGCCGTCCACATCCTTCTGTCATCGCACCATTGGCGGCGGAGACGTCTGTGGTTCTGCGTCAAGGGTAGACAAAGCAATGGACGTCTTGCGGACAGACCACTCTGCTGTAAACGGCGTCGAATGCTACGCGCAGACACTGGATGATGCGTTACAGACTGCATGTGCTGTGCTATGGTTCGTGATGTGACTCAGCGATCCGTCACTGCCATGCGCACAATTTGCCTGTCATCACGTGAAGTGGTGCGCTGAGGTGGATGCGATCGAACACGCCGGTCCGTCGTACCCTCCTGCATCCAACGATCACATATCCGCATTACAGTTGTTTGGTTTCGTCCAAGACGACTACCGATTTCCCTGAAAGATAATCCACAATCTCTGTAGGCCACTATCCTTCCTCTGTCGAACTCGGATACTTGATCAAAAGATGATCGCTGTTTTCGGCGAGGCATAATTGATCGTTTTTTTGAAAAAACCACAAGAAAAACACAGTTGCCGAACTTGAAATCGTCGAAATCTCCAAGCCTTAAATAGCGCTTTGAAGTGGCGCCACAGACGCGCGTGATGTGCGTCTGCGCTGAAATTCTAATCATTTGTATATTTCACCTCCGCTAATGCATGTTGTAAATTTCATGTTATTTTCATGTTTCCTTCAGGGTGTTGCATTTACAGTGGCCAGCAGTGTATATATATATATATATATATATATATATATATATATATATATATATATATATATATATATATATATATATATATATATATATATATATTTATATATATATATATATATATATTTATATATATATATATATATATATATATATATATTTATATATATATATATATATATATATATATTTATATATATATATATATATATATATATATATATATATATATATATATATATATATATATATTTATTTATTTATATATATATATATATATATATATATTTATATATATATATATATATATATATATATATATATATATATATATATATATATTATATATATATATATATATATTATATATATATATATATATATATATATATATATATATATATATATATATATATATATATATATATATATATATATATTCATTCTTGGGCTCGTATTCTTGGAATACATACTATCCCATCCCGCAAGGGAAAGGTTAAGAATCTGAGGATGGTATTCTTCAATGTTTTGTTAGCATAACCTTTGTAGTCCCGAAAATCTTTCTTAAAATTATTATTCTGAAAACCTAATACTTAAACAAGTGGCCAATCGGATAGTTAACTGTGGGTAGATTCGGGCCTTGAGCAATCCGCCAGTCAGTGAGGAGCACAAACAATCGGGTCATATCCAACAGAGTACCATATGTATGGTTAATTCTTTAAAATATCAATATAAATGCTACAACATTTGAAATTAGAGCGTACTTGATATTAAAATGCGAACCGCACTATCAGAATCGTGGAGCACATGGCAAGACTTAGAAATTATACTTTCGGTTGATTTTCTTTAGGTTCGTTATCAATTCGTAGAAGCGTAATTACCCATATTTATCATGAACTTAAAGTAAAAAGGAAATAAAGCAATTTAAACTTCTAGATATGTTTAGAAGCGCTGAATGTTATAATTCACCGGGGTGAATGGTCGAGAGACGGTCAATAATAAAACTCTTATTAAGAACTCCAGATTCAAAAAAATAAATAAAGACTTCGGGAACACTAAGGTGGAGTAAAAAGATAAGCTGTCTGTGAGGCCATTGATAGCGATCAAAAGACTATAATTGTTGCAAGATAGATGGTGACGTTATTTTATGGCCCGCAATAAAACTTTCAGATAATGGTCAAAGTTGTATCCCAAACGAAAATTATGGTGGGGAGATTCTTAGACAGTGAACATGAGCAGTGGAAGAAGGGACCAATTTTGGCAGGAACTGCTACGAGAAAGGCAGCCCACTGTCCAATGAGAGAAAAAGGGGCGGGCCAAAATGGCCCCGGTAAACGGACATCAGCTCCTCGAAGAAAAAAAAAACGAGAGAAGGTCAAGAGATTTCGATTGCTGTTCCCTGGAGCTCCGACGATATACAGACTTTTTGAGCTGTATCGGAGTCTAGTGGAAGTTACTGGAATTTGACACGATGATGCTGAACACGACCTGATGTGGGCACCTGACAACGAAATCCTTCATCGCTGTATTCTTCAGCAGTAGTAAGTGCCTCCCGAAAATTCCTAGAAATAATTGCTTTGACTGACTAGTTTGCCTCTGCTTCTAATTCCTCGTGTATTAAGTGATAATATGAAGGGAAACCTTATTCTATTATTAATTTCACTTTAAAAGAATTTTTAGTGTTGTCAAATAAATATATGATAAAGGCTAATTCTCTGTGTTTCCTTGCTTGCCCCAACACATGCACGCATCAATTTTTTTAAGGTTCTATTACAACATTTAATAAGCTATATTCTTTAAATTATCCGTAATAGCTAATAAGCATGACTTCATTTTTTGGACCTAAATTTCAACTTCTATTTATCTTTACCATTAGAAAGTAGCAACAATTGTACCTTACTATGGAAGTGCTTATAATAAATTATTGTAATTAGTAGATTGTAGCAGCAATATATAGACAGATATATATATATATATATATATATATATATATATATATATATATATATATATATATATATATATATATAAATATATATATATATATAAATATATATATATATATATATATATAAATATATATATATATATATATATATATATATATATAAATATATATATATATATATATATATATATAAATATATATATATATATATATATATATATATATATATATATATATATATATATATATATATATATAGAGAGAGAGAGAGAGAGAGACATTGCCATAAGTACTCATATGGAAAATATTGTTAATTTCATATGTTAGTGTATAATAGTAATTTAAAAAACTCAATAAATGGCAGTTTATACTATAAGAAGCAGAGATTTGAGGCATTTCTTTCACTTTTTCTCGCCAAACACCTCATACATAAAAAGTGATGTTTAATATCAATTTATAGCGTACGGAAAAGGGAGAACTCATTTTTTTAACATGTCAATATTCCTTAGAAGACGGAAAATGACCATTTCTATTTGATGTTTGTAAGTCAATATTTGATTCCAACAAATATTGTCAGATGAATATTGACTGCTGATGTCAGTCTTTTTTTTTTTGTCATTATTTTCCATCATTCAAGTAAAAAGCACGTAGGAAACCTTTCGCAACGTAACATGAAATGTATGAGGGCTTTGCCGAATATCCGCTGACTTTTCAAGATATTATAAATATCAGATATCTGCAGAAAATTCAGCTAGATCTTATGTCTGATAAAAAAAAAAAATAAACGTTAACGGATTTTAGGACTAAACATGTAGTTAAGTAGAAAATTTAAAAACAAAACAACTTTTCATTTCATTTTATGTTTTTTTTTTATATTTACCAACTGATCTCTATGTACATGTACATAGGAGATGTCTTTCATCGTTAGGTATAAAACTACACATCCCATGTGGGTTCATAGGAGACTTAATGCATTTAAAAAGTACTTTCTAAATTAAATGAATAATACACAATCTAATAGGTTCCAGTGGATATATGAATCAACATCCAGTGTTATACAGGTGCATAAAGAGAAGTTTCTCTTATACTTTTTTCAATAAAAGTATAATCAAGCTCTCTCTGGAGATTTGAAATAATTATACCGTTTTAGGAAATTAGGTTCACGAATGCCATGAATACATATGTACACATATGTGAAACTAGACTTCCCTAGACTTCCCAAGTTAGTCTAGGGAATTAGCCCTAATATTAGTATAGGAAATATGTAGGGCAGGAAATATATGTGTTCAGCATATTCCTTTTGAAATTATCCAAATGTCAATTATAAAAAGGCCAAGGACTATGCTAAAATATTCGATTAAAATATGCATTCATTACACAACTCTCGTTGAAGTATAATGATATGTTAGGCCCCTTTTTTCTTGAAAGGCATCAGTATATTATTAAATAGATTATTTCCATTTATATTTTACTCCACGTTACGTTTCCAGTTTTCTTCCGTCTGAATCAGATCAGGTAGCTCAGGGGACAACTGGCTGAAGTACCAGCAACTTTTTAAAACGTCATCGAACGACAACAATTCATTTTCAAATCAAATATTTTGAACGGATGAATATAACAAACCTGTTTTAAGCAAACTCCCCTAAAGCACTTGAGATTTAATTTAAAGGAATTTCAAAAGTACTCTCTTTTTTATTTTCAAAATTAAAAGATACAAGTCAGCGGGAAAAGAAAAGGGTTTTTTCCTTTTCCCCTCAACTTTATATCTCTTCTGATACTTTAACAGACAATAACCACTCCCTTATTCCAGTTAGGTGGCCCAGATGACCACCAACTGCAATACCAGCAACTTTTTAAAACGTCATCGAACGGCAACAATTCATTTTCAAATCAAATTTTTTGAACGGATGAATATAACACACCTGTTTTAAGCAAACTCCCCTAAAGCACTTGATATTTAATTTAAAGGAATTTCAAAAGTACTCTCTTTTTATTTTCAAAATTAAAAGATACAAGTGAGTGGGAAAAGAAAAGTTTTTTTCCTTTTCCCCTCAACTTTATATCTCTTCTGTTACTTTAACAGACAATAACCACTCCCTTATTCCAGTTAGGTGGCCCAAAAGACCACCAACTGCAATACCAGCAACTTTTTAAAACGTCATCGAACGACAACAATTCATTTTCAAATCAAACATTTTGAACGGATGAATATAACAAACCTGTTTTAAGCAAACTCCCCTAAAGCACTTGAGATTTAATTTAAAGGAATTTCAAAAGTACTCTCTTTTTTATTTTCAAAATTAAAAGATACAAGTCAGCGGGAAAAGAAAAGGTTTTTTTTCCTTTTCCCCTCAACTTTATATCTCTTCTGTTACTTTAACAGACAATAACCACTCCCTTATTCCAGTTAGGTGGCCCAAAAGACCACCAACTGCAATACCAGCAACTTTTTAAAACGTCATCGAACGACAACAATTCATTTTCAAATCAAACATTTTGAACGGATGAATATAACAAACCTGTTTTAAGCAAACTCCCCTAAAGCACTTGAGATTTAATTTAAAGGAATTTCAAAAGTACTCTCTTTTTTATTTTCAAAATTAAAAGATACAAGTCAGCGGGAAAAGAAAAGGGTTTTTTCCTTTTCCCCTCAACTTTATATCTCTTCTGATACTTTAACAGACAATAACCACTCCCTTATTCCAGTTAGGTGGCCCAGATGACCACCAACTGCAATACCAGCAACTTTTTAAAACGTCATCGAACGGCAACAATTCATTTTCAAATCAAATTTTTTGAACGGATGAATATAACACACCTGTTTTAAGCAAACTCCCCTAAAGCACTTGATATTTAATTTAAAGGAATTTCAAAAGTACTCTCTTTTTTATTTTCAAAATTAAAAGATACAAGTGAGTGGGAAAAGAAAAGTTTTTTTCCTTTTCCCCTCAACTTTATATCTCTTCTGTTACTTTAACAGACAATAACCACTCCCTTATTCCAGTTAGGTGGCCCAAAAGACCACCAACTGCAATACCAGCAACTTTTTAAAACGTCATCGAACGACAACAATTCATTTTCAAATCAAACATTTTGAACGGATGAATATAACAAACCTGTTTTAAGCAAACTCCCCTAAAGCACTTGAGATTTAATTTAAAGGAATTTCAAAAGTACTCTCTTTTTTATTTTCAAAATTAAAAGATACAAGTCAGCGGGAAAAGAAAAGGTTTTTTTTCCTTTTCCCCTCAACTTTATATCTCTTCTGTTACTTTAACAGACAATAACCACTCCCTTATTCCAGTTAGGTGGCCCAAAAGACCACCAACTGCAATACCAGCAACTTTTTAAAACGTTATCGAACGGCAAGAATTCATTTTCAAATCAAACATTTTGAACGGATGAATATAACAAACCTGTTTTAAGCAAACTCCCCTAAAGCACTTGAGATTTAATTTAAAGGAATTTCAAAAGTACTCTCTTTTTTATTTTAAAAATTAAAAGATACAAGTCAGTGGGAAAAGAAAAGTTTTTTTCCTTTTCCCCTCAACTTTATATCTCTTCTGTTACTTTAACAGACAATAACCACTCCCTTATTCCAGTTAGGTGGCCCAAAAGACCACCAACTGCAATACCAGCAACTTTTTAAAACGTTATCGAACGGCAAGAATTCATTTTCAAATCAAACATTTTGAACGGATGAATATAACAAACCTGTTTTAAGCAAACTCCCCTAAAGCACTTGAGATTTAATTTAAAGGAATTTCAAAAGTACTCTCTTTTTTAATTTTCAAAATTAAAAGATACAAGTCAGTGGGAAAAGAAAAGGGTTTTTTTCCTTTTCCCCTCAACTTTATATATCTTCTGTTACTTTAACAGACAATAACAACTCCCTTATTCCAGTTAGGTGGCCCAGAGGACCACCAACTGCAATACCAGCAACTTTTTAAAACGTCATCGAACGGCAACAACTTGTCTTCCCATCAAATATTTTGGACAGATGTATAAAACAAACTTCTCTTAAGCAAACTCCCCTAAACCACTTGAGATTTAATTAAAATGAATTTCAAAAGTACTTTCTTTTTTATTTTCCCAGTTTTAAAAATACAAATCAGTGGAAAAAGAAAAGTTTTTCACTTTTCCCCTCAACTTTATATCTCTTCTGCTACTTAAACAGACAATAACCATTACCCAAAACTAGTTAGGCGGCCCAGAGGACCACCAACTGAAATACCAGCAACTTTTTAAAACATCAGCGACCGGCAACAACTCGTCTTCCATCAGATATTTTAGACAGATGTATAAAACAAACCTCTTTTAAGCAAACTGCTCTAAACCACTTGAGATTTAATTAAAATGAATTTCAAAAGTACTCTCTTTTTTAATCTTCCGAAGTTTAAAATTACAAGTCCGGGAAAAAAGAAAAGTTTCTTTTTTCTTGCTTTTGGCCTCAACTTTATATCTCTTCTGCTACTTTAACAGACAATAGCCATTACCCAAAACCGATTAGGTGGCCCTGAGTACCAACTGCAATACCAGCCACCAACTGCAATACCAGCAACTTTTTAAAACGTCATCGAACGGCAACAATTTGTCTTCACATCAAATATTTTGGACAGATGTATAAAACAAACCTTTCTTAAGCAAACACCCCTAAACCGCTTGAGATTTAATTGAAATGAATTTCAAAAGTACTCTCTTTTTTATTTTCCCAAGTTTAAAAATACAAGTCAGAGACAAAAAGAAAAGTTTTTTTATTACTTTTCCCTTCAACTTTATATCTCTTCTGCTACTTTAACAGACAATAACCATTCCCCAATTCCGCGACTTTATCTGAAAAGTATACATATAAGAATAAGACCGATAAAAACAACGCACCGGGGGAGAAAACGCATTCTTTAGGAAATGCGTTTTTTCAGTTATGATATTCAAATTACTTTGGAGAGAAAGAGAATATTTCTCTTCACCCTTACTTGGAAAACATTCCCTTTCCATAAATATAAAGACTGTTGTAAATTAACATCTTTATATTGGCTTCAATTTCTCATAGAGCACGTGTTAAATAATTTTGCTTTATGAACTGATAGTCGAAACGCAAAATCATATTAAACGTATAAGGAATTCGAGAGAATTGTAGTTGAAAATTCTCTAGAGGAAGTTTAAAATTATTGAATTGTTTTTCGATATAATATTTATTTGCATTTTTTAAGCTCTCATTTCCTTCAAATATATTTCTCTCAACAATTTTTTCTTGTTTTCAAATCACCGGGTAATTGGTTCTTTAAAGAATCAAATATCTCGTATACCTTTGAAAACGAAAAAAACATATAAAATAAATGTAATCCATCAGGTCCTATATTAGCTCATGTAGTTTTTGAAATGCTTACAAGCAAGCTATAAATCTTTACATGGGTATTTAAATTATTCAAGCTATTGTAAACTCGTAGTTTGAGTGATTAGACTTTCAGATCTTAATAAATTATTTCTGTTCAAATATTTTTTATAGACAAGAAAACAGTAAAATAGTCCCGTTCAATAAATTGATATAAATAAAGCTTAGCAAGTCGCAGTGTTATATTGACGTTTCTAGAAACGTAGCATTGCCTTGGGATATTCCTTACTGCAAGAAAGTACTGCTGAGTTCAAACTCATTTTGGTAATGTTATAATCTGATATCACTATGTCGTATGTCTTCATAACAAGCTTAAGTGTTAATGCCCTTGCAAATAAATCATGCCTTTTTTTAGTGTTTCGGCTCTGAGATTTTACATAGTAGCTGCATAATTTGGTCTAAAATTGACTAATCAAAAATGAGATACAATTTTGGTCACAATCGTGACGCGACATCGGCCACGATCTGTGGAAATTATATCAACACAAGTTTGACTAGGCTTCGATGATGAATTAAATATCACAGTGATGCTTGTTTGCAAAAATAGTAAATATTAACTCTTTTCTCATAGTCTAAAGCGATTTAATGACAATTAAAGAAAAAGTTATGATTAATCACATTTTCCGTTAGAAGTGTGACGTTACGTCAGCGATGAGCAACATATCCAAGAGATGCTGATGTACGTAGGCAGAATATTTTTATCTCTATGCCCTTAATCAAATGAGAATTAAAGGAAATTTTATCATAGAGATTTTATTCACACTAGTCTGGCGTGACGTTCTCAATGAACTAAGATATCATAGAAGACGCGTAAATACTAAATCTTTTCTCTCAGGGTGTATGATGAGAATTAAAGAACACTTTACCTTGGGTTACAGATTTCGTCAAAAGTGCGACGTGATGTCGATGATCAGCTACTCTATCACTGCGATGATTCTCTGCGAGGAGAGTAGAGATTAAATGTATGCTCTCAGTCCAAGACTTTCTAATCAGAATTTCGGGAAATTTTAATGCATAGTCGAAGCACACGAATGCCTAATAATTAAACAGCCGATCTATATATATAGAGAGAGAAAGAGTCAAATTTATTTTAAAGTAGGATTACGTTTGTCTATAACGGTTCTCCGGAAAGAAAGATTTCATATGCTAAAATCATCCGTCGTCGCGAGTTATAATTTTGGCAGCACGCTAAACGCCAAACGCAGTCTGTATCGTTTGGGCAAGCAGTATACAGTTAAATAAAAGGATACCAAAATGCGTCAAAATTTATACATACATACATACATACAGATATACATACATACATATAGTATACAAATATAAATTACTTAATAGGAAACAAATAATGAGTAAATAAATTTTAGGTGCTAAGCTGCGCACAAAAATATTTACGATATAATAGATATTTAAAATTAAGCTAACTAAAACGGACAGGTGCGACCATTTAATACTCCAATAACCTAAAACAAGATATACATTTAAGAATTCAAGCAGAAAAAAAGTGGAGGTGGTATAGTCGATGACTGGAGGGGGTTGTGACCCCCCCCCAACCCCGGTTAAACATGTTTTGCGCCATGGCAACACTCCCGGAGGTCGGCTATAACATCAAGACAGTTAAAAAATTATTTCAAGAATTTTTTTTAATGAAACTGACCTGTTAAACCATAGAAATTTAATATATATATATATATATATATATATATATATATATATATATATATATATATATATATATATATATATATATATATATATATATATATATATATATAATGTATATATATATATATATATACGTATATATATAAATATATATATATACGTGTATATATATATATATATATGTATGTATATATATATATATATATATATATATATATATATATATATATATATATATATATATATATATATATATATATATATATATATATATATGTAGACTGGAATTTGCCACCACAACTCCCCCCCCCCCGATCAACTGAAGAGACGTCAACTGAAGCGACCTCTACCGATCGCTACCACTATAAATACTGTAGTCTGACTATAGGCAAGATATATGATGATATGAGGTGATGTGAAGTGATATCTCGAGGCGACGTGTTAGTTTCTGAAGACGTTCTAACTTTTTAATTCTTAATGTGTTTAATTTTAATCCTATGTAACTTTTAATTCTTAATGTTTGCGTTTCGTTATTAAATGTAATTAAATGTCAGCTGTGTTGTTCTTCACTACTATCCACCAACGGCCATTCTGACAGCGCCCACAAATTCAGAAGTGGGATTCCAAGGAAGCGAGATTCGAAGCAAGAACTAAAGAACGACCTGTTTGTTTTCATCGTGGGATATATGGTTGGTTCCTAGACGACATTCTATTTTCAACGCGATAAGTAAATACGATTTTGTCTTTTAAAATGAAGTTGAATGATGTTGATGAAATTAGCAGTGCACTGAGGAATACGAAATCTACGAAAAATAAAACTATTGCATAGATTCATTTTTGGTTCTGATGGTCGCCGCAAAAATAGAGATAGTATTAGAAATTTTACTGGCTTTGAATTCAAAGCAGGTGATTCAGAATTTAAATCTAAATCAAAAGCTATAGAAGTAGCATTTTCAATTAATGAACTGATCAGTATTTGCGACATTTTGAAAGTTTCATTTGATGGGGATAAAGGTGAAATATCCGAAAGAATATTAACATTGTTATGCGATATTTCTTTGCTTGCTCAAAATATCAAGGACACTGAACTGCCAGAATCAGAAAACGAGATTGAAAGTGATTCGTCGGTGCAATGAGAAAGTGTTACTAAGGTTCATAGAAATAATTCGTAGGTTCAATGCAATGAAATTCAAATGCCTGTTAAGATCTGTGTTAAAAATGTGCTTGAAAACAAAACTCAATCCTTCCCAATTAACTTTTCTGATATCGAAAGCGTTATTCCACCATTTGGTGCTAACTCGTACGAAAATGTTTCAGTGTGGGTAGAACAATTTGAAAACGTTGATCAGTTGTTTAATTTGTCTGATATTCAGAAGTTTATTTTTGCTAAGCGATCACTTGGTGGGAATGCCCTTCTGTTTGTTAAAAGTGAAAGAAATGTCATAACGTGGGGGAAATTGAAACAAGTGCTGATAGATGAGTTTACTGTTGATATCAACTCAGCCAACTTGCATGAAATGTTAAGTAAGCGAAGAATGAAAGAATCTGAATCTGTACAGGAATATTATTTTAAAATGAGGGAACTGAGTAATCAGGGTAAAATTGAAGATGCGGCATTAATACAGTATGTTATAAGAGGTATAAATGATAGACAGGAAAATAAACTAATTTTATATGGATGTAAAAATTTGTACGAATTTAAGGAAAAACTGAAAATATATGAAATGATAAAAATCGACTCTCGTAGAAACAAAAATACTTTTGACGGGGTGAAACCTAAACATGAAAGCTATGGTAATTCAAAACAAAATTTTAACAGTTCTGTTTCTCGTAACTTTAAGGTGTGTTATAGTTGTGGAGGTAGAAACCATTTATCTAAATTTTGTATGCATAAAAACCTCGGTCCGAAATGTTTTCGATGTTCCTCTTGGGGGCATAAATCGTCTGAGTGTTCGAAACCAGACCTATATCCGAGGCGAAGGGCAAATAATGATGTATCAGCTCTTAATGTTAACGTTCATCCGAATTTGAATAAAATTGTGAAAATTGGAAACTTAAGTTTTAACTCAATCATTGATACCGTAAGTCAAGTTACTCTATTACGGAAAGTTATTTTTTATCAACTAAATAATAACCAGTTAAGAGCATCATATTCAACTTTGACAGGATTAGGTAAATGTAATATCAGACCCTTCGGTTACTTTACAAGTGAAATCGAAATTGATAATTTCAAATGCAGTACAAATATTTGCGTGGTTGAAAATGACACAATGAATCATGATACAATCGTAGGACTTGATGTGCTTATTCAGGGTGAAACAGTTATAAGCGAAAACGGAATCATAATTCGAGATAAAAATCAGAATGAAGTAATTAACTCCTTCACAGTTTTACCAGTAGACTTAACTTTTGAGTATGTCGAACTTGATATTGCGCATAATGTTTCTGAATTCTATAAAGTTGAAGTACGCAAGATAGTTTTGAACTATAAACCTATAAAAACCAAAACAACTAATGTAGAAATGAATATTCTCGTGAAGGATAAAGAGCCAATTTTTCATCGACCTCGTCGTTTACTATTTACTGAAAGGAAAACTGTTGAAACTCAGGTAGCTGAATGGATAGAACAGGGCATAGTCGAACCATGTTCTTCTGAGTATTCAAGTCAGATCGTAACAGTTAAGAAGAAAGATGGCACCCCTCGTGTATACATAGATTACCGAAAACTAAATAAAATTATTGTAAAGGATAGATTTCCACTGCCGTTAATAGAAGATATCGTAGACCGACTACAGGAGTCGCGCGTATTTAGTACAATCGATCTTAAAAACGGATTTTTTCATGTCGACGTAGACGACTCAAGTAAAAAATACACCTCCTTCGTCACTCATGAAGGACAATACCAATTTTTAAAAGTACCTTTTGGATTGTGCAATTCCCCAGCTGTCTTTCAACGTTTCATTAGTACAATTTTTAGACCGTTGGTCAATGATGGTATTGTTTTGCCATACATGGACGATATAATTATTTTGTCTGCAAATGAGAAGGAAGGTATAGAAAGATTAAAAAGATTATTTGATCTTGCTAGCGACTACGGATTGGAAATAAAGCTTAGGAAATATCAATTTCTAAATAAAAGAGTCAAATTTTTGGGACATGTTATAGAAGAAGGTTACATTTCCCCATCCACCTTTAAAACAAAAGCTGTACTTGATTTTCCTGAACCTACTAATCTGAGAGAGGTACAATGCTTTTCAGGAATTACAGGATATTTTAAAAAGTTTATTCAAAGTTATTCTATCATTGCGAAACCATTAAGTAACCTTTTAAAGAAAGACTGTAAGTTTAAATTTGATGAAAAAGAAAGAAATGCTTTTAATACTCTAAAAACATTACTGTCGCAGACACCTGTTTTAAGCATTTACAACCCAAAATATGAGACAGAGATGCACACTGATGCTAGTCTAGACGGATAAGGTGCAATTTTATTACAGAAATCACCCAATGATAACAATTTTCATCCTATATACTATATGAGTAGAAAAAAAAACGGACGCGGAAAGAAAATATACAAGCTACGAATTGGAAGCTCTCGCGATTATTGAGCCCTTAAAAAAATTTAGAATCTATTTGCTGGAATAAAATTTTGATCTATTTGTATTCCATATAAAATTGTTACAGACTGTGCCGCATTCCAAAAGACGATGGATAAGAAAGAGTTGTCAACACGTGTTTCTCGTTGGGTTTTACTATTACAGGAATTTGATTACGTTATTGAACATCAACCCGGAAGTAAAATGACTCATGTTGACGCCCTAAGTAGATGTCCGATAAACACACTTTGCATTACTATTGAAAATATCTTACCCAAACTTAAGTTGGCTCAGGACGAAGACAATGAAACTAAAACAATTAATGAGATCTTGAAGGTTTCTAACTATGATAATTACTTTATGCGTAACGAAATTTTGTATAAGTTTATCGACGGTAAAGAATTAATTGTTGTTCCCGAAAATATACAAACTGAAATCATCAAAAATGCTCACGAAAAGGGTCATATGGGAATTAAACATACTGAAAAACACTTAGACGACATGTGCTTTATTCCAAAACTTAAAGCGAAAATCGAAAGACTAATAGCTAATTGTGTATATTGTATTTTAGTAAATCGTAAAAGAGGGGAACAAGAGGGTTTTCTTCACCCTATTCATAAAGATGACTTACCTTTGTGTACATATCATATTGATCACTTAGGACCATTAGAAAGTACTCCTATATATTACAAGTACATTTTGGCAATTATAGACGGATTTACCAAGTTTGTTTGGCTATATCCTACTAAAACAACCCAATCAGTCGAAGTAATATCTAAATTAGAACTGCAGAAAACTAGTTTTTGAAATCCCGCTAGAATAATCTCCAACAGAGGTACTGCTTTTACGTCTAAGGAATTTGAAGAATATTGTTCCAAGGAAAACATACAGCACTATCTGATCACTACAGGACTTCCCCGTGCCAATGGCCAAGTCGGGGGATTAAATCAAGTAATTATTTCTGTGTTATCAAAATTATCCATAGACAATCCCTCCCACTGGTATAAACATGTTAACGAACTGCAGCAAACCATAGATTTCAACGTATCAAAGAAGTATTAATACCACCCCTTTCGAACTACTTTTCGGCACTAAAATTAACTCAAAATCAACAGATAAATTAAAAGAAACGCTGGAAGCTGAATTTCAAGCTAATTTTGATAAACATCACGAAGCTTTAAGAAGAGAGGCTAAAAAACGAATTTTTGAGGTCCAGGAACAAAACAAAAGAGCATACAATTTACGCAGACGAACCCCTCAGAAATATAAAATAGGAGATTTAGTTGCAATTAAGCGTACGCAATTCGGACCTCATCTCAAGTTAAAACCGAAATATCTAGGACCATATAGGATTATAAAGGTTAAAGGCAACGACACCTACGAAGTATTCAAAGAAGGCGATCACAAAAGGTCCAAATACAACAACCACGTGTGTCATAGGGACATGGCAGTAGTGTCACGGCCAGGGGCAGGAGCATTGAAAAGTACAGGACAAAGTAAAATAATTGTTAAATGCAAGAAAGAAACAGGGCAATAAAAGAGAAGAGAAGAAAGCCATAGACCGAAACGAAATTTAGAGATTGTGTTTGTAGCAAGAAATAGAAGATAAAAGTTGAAGAGAGTGAGTTGCAAGAAGAGAATAAAAGAAAATTTATGATGGCTAAAAAACAGCCCACCCTGCTTGAAGCCGAAGCATGGAAAAAAAGTTAAAGTTGAGGGAGAATTTATAAATCCCGCCCTCGATGCGCATTGGTAAAAAGGGGATTGAGAAGAGGCAGCCACGGACGAATGGCGATGGCATGGTAATTATATGACCAATGGAAATTATAAGAGGCGGAGACATTAATAAGAAAATAATATGAAATGAGAAATAGTATGAAGGCAGAGATAACCTAAGAAGTCAGAGTCAGTCAGAAGTTTGTTGAGATATAGAAGTGTTTTCAAGGCTCATATACCTATGAGGAGGGTGAATTAGGTTTTGGAGATACATGTTGTCGAGCGCCCAAAGTCCCGTGCCGAGGGTCTGCAAGGAGTGACGGAGTTAGAGAAGCGACGATGAGCGTAGAGTGTCTGCAATGATCTACGGAGCCTTATACCAAACAAGAAAGTGCCCTAGTTACCGACGATGAGCGTAGAATGTCTGCAATGACCTACGGAGCCGTATACCAGACAAGAAAGTGCCCTAGTTCCGTGCAAGGATAGATACAACGAAGTTCGATATTACGAGTGCCAGCTGCCCATGGTGATTCAACAGTCATCTTCCGAAGTACCGACTTTGCGTTTCCTTTTTATATTGTTATCATTGCTTCTCAGTGTGTAGCCATAATAATTAATATAGAGCGTGATGAGTATAGTGTTTGAATATAAGATGTTGAGGAATTGACCGATAATTCCTACAAACAATTTAATATGATGTCATGCTTAAATATATGAATTAATTTAGTAGGAATGAAGGTGAAAGTAATATGTGTAGATGCAGTACGAAATATTGTCATAATAATTGAATGAGTTAAATATGTGTCGTAAAGAATTAAGTTAGTAGTAAAGAATTGTGAATAATGTGTAAATGCCAGAGGAAATATTTTGTAACTTGTAGCGCATTTTTTATGTGTTAATAATCAATAAATTGATTTGTCAATATAAACCAGAGTTATTTCCATTATTTGGGAATCACAATCAACCAATGTACTAGCCACAATCATGAACCAATAAATTACTAAATCAAAATCATAATAATATAATTAATATAATTAATAATATAATAACTCCCAATCGTTTAATGAATTAATTTAACAACTGCTACAACGTGCGCTAAATTTCTTAAAAGATGGAGCTTAACACCAACTTGATGATACTTTTTACAACTGACTAAGGACCGAATGAGACATTTTCACGATGTGTGACTTTGCTTTTGCCCAATTATGACTGTGTTTGTGTTTGTCCGATAGATTAGACGAATAAGACGAATGGATTTTGAAGGTGAAGAATTTGTGGCTGACTCAAGACGAAAAAACTCGAAGAATGACGCTAAAAAGGAAAGAGAGAATTTTAATTGTAAGAACAAACTGCTGCTGTTTTTTTCTTTTGCTTGTAGGTGGTTTACAACAGGCGATCCGACCAGGAATGTGAGGTCACATTTTCCCCAGGACGGCCGATCTGTAGACTGGAATTTACCACCAAACCTTCCCCCCCCCCGATCAACTGAAGCGACGTCAACTGAAGCGACCTCTACCGACCGCTACGACTATAAATACTGCAGTCTGACTATAGGCAAGATATACGATGATATGAGGTGATTTCATGTGATATCTCGAGGCGACGTGTTAGTTTCTGAAGACGTTCTAACTTTTTAATTCTTAATGTGTCTAATTTTAATCCTATGTAACTTTAAATTCTTAATGTTTGCGTTTCGTTATTAAATGTAATTAAATGTCAGCTGTGTTGTTCTTCACTACTATCCACCAACGGCCATTCTGACAGCGCCCACATATATATACGTACATATATATAGATACATATATACATACAAAAGAGTTAAGCAACTATAAGTAATCCTACGTTAATAACCCGCGGTGGTGTCGTTAGAAGAGACTACCTAAAATTTTTTTTGTTAATGCGGCATGTGATTATCCAAAAAAAACTCAGCCCTGCATCACCAAATCTGCAGCATATTATTACTGAAGGCGAATCATCATTACTCTTTATGCGAGAGCAGTAGAGAAACCTTAACGCCGTAGCCAGGATTTAAACCCAGAACTACTTGATGGAAGCATGAGACGCTAATCACTATGCGATACTGGTGAATATTTCCTGCTTCGATAAATCTTACTCTCCATTATTACACTATTCAATACATTATTATAGAATTAATGTCACTGAAAATTCTTAGATAGATTCCAAGGAATTGGTCTATTTTCCATTAATATTTCAGGGTTTAAAGAATGAAGTATCGTGATTTTTGTATTGCAGTTCTTTGGAATCTTAGAAAATGATTCGACTGCATACATATGTTTGTATGATAAAACAAATAAATTTGATATCATATTTCTACATATCTCTACAAGTCCAAATTTGTTAATGGTTTTCACAGATGACACAGAGTTAACTGAGTGATAGGGAACTCCTCGATTTTCAAGAACAAGTCATTTTTACGTTTTTTTTACCGTCGGCCTTCACTTATCCTCTCCGTCATTAGGAAATTCTTCCATACATATACTTTACATTTTTGTACATATTACAATACTTATAAACTGTGAAATATTACAAAATGTCGTATAAATTATTTCGTTACCAATCAGACTCATTTATCAATACACGGTACTAATATTTAATCTAATCCGTTTTTTCCCATATTCACATATTTGTGTGATCTGCAGAAAAGACTGAGGATTTATTCATCAATCCAAAAAGATATCACTACAGTTTGGGTACTGCAGTAAATCATTTTAACGTAGGATTACGTTCCTCCATAACAGTCCTCCGGAAAGCAAAGTTTCAGATGTCCTGCGTCGCGAGTTATAACTTTGGCACCGCGCTAAACCGAGACTGCATCGCTTGGGCAAGCAGTAAAGAGTTAAACAGAAAAGTACCAAAAAGGCATCAAAATTTTGACATATAGATATATATATATATATATAGGTTAGGTGTTCCAAATATCGCCTACTCTAACTTTTTTTCGACATTTCATCCATATTTTAGCTTCTGATTAGCCTGGAAACTCAAAAAGTATACCTGAGAACTATTTTCTTTGGCATCCTGAGATCAACCAGCTCCAAAACCAGTGGCAGTTTAAGTTATGTAGCTAAATTGGAAAAAAATCAAATTTCCAGTGAACTCCAGAGGGGTTCCTAATATCGCCTACCCCTGTTCCTCTTACCGCCTACCAGGCGAAATTAGGAGCACCTGTTAAAAGGCGTTGCTAGCGAAGTCTATGTTTAATGCCCTTCCAAATGGTATAAGCAAAATTAGAATTTGGATGCACCTACCTGGTCATTCACTGGATTCTGATTCTTTGGAGCCAAAGTTTACAAAGACAACAGCCAAAACAACTTCAGACGCCATATAGTTTCTGTTGTCAGTTATAAGAGCGTTGTCGCTATCGTCGTTGTTAGTACAAACCAAGAACTAAGAAGTTACTGCATTTTCTCATGCTATATACACTGAAGTGCCACAGAATTAGGGATAGCAAAGCCTATCCAAATTGTGTAGCGCTGCGCATCATGTATGCGCAAGTGAGGGCCCTGTGGTAACTGCATATATAGCGCGTACTGTGGTTGTTCTGAATTAGTTGTTGGAATTGCCAGTATGGGTAAACTGCCTGATTTAGACGCCTCCGATCCCGGACAAATCGTAGGTGCGCAACGCATGGGCCATTCAATTTCCGAAATCGTCAGACAGCTAGGATTTTCAAGGTCGACAGTGTCAAGAGTATACCAATAATACATGGATGGTGGAAAAAAACTAGCGATCGGGCAAACTGCAAAGGACAATTAGCCTTGACAGTGCGTGGTGAGAGACGGCTCAGGCGTATTGTACGTAGCCAGCGAAGCCAAACATCAGCTCAAATTACCACCCAGTTTAATGACTGTGCCAGTCGTACAGTCAGTAAACGGACTGTGCAACGCTCGCTTCACCGTATGGGTTTCGGGAGCCGTCGACCTACGAGAGTACCATTGCTCTATACTCGCCATCGGGCTGCACGTCTTGCCTGGGCAAGAGAGCACAGACTGGAGTGTAGAGGACTGGAAACGAGTAGCATGGAGTGATGAGCCTCCATTGCGACTACTTAACGCCGACGGGAGGCTGAGAATATGGCGTCAGACTCATGAAGCCATGGATCCTGCATGCCTGGCTGGAACTGTACAAGGGCATGGTGGCTCAATCATGGTCTGGGGTGTTTTTTCGTGGCACAGTTTGGGATCTTTGGTGCGCGTACCAACCTCCCTCAATGCAATTCGGTACGTAGAGTTGCTGGGTGATCACCTCCATCCGTTTATGCTGTTCTGTTATCCGCACGGTAATGCAGTTTTCCAGCAAGACACTGTATCTCTCACAAGTCGTCGTTGGCTACTGGCTGGTTGGATGAGCATTCCTCTGACTTCTCTGTCATGAATTGGCCACCTAGAAGCCCAGACTTAATTCCAATTGAGCATCTTTGGGATGTTTTGGAACAAGGCGTGAAAGGCCATCACACAGCACCAAAGAACCTTCCTGAATTATTGACAGCTTTAGCCAATATTTGGCAAGCCATTCCCGTGGAACGTTTCAAGAAACTTGTTGAATCTATGCCCCGTCGTGTGGCAGCCGTTATCAAGGCCAGAGGAGGCCCAACTCGTTACTAGGTAGGTATCCCTAATTCAGTGGCACTTCAGTGTATATATATATAAGCGCGAATCATACTTTAGAAACACGAGTAGGTGATATTTGGGACACCCACCCTATATATATATGTGAGCACAGAGACACCGATACAGGCTCGATATGAAACGTTTAATAATATCTAAATCTATTCTAGGGGCAATATTTACAGAGAGGCAGCATTTACAGTTTGAAATTTAAGGGGGAAAAGTTCCTCATGGCGGTCGCGTCTCTTGCTCAGTCGTATCCTAACATCCATTCAGCGGCGTTCTTCCATCGCGTCTCCTGGCTCACTCCTCGCTTCGCCACAGAGGGCGCTATCGTTGGTTGAAGTCGGCGCGTGCGACATCTCCACATCGCACTCGGCTCATCCTGGCGGGACCGGACCTCCGGGACAGCAGGTATGGGGACAGAACAGACAGTAACTGCAAAAATAAAAAGAAAGAGAGAGAAACGAAAGTAGAAGAAATGTTCTTCGAAAATCCTCTCCACAAACACACCGACAAAGTCGTTTGGACTAACTCATTTGTATCAGTTGGCATCAAAAAAAATTTTTCATCACAGGTGTAACGACGAGATGGAGTTGGCACCACATCAAAGCCAGCATCCAAGTCACGTACAGGTAACATCATATTAGCAGCGTGTCGACGTCACGTTTTCAAACATCACAAGTTCAGCATCATTTGTTAACATCACAATTAAGAAACATCATTTTCTAACATCACGATTGAAAAAATAAGATGTCGTCCAATCGAACAGTTCAGAGTGTCTTAGAGATCCAGATGAAATTTGAAAGGAATGAAGATTGTTCTTGAATAATATATGGAGTAAATATAAAAAGTACGTCACAAAAACAAAAAAGTAATGTTCAAATAGTATAATGAAGGTACTATGACGACCATTGTTTCATGTAATCACTGGCCGTAGACATTAGGTTTGGTCCATCTTGTGACCCGACTTTTTCAACTTGGTATCTGTCATTCGGAAGCACTTTGTGAATTATATAGGGACCAAAATATCTGGGTCGCAGTTTTTGTCCAGTGCCAAATTGTGTCCGTTGAATGGCTACAAGATCACCAATGTTATAAATCGATGGCGATTTGCGATGTTTATCAAAGTTTTTCTTGTTACTCGCTTGTAATTTCTCAATATTTTTCTTAGCGTCAATACGTAGGTCGTTTCTATCATTAATCAGCGAATCAAGATATTCTTCATTTAATATTTGTTAAATTTTAAGGTCTTCTTTGTTTTTCATTTTTATGCCAATTAAAAGTTCGAAGGAAGTATATTTGGTAGCATCAGAAGATGTACTGTTAATGATTCTTTGGACAGAATATGTGTACTTGTACCATTTTGCAGGGTCATCAATAGAAAGTTTAGACAGCACAGGAATAAGGGTTTGATGTAATCGTTCAATTTGTCCGTTGCCGCGAGTCACACCAGTAGCAATTTGGACAAGTTCAATGTCTTCATCTTTACAATATTGCTCAAAATCTTTAGAGGTGAAAGCATTACCTTTATCAGTGATTATTGTCTTAGAATTACCGAAATTGGACTGTTGTAGATTAAGCTTATCAATGGCGCTTTTTGTCGACGTTGATTTTACTGGGTATATCCAAAAGTACTTTGTAAACGCATCAACAACCGAAAATATGTATTGATAGTTCTTATTGGTGGAAGGAAGTGGTCCAAGAAAGTCACAGTGGTATGTGTTTAAAGGCACTTGACCCTTTGGAATGGGATGAAGAAAGCCTTCGAGTTTGCCTTTTTTACGATTGTACAGAATAGAATGAACACAGTTTCCGATCACACGTTAAACTTTTTGGTGTAATTTTGGAATGTAAAAATCACGTTGAATCATTGTTTCGGTCTTTGAATCTGCAAAATGTCCTTTTTCATGAATTTCACGAATTATACCTGTCTGGAGAGATTGTGGAACAACCAAGAGTTCATCACCATTGGCAATCTTGTACAAAACATAATTTTTTAAGGTGTATTCATTGGTGTTGTTGGTAGAAAACAGAGTTTTTAATGTTGTGATATGTTCATCATCAGCCTGAGCATTGGCAATTTTGAGTGTGATAGGGTCATGGTGAGCTACATGATAAGTAATGCAATGACTCAAAGCATCAACATGTGGCAATTGCTTACCCTTTCGGTGTAGAATCTCAAAATCAAATTCCTCAAGAAGCATGGCCCATCGAGCAATCTTTGGAGTCAAATCTTTTTTGATTAATGTTTTTTGAAACGCGGCACAATCGGTTATAATTTTGAAGTGAGTTCCTAAAAGATAGATTTGAAATTTCTTGACAGCTTCAATTATTGCGTGAACCTCAAGCTCATAACTGGAGTATTTAAATTGTTGGGGGGAAGTTTTTTCGCTCATATAATGTATAGGGTGCCATTTATCATCATGAGCAGATTTTTGTAGTAAGACGGCACCAAAGGCAAGAGAACTTGCATCAGTGTGCAATTCAAGAGGTGAACCTCGAGTAAAAATGTGAAGAAGTGGTTCGTTTGAAAGGCATTCTTTAAGAGTACGGAACGTTTTTTCTTGTTCAGGTCCAAAGTGAAAAGGCGTATCATTTCGAAGTAGGTCACTCAGTGGTCTTGCAATTAGTGAATAGTTCTGAATAAATTTACGAAAATAGCCGGTTAGTCCAAGGAAGCTTTGAATTTGCTTATGTGTCTTAGGTGTAGGGATACTTAGAACAGCTCGTGTTTTATGCTCAGAGGGTCGAATTTGTCCGTTTTCAATTCTATGGCCTAGAAATTGGATTTGTCTTCGAAGAAAGTTACATTTTTTGAAGTTGAACTCCAAACCGTAATCTGAAGCAATCTGAAAAACTTGTTTTAATTCTTGAAGAGCATCTTCTTCGCTCAGAGAAGGTATTATGTAGTTATCTAAATAGGCAATTAGAATACCTTGCTTGATAAGATCACGAAAGACAAGTTGAATGTATCTTTGAAAGGGACTTGGGGAGTTACATAACCCAAAAGGAACCTTATTAAACTCATATTGACCGGAAGGAGTAACAAAACTAGTAAATTTTCGACTATCGGGGTGTACATCAATGTGGAAGAATGCATTTTTGAGATCGAGATTAGTGAAAATTTTAGCATTTTGCAAAGTATCCAGTACATCATCAATAAGAGGAAGTAGGAATCTATCCTTAACTGTTTTTGCATTCAGGCGTCGATAATCAACACAAATTCGAATCGAATTGTCAGGTTTTTTGCTCAAAATGATTGGAGCAGCTGTCAGAAGAGCTGGACGATAGTATTCCTTCATCTAGCCAGTTGGTTAATTGTCTCTCAACTTCTAGCTTCTCAGAAAAGGCAAGTCGACGGGGACTTTGAGCGATGGTTTTGTCATCAGTAAGGATAATTTTCATCTTAAGATCAGTTGTCTTGGTTTTTAGAGGCTTATAATTTTGAATCAAATCAGTTACTTGTTCTTTAATATCTTTGTTCAGAATGTGCTCTAAATCTAGATTATCAGTTTCGTCAAAAATATCCGCAACATTCACCAGAACATTAGAATCATCATCATCAGTAATTATTTGTATACCATTATTTACAAAAGTAAATTGAGTTTGACTAATACAGTCCATACCCACAATACCATCAAAAGGGAGGTCTTTATCAGGGACAACATGGATATTTGTTTCTATCACCTTACTTTGGATTTCAATAGTTTCCTTTAAAAACCCAATTGAATGGATTTTGTTGCAACCAAGTCCAGAAAATGTAATGCAATATGGTTTAAGAGGTGATTTACCAATTTGTTTATAATTTTTTCTGCGAATGAGAGTAGCAGATGCACCAGTATCAAATAGAGCAACTACAGAAACATTGTCAACAGTTATATCAATATGCATAGGATTTAGTAATACTGAATTGACGTGTTTATTATCTCCTTTATTTTTAGTTTTAATTTTATCATTACCAGCTTTTGAATTTGCATTTTTTGGACATTCTGAATGGATGTGTCCAAAATTTCGACAGCCATAACACCTTTATCCGCGGTCTCGATTGTGACATTCAGAACTTTTGTGTCCTTGCATGCGGCAAGAGTAGCATGTAACCATAGGAGGGATTCCACGAAAGAAATTGTCTTTTTTAGCACTCGTTTTATCATCAAATTTCCCAAATGGCTTTTTCTAATTACCAGACTTTTGTTTAGTTAAGTTGTACAATTTTTCATAGGTTTTCAATTTATCTTTTAATGTACTAATGGTTTTACAATCATAAAGAAGGATCTTATTAGGGGAAGTATCTGGAATTCCGCCTATAAAATATTCAATTACAGAGCTTTCATCAACATTACCTCTAGCACCGATTTGTCTCAGGTCGACCAAATATTCCGACAGTGTCTCATGTGGTTTCAATTTGCGCTGTTGCAAGGCTTGGTGTATTTGAATGCTATTATTCGTATCGGAGAATTCATCCAAGAGAGTTTGTTTCAACTCATCCCACGAGTTAATACCACGAAGAGATCTTATTAAATTTAACGTGGAACCCAAAAGACATTTTTTCGCAAATGTGACTTGATGGACAGGATTCTTAATGTCGTATAGTGAAAAAAATTCTTCTATTTCTAAAATGAAACTTTCAATAGGCACGTCGTCCTTACCAGTAAAAGGCCTAATTAATTCTACCAGGTCTTTGAACGAAAAGGGGAACGAAACGAATCTGTCGGATTATGCAATAAATTCTGTTTACTTCCGCTTTGTTCAGGGTCAAAATTCAATCGAGCTGTCTAATCAGCGTTTTTGGGCGAAGACGATTTTTCACCGACGTGTGTTTTGTCTTCATTGGAACCGTCATCTGACTCAGATTCCGAAGTGAGCCTTTCCAGCAGTGAAAAGTCACATAATGCATGTAAAATTGTATCGACACATTGCTTAATATCAGCAGAAAAGTTTAAGGACAACAAGTTGCAGACAGACGTTAATTCTTGCAGGTTAAAATCATGAGAGAGTGCTTTTTTATTTTCGTCAATATCAAAAGTTAAAAGATCAAAACCAGAAAATTCACGTAAATGCTTATGGTTCAGCCGACCATCATCGGATCCAAACATTAATTAATGTAACAGTTTGACGCTTTTAGTTGAACCTTTTTTCAATGCGTCACGAATATGTGGAATTTCTTGCAAGGTTTTCATGATTTTAAGTTTGACCACACCAATATTATCATACGAAAATCTTCAAAACAATAGAATTTTATAGTTCAATATAACACAAGTTCTTCAAAATAGCACGAAAAAGTTCTTTTAAATAGCACAAATATTATAATCAGTAGAAACATCAAAATTCCTCAAAATAATACAAAATTTTAAATCTTCTAAAACATCAAAATTCTTCAAAACCATCAAAGCGAATGCGTTATTCATCAAAATAGATATAATTATTTGTTAATCAGTCAATATTATGGCAAATTCTTTCATCGGGTGCGTAGAAATATACATATGCATCAAACCGAAAGTGATCTCAGAACAGTTTGTAAGTACTATGAAAAATTAATCAACGAAAACGAAAGTACTCACAGAACGGGTCAGGACAAAATCATCATTATGTAGAGGCGGTCAAACAGCATCAAGGAAGCAGGAACCACAGGAGTATCCAGTTTCACTAGATGTTGAAGTTCCAAATCCAAATCGAATTTGCTCGGGAAAGATCAGTCTAGCACCCATGTGAGCACAGAGACACGGACACAGGCTCGATATGAAACTTTTAATGATATCTAAATCTAGTCTAGGGGCAATATTTACAGAGGGGCAGCATTTACAGTTTAAAATTTATGGGGAAAAAGTTCCTCATGGCGGTCGCGTCTCTTGCTCAGTCATATCCTAACATCCGTTCAGCGGCGTTCTTCCATCGCGTCTCCTGGCTCACTCCTCGCTTCGCCACAGAGGGCGCTATCGTTGGTTGAAGTCGGCGCGTGCGACATCTCCACATCGCACATATATAGATAGATACATATATACATAACACATACATACATATATACCTACAAAAGAGGTAAGCAACAATAAGTAATCCTAAGTTAATAACCCATGGTAGTTTTGTCAGAAGAGACTACCTGAAATTTGTTTTATCTACCTAAACAAATTCTTCTAAACCACGGCTTCCTAATCCCTTTCACTAAAATAACATTCATTCTTTTTTTAATTCATTTCTCTTGCCCATTTTACGGTAAGTAAATAATTACACTAAACGTTATGTAAAGCAGTCTCATACCTGAGATAATCGTACAACCCGAAGTAGCAAACGCGAGCAAGATATCCAGTATTTCATGGATTTAAAACATACACTATCATATGTGGGAATTTCAAAGCAGTCTTTTCAAAATAAATAGAATTCAACGTATACAAGGTGCAATGGATGAAAAAAAAGGGGGAGAATAAAATGATTCGATGAAAAACTGAAATTTTGCAAAAGATAAAGAAGATAGGTTATTCATAAATATTCAATAACGGGCGCCTTTTCTTTACCGCACTTGAGATAAAAGAGCAGCTTAACTATTGATTTTTCCAAGTGCTTTTTTATTCTGCTAGAAATAAGTCGCTCCACAGTGGAATATACGATAGGAGAAACGAAATGGAAGTTTCCATGTTGCCTGGTAAATATATTTGCTTCTTAGCTAATTTCTTCTTATTCTTCGTTATTTTCAAGCATCAGATGCTTACATTTACTAAAATCCGTCAATTTTGTTTCTTCATTTGCCAAATGCTGCTGGGTGATTTATTTCTTGAAGTAAATATTTGGCGTAAAATGTTTTAAATGTTCAAGGACCTGGAGGCGAGATTAAATGTCCAAAAATTCTGAGAAATATATACTTTACAAAACAATATTTTTTTTATCCTACAGAAATTTAAATGAGTAATAATATGGTTTATTTCAGTTTAAGCAACTTGTTTTGACAGTTTTCTAGAAGGAGCAGTGCTACGAAAGTTTGCATACCTTTCTCATAAATATTATAATCTTGCGAGAGAACCTTAATTACATTCTTATCTCAGGGGTATGTTCTTAACAACTTAAATGTCTTTGATTTTAGTCCATTAAGATAAAGTAGAAATAACTCATTTTTGATATACATATGAATGCATATCTAAGTGTTTATGCGCGTTATTAAAATTTTAAGCATTTATCATAAAATTGACTGATTTCCTCCCTAACCTCTTAATTACTTTGTAAAATATTCATTACACAAATTTAACATTGAAATTACAACTCGCACAAATTAAGCATAACGTGGATACCAAAAATTACGAGGCAAAAAACTTAATAACGAATACAGAAGAATTTTCTATTTGCTACTCTTGTACTAGGTCATCGTAGTATAATCATTATTTAGATATTTTGATTCTATAGAAGCCATAATTTTCACGTAACGAACCACCAGGATCGAGGCCTCTCATCGATAAGCTAATCCCAGGCTCCCCTCTCGAAAACAAGCGTTTCTCAGAAGGACTCCCAAGTCGCAGCTGAGGAATTTCAGCTGTTATATATATATATATATATATATATATATATATATATATATATATATTATATATATATAATATATAAATATATATATATATATATATATATATATATATATACAGTCGAACCTCCATATATCGAAGTAGCAAAATGCCGGAAAAAATTCGATATATAGAATTGATCTTAGTTTTTTATCATAACTCTCCTAAAACATTAAAATTAAAGCTAATATTTGCATGAAAGATTTATTGAGTACTATATACCTTTTAAAAAAACAATAATCCATACAGTGGTTACAGTGATCACAGCTACATTCTTTTAAAAAAACTACGAATATCTTGCTGAACAGCCAGTTATGCCGAAAGTTAATCAAAGAAATGCTAGCAGTTATTCAGTCCACTAAAAACTTCATCAGGGACATTTTCCGCGAACTGAAGTCCACGACGGATTGTTTCAAACGTCAAAAATTGGGAGATTTTATTCTAAAGTGGAATAAGATCTCCCAATATGTCGTGAAAAAAATTTCTATATATAGAGATTTTTTCGGTATATAGAAACAGTTTTTCTATGTAATGAACTTGGAGATTTGCTAAGAGTTCGATATATAGAAAATTTCCATATGGGGAAGTTCGATATATGGAGGTTCGACTGTATATATATATATATATGGAGACTTTGTATTTTATTGAGAGAGTCCCCATTTAAGATCTGGAACAGGAGCGGCTGTTCGAACTTTGCCTCCCAGAAAACTAAAGTAGTTGGGGACAGAAGCCGCTGATAAAATCTCTTGTACCAGATGTCTCGTCCCGCTGCAAACGATTTAGTTCAACATTTAGCCCGTTAAGTTTTGTTCATAATAAATTTTGTAAGTTTCATTAAAATTCTGGCCTGCTATTTTCAACTTAAAAAAAACTATCCGACATTGTTTACTATTTACTACGAAATCAATCAAACGCCTTATTATACAACGCCAGAAGTCGTTACAATAGAAATCAGGAAAAAAGTAGCATGAACGGAAGGATAGAGTACACCAAAGTATAACTAAAAGTAAGTAATACAAATGTTGTTAAGAATGATGGGAAACTAAAACTTAAATTCAAAAATACATTTTCCAGCATGGAAAAGGGTTACACACTTTTCAAAACTTACGAAATTTAAGACATGATTGATCAAAAAACAAAAATAAATTTCATTCTGGTAAACCCAAACTAATTCCCTTTCATTCTGATAACCCTCCAATCTAATTCTGCAGTAATTATAGTTTCCATCTTTTTAAGGATGACTATGTATATGAAATACTAGCTGAATACCCGTGCTTCGATACGGAGTACATTCAAATTAAATATAACGGTCAATGTATGCAGTTAATGCCAAAACAATAACAAAAAAATATATTTGTAATAAATACAGCTGTCAATGTATGTAATTAATACCTGAAAAAAACAAAAAGTATATTTATAAATAAATGGTAACGCATATTTTTATAGACAAAATAATGTAGAAGAAAATATTGAAGTTAAATCTAATAGAACATACTAAAAATATAGTACAGCTAATATAGTACAGTTTGAGGAACATTTCTTTTACTGTATTTTAATATTTTTTTGGATAATGTCCAATCGTCTGCCGCATTAGAAAGAAAAAAAATGTCAATTTATTTCGTTGTTATGCACGTGACGCAAAATTAATTTAAAGTATCACAAAAAGAAAAGAAACCAAGTAATCAGCATTTAATAAATTAAATTCTAAAAATTAATCTTTATAAATTCACCAAAAATCAGAAAATGGAGGTAAAGATTCGAAAAAAAATTAATTTTAAAGGAATTTTTATGATCTTTCTCGTGATATAAATCTCATAACCTTCGAATTATTATTTTAAACGGAAACATTAAAGAATATTTTAAAAACAGCTTAAAAATTTAATTAAAAAAATTTTAAGAAGAATTTTTCCAAAAATCTCTCTTAGTGTACCCCTACACTATAAGTAGAATCGCCATCCAAAATTTCAACACTCTAGGTCCGGCGGTTGGGTTTGTACGTTATCTATCAGTCAGTCAGTCAGTCAGTTACGGAACTGTTTTATATATATAGATAATTTCAAGAATTCTCTGTGAAAACCTGAAAGGAAAAACTCGATACAGAGCCTAACCCGCAATACAAAGGAAGCCTTAATATCAAATCTTCATTTAGAAACAACATGAATAAAACCGCAATAACAAAAATGTTACATGTCTGAATAAAAAAAAATAGCTTTTATTGGAAAAGCAAACGATTTAATTATTTAATGCATTTTGCTTTTACTTGTTCCCACTCTAAAATAATTAGAATTTTTTTTTTTTTACATTCGTGGTTTCTCCATTAAGGTATTTACATATTCAGATTTCTTTCTTGAAAAAAGAGTAAATCTCGTCTAATGAGACGATTTTTAGTGTTCTTTCGTAACATGCTATTTTTTCTGCAGTTTTGTAACTATTTTAAGCATTTACATGTCATTTGAAAATAGATGGAATATCTTCGCACGAAAGATTTACATTTGAGATCACTTTACAGAAAAATTTGACATAACGAACACAAGACATACAGGTATCAGCCTAAGTTCTGAGAACTTTTTTTTTTCAAAAATATGCAGTACTGATTAATTAAATACATTTTTAGTTCAAATGTGATATAAAATCATAAAAACAAATATAATTTTGGTAAAAATTTCATAACTTTTTAAAATGTACGGATTTTTTTTTAAATTTTTAGTACAATTGAGTGCTTACGACAGAATCTCTACACTCAGTTCAACTCAAAATATTTTAATTTCTTTAATACTATATACACGGACACCTGTGTTCTGAAGCAAAAGTTTTACAGTAATTCCAAAAATCACTGAAAGATATCGAAAAAGGGAAATATCACTGATTTTTAAAAAAGAAATATATTTATATGTGCAGGTACCTGTATAATGATTAAATTAACATAAAGCTTAGTTTATAGGTCTAAACATAGTTAGTAATATGTAAAATACAGAACTATTGCAAAATTTCATTGAAATATATTGAAAACTTTTTAAATGATTCGCTATCTAATCTGCAAAAGTAAGTGAAAAATGTATTTTCTAGGAAATGCATTTAAAGATGCTACTTCTGGTCATTTAATATTGCTTTCGTTTTATTAAATTGGCTATAAATTCTCATTCAATGATCATACGAATAAAATTAAACCAGTTTTAGAATCCTAAAAGATTGGCTTTTAAAATTGAGCAAGAAAACCAAATTTCAAAAGTTTGCACAGAAAAAACCATTTCAACTTAGGTTGAAACAACCATTTCAACGATACCTTTAGTTAATGGTCAACAGTCGTAGTTCTCAAGGGGGTTTTCTAGATAGTATCCATTTGTCTTGACTAAAAATAGAATGCAGCCTAACGAAAAAATTTTCTAAATCGCAGGATTACACAAAAAAAATTCACTGTAAAAAATAACGGTGGCATAAGGTGCGTCAGAATGGACACCCACATCTCTGAAGGACACTGGTATGGGAGTGGTGGAAGTAAAGTGGCAACAGTTCGGGCGGATATTCTAGTTGTCTGTAGATACCATGAGTTGCATTAAGGCATTAAGTGAACATTAAGGTTTCGTTATCGAGGCGTTCTTTAAAAGCCTTTGAGGGGCACCGTTTGAACAGTGCAAACGCATAATTCTAGCCATTTTTCCACTTGCATTCAATGTATTCCAGTTAAATGAGCAGACAAATGGCTAATCCTGCCATCTGTTATCAGTTTAAAGAAGTAAAAACATTTTGCAACCTTTAATTAGAAAAAATTCAAGATTTTTTTAGGTTAAAAAAGAAATCTGCACCGTGCAAACGGGGAAAGTGTTTGCCCCTGAAAGGGTTAAAATCAACGCTTCTGTGACCACGATATAGGACTCTCTTCGACCTCTATGCAACTGAGGCCGTTCCTGATCCAAAAAACAATCCTGCCTTGGGTTTAAAGAGTGAGAATAAGTGGGTCTACATTACCATAGAAACCAATTGGTCATTCTCTGAACATTAAAACACCTGAAAATGTGCAACAAGCCCGTAAGTCCGCTATTCCTGGGGATGTTACTGCCATTCTGCGAGAGATGACCAACAGAGTGATGGATAACTTTACAGAAGGGTTCCGGCAGTGCATCGTAAATAACGGGTGCCACATGACTGATATTTTCAAAACCTAATGGAATAAACCTGTATTGTTAGTACTTTTCGAAAATACATATATAACCTTTTTTCTGTAAATTGTTTCCTTCGTTTTTTTTATTACCCTTTGATATGTGGGAATCACACCCTTATAACCGCAGATAAGCCTTTAATCTCAACGAACTGCGAGACTGCTGAAATTTACAACTAAGGATAAGTTGAAAGGAAGAGTATCTTGTTGCTTCCAATCTAATATTTTAATCATAACTAGTTGGTAGCCGTGAAAACATGACGGCTGGATAGTAAATAAATGTACAAATACACAAATTATACTCAACACATCATTGCTAAATGTTGAAAATCATAATGATCGAGTACATCAACTCCTGCTTCTGTCGTATTGTAATCAAGTATAATCGCTGGTTTACCACGGTTAAATCACGACTACCAATGAATGGAAAGGAATAGAAGAGTCAGAAAATCAGACCTGCATTAGAAAGGGTGTAGCTATAAATAGAAACTGCTTAGAACATTCAAACTTTACATGTAAAAACAAACCATTCAAAATTAAGAAAATGCTGCACTCTGCACACGGGCGCGCCCTCTGAAGGATTAAACATTGCAATTAACAATAAAGGAAAGTACCCTGAAAAAATATCATAAGGGTTTCTCTACTTGTATCTAATTTATAACATGTTATAAGAAATAATAAAAAAAAGTTCTTACAGCGACATAAATGTTAATATCTATTTCGCATTAGTAAAAAAAAATCAACGATAGTCATAATAATAAGAGTTGATATACGTTTAAGACTCCTTTCAGAGGAAAATCCGAAAAGTCATAATATTCCATTGATAATAATATTATTATCAATAACTCTCTCCAAGGCTTATGTCCACAATCGCTTTTTTATGTTTAACGTTATACTTTTGTCCCAATGAAAAAAAATCCAAGACTATAAGTCATACAGAAAGCTTAAATCGGAATTTCAATCTCCAGTATATATTTTTCCTGACTTGTTTTTCGGAAGAAAACGAGAAAAAGAAAGAAAAAAAACTTTTTCGTGTTTGTCATGTGTCATCAAAATCTCAAAGAGAAATACATAACACTAATGCACGAAAGTATAAAAGCTTACGAGTTAAGTATGAAGAATAAAGAAATGGGAGAATAGCAAGAGTGAATTTTTTCTTCTATTTTTTTTTTTAAATTCTTCTTCCTCATCTTGAATGTGTATGAAAAATAGCCTGAAGATTTTTTTCGATAATTAAGCGTAAAATGCTTTTGAAAGAAAAATGTTTTCACTGGCAATTTGAAGAAATAGAATGCGGGAAAAAAACGGAGGGATACATTTTTTTGTAATGTAAACTTTTTTTCCCTATCTTTTTGCATAAAAGCTTTCACTTTGTTAGGGAAAAAAAGCGTTTTTGCACATCAAAAGATTTTTGTCAAAATCATTTAGCGACATCCTATGTGCAAAAGCGGTGAGAAGTATTAAGTCTCATAACTTATCTGTTTTCATAAAGATCTAAATATAACATCCAGTGAAAAGGTTTTTAATGAAAAAAACTCTCCAGCGTTTCATAAATATTTACTTCCCATAGTTTTTTTTTAATTCATAGCCAGAATGCGTTGCAAAATAGTAATTAGTACTAATAAACTCCATTCGTTCCGGTTAATGAATTTTTAATTAATTGTTTGTGGTATATTTAAGATCTCAATTATATTAGATTCTCAAGTTTGTCGTATCTAGGGCACAGTGTATCCATTAATGTGTAATTGCTTTAAACTATGACATGACTGGGTACGGTATGAGACAACAATACATCCCAAGTTCATTTCAATCCAATTATCGTGCTAGAAATATTACTAAAATACATTTTCTTGTTATATTTTTAACACGAACATTGTTCATGGCAAGTATTTGATTCGAGCTCTCACCTCAATGAGTTCGAGAAAAATATTTTCTTTTAATTCGTCTATGAAAAGTCTAAAAGTTGCACGGTATCGCATCATTATTTCTTATTTTTTAAACACTTTTTTAAAATCAATTTTCCTATCAAAAAAGATTTATTTTTTTAGATGCCATGAGCTGTGGCATCATAATAGACAAACAAAGTTATCCATTACATTTTTAAATTTTTAATTTGATGTTAGGACAAAACAATCGTTCAGGTCGGGAATGTCCATATGTATATAAAACATATATACATGCATTATATACAAAATTGTAAAAGTCTTCATATATCATTTCTATGTATACCTTAGGAAAGCAAGGAACGCAAGATATTAGAAATAATACATTATGTATTATGAATTTAGGTTTAGGATCAAATGAAATGCGCAAAAGGATTTAAGGGAGTTTAAAATCCTAAAACATTTTCGGGGTCTCTAGTCCCAGGTCCCCTTGCACTACCTAGTTAACTAGTAGTGTTCCCTCTTGTAAAAAATTCTGACGGCGACCCTGTTACATTCCTTAAACTCTCTGAGAGGGAAGAATCTGCAAACTATATTCTAAATAGGAAGGATAACGCAACTCATGTCTAATAAACAATTATTTTGCTGCAGAATTATCGTATGTGCAAAACTTTACAATCATGCTATTTTATTAACTTGCTTCAAAGTCTCTGAAAGTGAAGAAACTCAAAGCAAGACTTTTGAAACAATGACGTAAACATGGTATCAGTTACTTATTAGACAGAGTGATAAAGTATTTGGGTGTCTGTTTTATACAGTAATCATGGAAGTAGAAAACGAGAATTAGGTTTACTGATCAATAATACAGACGATCCTTTTGCGATCTCAAACAAGGAAAATAGAAAGCAATGAATAGGAATGCTTATTGCCGAGTGTAGGAAGTAGCAAATGTATAAGGTTTGGTTTGGTTTGGTTTGGTTTGGTTTGGTTTGGTTTTTAGCGCTATGGTCATTTCTTACAACACAAGGGTTAATTATACTGGGACCTGCTGCTCAAAAGCCAATTTCAAATGGCTAAAAACATCTATGCCATGAGTAGGGCTCGAACCCACAGACTCTGATACCAAATGCCAGCACCCTAAGCGCCCTAGTGTCTGGCAGTAAATGTACCAGGATTGGGGGGTATAGCTTTGAAATTAGCGGTGCTAGCTCTAAATATGAGTCTTCTTAAAAGCCAGGTGCATTTCTTACTTTTTTATTTTGCCATCTTTTAATCAGACGTAACTTGAACATATGATTAAAAATTGAAAAGTGCCATGAAACTGAACTCCCTTCGGTCTAACTTGTAATTATACTTTCTTACCATTAAACTTCGACCATCAACAAATCAATTAGATTTAAGGAAACCGGTACTTTTTACTAGTTAATGACTGTAAGGTATCTATTTAGTCGATCTTTTTTTTAATCAGACCGTAAATTATATTACTTCAAGCTAGATAAAATAAATCTTCAGACAAGCTCTTCGCACCCATTAACAGAAAGTACGTTTTAAACTGGATCTATCTTGACCTTCAGATTTTAGTTATTACTAGTTTTTTAAAAATAGTAAAGGCGTAACTTGTTAAAGTGTAAATTAAAAGTAGCGGAAACATAAGAGGCACTGCAAATTACCTCTGTTAAAAAAGTCAGATAATTTCCTCCACATTTTTTAAAATTCAGTCTTTACACATAAAATACTCGCTATTGTGTAGAATAAATTCCTTTCTCTAGAAATATCATTTCTGTATGTACATCATTCTGCGTGAGTGTGGATTGGCATGAACACAACGGATTTGCTGAATTGGCAAGTTCTAGCCGATGTTTGTAGATGTGAACTTTTTCACGAATTATTTTTTCATTTGCATTTTTAAAGGATTTATAAATCGCAGTTATATAAAACCCAATGCAATATCATAATGTCTTTAAATATTTAAAATCTTCATATATGTGCAAAACAGTCAGTATTTTTTAATTGCAGCTGATAGTAGAAATGTGTTTGACTAACATGGATTCTAAGGAGGAATTATATAGCAATTATCTTGCGGGCATAAATAAACGTAGGGCATCTTGACGTAATACTTTGATGAAAACAAATAAGCAAATTTGCCAAAGAATCATCCTAATATTTTTAAGGTCATATCCTCTGAATATTAATTTGAATTCAACAAGCAAATTTATATTTCCTATATTAATATTACAAACTACGATTTCTTTTGGGTAAACATGGATTACTTGGTTGGCTGGCGGATTTTTGAAGCGCTACGGTCAGACCATACAAAAGCGCATTCCTAAGAAATAAAACACGGATTCTACTTCCAAATATCAGCCCCAATCCATCTTGCTAACTTCCGGGCCGGGGAATAGATAGTAATGGCCAGTTTATATGCCATTTAACCTTTACTTCAGAAAATCTGAATTCTTTAATATAGTGTAAGGACTTCACAATTCGCAACTTAAAAATGCTGATAATGTAATTTTTTATGTACATGAATGTATTTTGCTTGGTCTCTAACAAAAAATGGAGACTACAGAAATGTAGTCTTCGAGAGAAGGGTTCTCAGAAGCATCCTTGGTGGTGTCACAGAAAATGGCCTATGGCGGAGATGTTTTAATTCTGAAATCTATAAGTTTTTTAAATAGCCCAATATTTTTAAAAGTTTTTAAATTAAAAGAATGAACTGGGCCTCTCATATTGCTAGAATGGATGAAAAAATCCAGTAAAGAAGATTTTAGTTGCAAGGCCCTTTACAAGTCGTAAAAGAGGAACGCCAAAACTAAGATGGCTCGACTCTGTTGAATCAGATTTTAGTGATTGGAGGAACTGGCAGATCAGGTATAGAAATAGGTTGTCCTGGAGGAATTTTAAACAGAAGGCCCAGGACCATCCTGGGGTGTCGTGCCAAATATAATGATGATGATGTGTTTTAGCTTTATGATTAAAAGATTGATTTTCAGCGTTTATACCATATGATTGAATGACAATTTGAAAGTTATATTGCATACATTTTTCCTTGAAAAATTATTGCTTAAAATTTGAAATAGACACCCAAATACTTTAGCTTACCACTCTGTCACATAAGTAACTCATACCACGTTTACGTTATTGTTCCAAAGTAAAGGCTTGCATTGAATTTTTTCACGTTCAGTGCCTTTGAAGCAAGTTAAAAAACAAAAAATGCTTGTAAAGTTTAGCATGTATAGAATAGTTTATTCTTCTGTAATATAATTCTTTATTAGACATCAGTTGTTTTCCCACCTAATTAACCTATAAGGAATTATGTTTAATTTATCTAACCGAAATCCACCTCATAGATGACTAAATATTCATTTTAAAATATTTTCTCCCCTCTCAATTAAAATAATCTTATTATTTTGTCTTATATAGAATATTTAGGGATTTACTAATTATAATTTCGAAATTTTAATTTTAGCATACACTTAACACATTGAAGCCTCCCACATTTTGTAATTTTTATTTTATGACTGATGGCTCACTTGATTTAAAATAATCTTCACAGGACCTTAAATTGATGATGCAAATATTTAACATGTATTTATTAGATAAAAATATCATTTATTATTTTCTACTTCCGATAGGATATCTTGCATTCGAAGGGAAAACAGGAGAAAATTGGAAAAATGGAAAAGAAAAGAGATAGCTTTACTAACGGCGCGTTGCTCTTCAATTCTTATCTCCGTATGATAATCTGAATTACCAACGTCACTGATTACTTTTTGCTGCATTAATTAACAAATGCAGATATATTATTTATAATCATGATGGACGCAGCTGCTAGATTAAAGTTGTCTAAAAACGGAAACTTATAAAGAATGGATGTTTTATCTAGGAATATATTTAAGCCATGCACTCCTTTCAATTTATGGAAAAGTTCTGAATGTAAAATGGGGAAAAAAAGCAAGTGTAAAAAGTATTAACAGTAAAGGTAAGATAACTGGTTTTTGTTTGTTAATACATCAAGGGCAAAATTCTCCCCAGATAATAAAAGTGAAAATTTTTGAAAAGATCATTTACAGTTGTCCGCATGAAGCAAATATAAAAGCAACGGTACTAAAATATCGCACGTTTTTCAAGTGTACATTATAAAGTATGTTCTAACACGCAATAAATTTTAGCTTGTTATGCGGCTATAACGTGCACGAAAATACTTTTCTTTATGTTTATTCTCGGCAGTTCTAAATTATTGTTTGAAGGAGAAAGGACTTATTTGGGTACCTGAAGGAAATGTTTTATATTTATGAAACTGGGGAAGAATTGTTTATAGGACATATTTCATTACCTGATATTGGACAAATTTATATCCCGAGTTTTTGCACTTAAGGCTGTTGTCTACTAACCCTATTGGATTCGATCACCTCAATGTTAACCTATGGAGAAAATTTGTCCAAGGATTACCAAACAAAAAAAGGCATATAATATTTTTAAATTTAAATTATTCTAGGAAAATATCTGGTGTAGTGTGTTTTAAACGCTCATCAATTCCTTTGGTGGACGAAATTTATAAAATGAATCCTGTTGCATGGTGCAGAAAAGTTCAGGCTATCTGAAAATACAATTTGCATTGGGTTATCAGCATTTTTGATGCAGCTGTAAATAGTAGACAAATTTTCTCCGTAGGTTAACCTTGAGGTGAGCGAATCCAATAGGCGGCAGCACACAGCAGCTTTGTAGGTACTTGTTGGTATTGACTACACAGCAGCTGTTGTATACACAGCAGCTTTGTAGGTACTTGTTAGTATTGACTGAAATTTTAGTTACTGGATTAGCTTTAAATCACCAACATCTGTTTTACGCATCACCTTTTTCACAATAGTTGCACCCTAGGGACTGTGAAACTGTATATCCGGATTTCCGGGAGAAATTATCGGAACCGAAAATCTGGTTCCAGTGGTTGAAGAACCGGGTATTCGAAATTGGTAAATCTTAGGTTTAAAAAAAACGACATTTTAATAGGATAAACAATTTAACCGTGCTTAACAATTTTTCACTATCTAGATATTTGGTATCATTTATCTTAAGCACATCCCAGTATTAACTACTGGATTCTCTTCAACCATCCCAGGTCTCAATCCCCGCCTGATGTCAAAAGCTATGTCGTCGAGTGTGAATTGCTTTCATTGATTAATTTAATTTAAACTTTTCAAAATAAACTTTATTTACTGCAGTTATAATCAGGAAAAATAGATTTCATATTATTTAAAACTATGCAATCTGGGCTTGAGGTAGCCTAGTGGTAACGCGTTGGCTTTCGGCACCAGGGGAGCTCCGATCGAATCCCGACAAGCGCCACTAAAATACCTCCATGTCTAGGCCGGACATGGGCAACTTAAGGTATCCGACTACGTTCGGAGCCCTTTTTTTTTAAATTGTACTTGCGAAAATTTTTATGTTATTTTTCGAAGGAATATAACACCAAAACTCGAAAATGATGAAAAAATAGGCATTAATTATGTAAATTTTTACAAAATTGAGGAAATTGGGTCGAAATTGGACAAAATTTTACAAAAACGGCTCTAGCGCTAACCAAAAAAAGATTATGCATATATCATTAGCATCTTTTTGGTCCTATGTACGTAAGTACCTTCTAAGTGTAATGACCTACAAGCTAATCGATATCTCAAAATCTAAAAATAAATACAGGTCATTATACGCAATTATATGTAAAATTTTAGTAATTTTCCATGAGATTTTTTATACATGTAGCTATAAATCAACAAATAATATACCTAGAACCAAATCTGTAATCCATTACATTCTTAGTATTATGAAAAACATACGTGAAAAATTTCATAGACATATCATGGTTAGATTTTGAGTTATCACAAGAGTCGTTTACATTTTTGATGAAAAATAAGGTTTTCAGAAAGCAAGTTAAAGTTTTCGACTTGCATTGAAATTCATAGCTGCATTGAAATTCATTTTCTTTCGGAGGAAATCTAATAAATATTTTTTTTTAATTTTTTAGAGCCCCTCCGGCAGTTGGGGACCTGGGGAAAAGTGCCCCAGTTGCCCCCCCCCCTCTGGGCGGCCCTGACCATACATACAAAGTACAAATGCAAGTACAAATGCAAGTATACATACAAAGTACACTTACAATTGTATGTATACTTGCATTTATGGTGCGTTGAGCCCTAAGTGCAGGATGTCTGTGCATTTTTCATTTAATTTGACTGTCTGTTTCAATGGGGATCTCGGGGCCTTGGGATGTCTTTCGGTTAGATCTGCATCCAATTCAGAAAGTTCCGCCTTGAGGTAACTGATTTGGTTAGTCCTCCTGAGGACGAGACCAATCGGTTACCTCGTTATATGGTTTAGTTGCGTTACTGCTACAGAATCTTGCATTATGGTGCGTTGAGTCCAAAGTGCTTGATTTCTGTTCATTTTTTGTCTACATTCTTCCTGCTAATAATTATCTTCCTTTGTTGAATTATTTTACTTTTAGTTATTGAATAGTTAAATTTAGTTGCTTGAATATTAATCATTTTCCGCAATAATTAAAAAAATATACGCTTGAGGTGCTTTATTTATAGCTAATAAACAAAATAAGTTAACTTTTATTGTTTAAGTTAACCATCCGAATTCTTCTTGATATTTTTAACAGTTCGCAACTTAAAATCGCTGATAATGTAATTTTTTTGTATTTTTTTAAAAACATGCATCTGTTTTAGTTTTATGATTAAAAGGCTGATTTTAAGCATTTATGCCATATGATTGAATGGCAATTTAAAAAATGATCTGGAAAAAATATTGCGCGAAGTATTAACGTATGAGGAATTATGTTTAATTTATCTAACCGAAATCCACTCTGTATAGATGACTAAACATTTTAAAATATTGTCTAGCATCGTAATTATAATAATCGTATTATTTTGTCTTTGAATAATTAGAGATTGCTGATGACTCACTTGATTTAAAATAATCTTCACAAGACCTGCCACTGATGATGCAAATTCTTAACATGTATCTATTTATTAGTAGATAAAAATATATATTATATATTATTTAAAATTAGCTTTTAATTTTGTATACGATCTTTCATCACTTCACTTTAGATCCTCTGACAAACCGCGACTAGATGAAAAGGAAACATATTTTGGGACAACAAACAATGAGAACATAACGCCAGAAAACGCAATTTTCGTTTTGAAAAAACGTCGATGAAATATATTTTTTCCTTGGGAAAACTGTACGAAGAGTTTTTCGTCGTACAGCTGAATAGAGCTAATTTCAGGTTTTACACTCCAAGTTCCACTTTGTTTCCCTCAAAGAGATGAAGGAAATCAATTAACATTCGTCTGCACTTTCTGTGTTTGGAAGAGAAAAAAAATTAACTTCGTGAGGTGTAAGGGAAATTTTTCTGTTTTACCAATGTTTGAGATGAATGTAATGAAATTATATCTGCCTGAATTGAACTTAAAAAAACTTTGTTGAAAGGATTAGAAATTATTTTCCTTACTCTCTGCAACAGTTAAACGTAAACACATGGTGTTATTTTATGCGAACACAAACACATAGATGTCGACATTGGACTGAAAGGAACGAAGCAGTACATATCCCCGAAGCATTGAGAATGGCTAAACTGTTGCCACTGCAGAATATCATGAGCACCGTCGAAGGTTCGAACGCTGATTGTTGTGGTTTCGGTGACTTGATATGCGATTTGATAATTTCACCAAGTATTTTGTTGCAGGTTATATGTATATGAGCCTTCCTCTGCATGGTCCTCCATGTAAAAATGTAAAAATGTTATTGTAATAATGGGTTATACTTTTTTATTGATGAAACTAATAATTATTTAACAGCATTTACAAATAATAGAGGGTGGTCATAAAAAAAATTGCCGATAAATGGACTTCTAGCGACTGTTCCGTTCAACCGATCGAGATGTGATTTTTGATATAGTTATTCAGAGGTATGAGCTCAGGATTCTGTGGACGGCAACCAAGTGGCGCTCACGATTACGGTTTTAGGTACAGAAACTCGAAATTTTCGAATAGCAACGCCCACTTTTTCCTGTCGCAAAATTCTCAGCTCATGCGATAACCCTAAAGAGCGTTGGAACTGTACGTGTAGGACATGAAACGGACGTGTTATGCACGCACAAAAAATAACACTGCGAACGGCCTGTGATGATTCCCATGTGGAAAATATGCAATCCTAATAAAAGTTTTCTTTTGTCCGATCTGTGCTGTCATCAGTGATTGGGGTCTTGCCTCTGTCATATGCAAATTTCCTCCGTGCACCCCAATCGTGTTTTTGTTTGCCGTTCTCAGAGCTGTTTTTTGTGCGTGCATAACGCGTCCGTTTATTGGGATACAAGTACCGTTCCAACGCTCTTTAGGGTTTTCGCATGCACTGAGCATTTTGCGAAGGGGAAAAGTGGGCGTTGTCAGTCGAAAATTTCGAGTTTCTGTACCTTTAACCGTAACCGTGAGCGCCACTTGGTTGCCGTTCACAGAATCCCGAACTCATACCTCTGAATAACTATATCTGAAATCTCATCTCGATCAGTTCAACGAAACAGCCGCTAGAGGTCCATATATCAGCAAAATTATTTTATGACCACCCTGTATTTGTAATACATATACCCTTGTATAGTATAGAAAGACTAGTAACAATATTGACAAATAAAAATGTCATCTCTCCATCTTTGTTTATCCTCTAGCTGATCAGGTTTGCGTTTCCGGTCATACATTCCTATGTGATTCTGTTTCGATTTTGAATTTTCTACCCCCTCCAGAAAAATGCGACATTTCCGGCCATCCAGTGGGGTTGGTAAGAGGTATGGTACGATTAAGTAAACAGCGACCTCCAGCGTCAGGTTTGCTTTTCCGGTCATATATTCCTATGTGATTATTGCTCGTCTTAAACCCTACTATCACCCCTCTGAATTTGTCGGTCGAATTTGTAAACACTCTATACATGTTTTAACAAGCTGGTTCTTGAGTGGACTAGAGGTCACATAACTCGGCAATCGTCGCACGTTGTAATAACCCAACTGGGGTTATTAGGCTGTGATCGTATGGCTAGTAATTAATGTCGCGTTGCGACCAAACCTGTTTCAGCACACAACTAAGAAAAGGGTTACAACTCTCAGGAAAGACACACTTATTACACATATACAATTTATTTACACACATGCATTTACAGATTCATTAAATAGCATCATGCTAAATTCTCAACCCTATCCAAACACAGAATCAACCAATACATATATATTCAATTATAATTATAAAACATGTTATTCTTCACAACTTAGGCAATGCTGACCCTCGTGGGGTAAGTGGCGAGTGTGTCATAAGCAAGGGGATGTGATATGAATATATTTAACATCAATGCTCATCCATGGCTGCCGGTACTGTCGATTACTCTCTTTTCATCACTGGTGTTCGCACAAATTCGTGGTATGTTAGCTAGTCCTTGCACACTAAGATCATCAACAGAGTCCTATATTTCAATACGGTGACGTTCTGGATCTCATACTAAAGAAAGAGTTCTGGATATCAAAAGTCGATGATCCTTCTGTAGTATTCCTCGGATACTCTATGTAGATATGCGGGTCCGTCAGCATTGGTCCTCGATCGTCATCACGTTCCTCTCGGCACCTCAAGTAAGTAACGTTCCGTCACTCTGTCAATTGGCTCCACACTTGTAGATTCCTTCATCGATTAGCCCTTCAGAGATTCGGTATGCGCTCGTTCATGTAGTGGCTATGCGGCAGTACTGTTGTTCACTCGTTTCCATTCCTTTGGCATAAAGTCGACTTCGTCGTAATTTGCGAGCCTTCGCTGGGCATCCAATCTTTTCGTAGTTTTATTTTTGGGATTCTCGTCAGCCCTGTAATAGCTTAGATTATTTTTCTTTTATTTTTTAGTAAAGGGGCCCTCTCTAAAATGTTTCACACGAGGTATATATATTTCATTTCTTTTTTTGTGATTGGTTCTTGCCTTCTTGGCTTCCTATTCGCTCACCCCACCCCTTAATTGTGCTGGGGGACGAGCCACCCTGTTCATAGGTTCCTTCATGTTTTATTTTTTTACTCGCATTGGCTGCTTCTTAAATGTATCTTGCATTCAAATTATTTTGGATGCCTATCCTTGTCTGGGAAACTTCTCCCGGAACAACCACCTGCCTCTTGACCCTTGACATTAAATTTATTATTGCTGTTTCTTAATTTTGAAGTTTTATGGCCCGTGTTGTTCAACGCGGGGCCAAGCCTCATTCACTGACGTCGTAAAGCGTCGTAGCCATCAATTCGGCTGTCACCTTCGGCTGGGTGGTCTCCTATCAATTTAGATCACCGCACATTCACATCCCGCTTATTACACACGTCTTTTATGCCGCTTCGTCCTGTAAACCGGCAAATACGGTAAATTGATATATGAACAACATGCATTTAAATAACTCTATATCCATTGTAAAACAATAGCTTTCGCTGTCTAGCAACCGCAAAACAGCAATTTATCTCTCTTTTTGCTACACACATTCTTAAAAGAAAGTAATGAAAGCCACGTTGACACCGCAGGTGAAATCCGTATCAGAGATTAGCATCAATTTTACCTCCACTGAACAGGGGATAAAGGCTCAGGAATAAAGCCGTGCTTTAAGAGACAAGGCTTAAATAAATCCCTTGTGAACTCCTTATTCCCATGAAAAATATGCTGTACATTCCAAATTATCACCCTGTTATATTAGCAGCAATAGAATTTACTTTTTCCTCATGCCTACTATTTTATTCTTTTGGAACTTTAAGTCGAGCCTGGAATTTTTGTTTTTCATAATAAAACAAAAGCACAACATAAACCTTTACGGATAGAGAGAGGAAAAATGTATTTTAAATTTATATGCAGAGAAGGAAATATTTTCTTCAATGGATTTCAGCAAAACAAAAAAAAAATGTATTATTTTGTTTAATGCAAATCAGCGAAATTCTCAGGCACTTTGGGAGAGAAATATGAGTCTGTTTCACGAATTTTCAATAATGATGATATAATGCCTTTCTGGAAATAAAATATAGCGTTTTATTCGAGAAAAGCATAAGACGAATGACTGTTTACAAGAGAGCGGGTGATTTTATTTCTCTGCAAACAGATTTGTGATTTCTGACGTCACTTTATCATGAAAATACAAATAGTAGAAATATATTTTGACTAAAATGGGATTAAAATGCTAATTTCTCAGAAACATTAAATATTTGGCTCCTAGGAAATAAAATGTTTTATTTCACGTTTCTTTTTTCGTAGTTTTTCTATGATAAATAGCGTATTTATACTCGATAGTGCTGTAACTCACTGATTTAAATTTCTTATACCTTATATGCAATGGCAGTTTATCTTTAAAGGTCGCATGGACCTGACCCCATGAATAATTTTGAATTTCTTACCATTAAAACAAAATCAATTATTTTTTTTCCCAAAAGTAAACCTAAAAATAACTTATGGACTAAAAATGTTATTTATAGCTGTAACTAAAAATTGTCAACTATTTTTCTATTCCAACTATTTTTTCGTTTATCAGAGAAACAGAAAAAACTTCTGTTGAAAAAATTTCTTGGCATTTATATGCATAAACTGAAGATCAGCGATTAATTAAATTATTGACAGAGATCTACACCAAAAGCGTTTTTTTTTTCGATTTATTATGTTTTTTGTTTTACTATAACTGGTGATTTTTTTTCAAATCAAAATCATGGCCCAGTTTTGTTGTTTAAAGTCAATTAATCATAAATTTCGATAAAAAAGAATTGAAGAATAATGGTTAACAGGAATGAATTACAGTATATTAACGCCAATTTGAAGTTTTCTCGGGACTAGTGAAAATCGTTAAAATAGGAGTATCGATAAATCAAATTTTTTTTTATTAAAACAAAGCCGTAGAAGATTTTTTACCGCTTTAAAAAACGCTCAAACTCGATGTAAACTTTCATTTGCCTAAGGAGGTTCCTTTTAGATTCATTTTTTTTTAATCTTGTTTCATTGTTAAAATAATAATTAGAAAAATATGTTCACCGCTTACCAGATATCCAACCATACCCTAAAGAAACCACTAATTTCGGACTTTAACTGTCCCAGAACAATTGCTTCTACAAAAGCTGGACTAAGAGCCAATCACTTTAAGGTGATGGTGGACATTACAAAGCGATTTTTTATTTTTTTTACCTCAGAGATCTGAAATTTTGCTTATATATTCATTAAAGTATAGCTATATTAAACACCTTATAAAATTTTATAAATTTAAAAATAATTATATTTCAAAAAATTGAAATTATTTCTTTTTAAACGCTCCTTGCGATCCAATTTTTAACTTTCCCAATTACTATTGCATTTATATTACTTATAAATACATTTTGAACAGAGTTATCTATTACTTGTGTTTTCGTTGAATAGTTAATTGTTAGGAAATATCTTTATGCTTGAACTCGGAATTTTCGAGAAATTTTCGTACTTTTCTACACTTAAGTTAAACTTCGATAATCTGAATGATGTCGAAACCTAAAATGGATACATTACTTTATTTTGATGTATTACAGGAGTCTCTATTATAAATTTTATAAAATTTCGTCAAAAATTATGACACAAGGAGCATTTCAAAGACTTCAAAATCTAGAAATGATGTTTTTTCCAAATTCACGGCACAACAGTCCGATGTGAACCAGGGCCGGCGGTACCCATCTCCGCTTTCTTCAAGGTGGGCTTGGGGTGCCATACAGCATATGCCTCAGTCAGGTTGTCAACCTGACGTGGGACCCCCAGATTTTAAATCCCAAGCATGCTTGATCCTCATTTTATCGACCCACTAAAGGGATAAAAGACTAAGTCGACCTTGCCCAGTCGCAGGGTCGAACCCTGGACCTGTGGGATGGCAGCTTGACGCTTTTAACCACTACGCCATCGGGCTTAAAAATATATCTTCACCTACCTTTAATACTTACTTTTCTAAAGCTACCAAGTTTTCATTTTAATTTTCACTACATATTTTAAATGCATTTTATGCCAATATTTACATATTTTAAAAATATATTAATACACCAAACAAAATTCCAATTTTTCTTCAATTTTTGGCAATTTGAAAGTCCACCGTCCCCTTATGGGCATGGAAATTCACCCTAACGCCACTAAATCCTTTATCAATTGCAGAAACTGTCCAGAAACCCAGCTTTCTCCAGAACATATCTTTGACTGTCTAACCATTGTAGCTGCACTTTTCAAACTTGTTTTACCACCGCAAGATCTCCTCTACAGCCCACAGACAAGTGATCTGGAAGCTGCTGTTATCCAGGCTTTCAATTTTGTCTAAGAACCTTTTTCCTTCTCCACTAGTCGTAGACACGATAACAACAACAACCAGATACCTCGCGTACAGCTTCATATTTTCAAACTTGGGTGATTGAATTTCGGCAGTTTATAATGTCATCCTTCCGAAGCAATTTTATTCCAAGCATACTAAACTTGTCTGCTACCAAGCTTTCACTGTGTTCAATTTCGCTTCCTTTGACTAAGTGAATTCCGTTTTTTGCAAGGCAGTTAAAAACTGCCCAAGAATATACATAATTTACTTTAGTTTCACAAAATTTATTGAAAATCTAAGAAGCATCATCTCTGGACGACACCATTGCCACTAAATTTTTTGTGTCAGCCGTTTTTGTATCTTTGCTTTGAAATATCTAACAAAACAAAACTAGCTCAAAATTCCGCGTTTTTGTTCAGAACTGGATTTCATGTCGTCTCGACCCCAAACTCTTTGCGCAAACCCTTTGACTTACCCTTGAAACCACTGTCAGATGTTGCAAGGTTTGCATCTATAGCACTCAAAGAAGATCTGGCATTTCTCGACTTCTATAACCTTGGCTAGTTCTGAGTTTGGCCTCCACATTATCTGTTGGTTTGGGCGGGAGACTGGACTTAGGTTGGTGTGCCTCGCTCCCGGGGCGCCAAGGTTCGTTTGAGAACTAAGGCGTTTGGTAAATGGGAGCGCGACTGTGAGTATCCTGGAGGAGTGGGATCTTCTGAGGGTGTCACTGTATCACCATCAAGGCTTCGTCTTGTCATCACTTTCACGCAGTCCGGCTGGAAACCGGGAAATGGCCCTGGCTAAGAGTGACAGTAGACATTGGGGCCTCGACTTCCGCCCTATGACGTTAGCTACTGTTACTCCGCTTATCTTGCTCCGAGTAAACAACTGTCTTCAGGTACTACGTAGTCGCATACCTAGCGATGGAACTACGTATTATTATGGATTATTTGTTGGTTTGAGATTAAATTGGTTAAAGCGCAACCACATGGAATAGGATTAAAGTCGAATTTAGCTACTGACATTTCTGAAACTGAGTCCAAAAAATCAAAGTCAAAGAAAATTATATGTTTCTTCTATAAGCTGCAATCACATCTATTGTTATATTTGTTGTATTTATCATAACCACTAACCATAAACCCTTTGAGGTTTTAGCTCCCAGATTTCTCAAGTATCAAAAAAATCTGCGTAATCAGCTAATAGTCCCCTCGTGAGGAAATTTTCTTTTCCATTTCACTAAGTACATTTAAAAGGAAATGAAGTTTTACACATTAAAATAAACCACTTTTATAATAGGGATATCTGCGTAAAATATATATTCTAGTCGTATTCTAATACAATATGCTTTGAAAGTTTCAGTAATGGTTGTGAGCTCGAAAATTCTTTTTACTATGGCTGAAGTAAACACGGAAACTCTTTTGCGTTTTTCAAATTGATTTTGGAAGCATTTGTATTGTTATCGATAACTTTATTTTTTATATAACTATCTCTTACAAAAATGGTAATATCTCTATATATAAAACAGTTCCGTAACTGACTCATTCACTGACTGACTGACTGACATACAACACACAGACCAAACCGCTAGACCTAAAGGGCTGAAATTTTGCATGGTGATTCTTCTTATAGTGTAGGGGTGCACTAAGAAAGATTTTTGAAAAATTCTTCTTAGATTTTTTTAAAATTAAATTTTTAAGCTGTTTTTGTAACTTTTTTTAAGTTTGCATTTTAAATAATAATTTGAGGGTTATAAAATTTATATCACAAGAAAGATCATAAAAATTCCTTCAAAATGAGATCTTTTTCGAATCTTTACCTCCCTTTTCTGATTTTTGGTGAATTTTTAAAGATTAATTTTTTAGAATTTAATTTATTAAATGCTGATCACGTGATTTCTTTTTCTGGTACTTTAAATAAATTTATCGACACGTGCATGAAAACTAAATAGACAAAAAAATATTTTTTTCTTGCTAATGCGGCAGATGATTGGACATTATTTTGTCTATAAAAATATTCCTTACGATTTTTTTATAAATATGTTTTTTTTTTACATCAATTGTATACATTGATCGTCGTATTTATCTAATATATAAAAATGAATGTTTGTCTATCTATAATTGTATAGAAATCCACAGTTTAGGAGCAACGATCGTGAAATTTTACATACATTCGTCTTTAAAAACAGCCGAGGGTCTGAAGAACTTCAAAAATCGAAATTAATTACCGTTGATTTATAATTAATAAAAAACCAACAATTTTTTAAACTAAATGTAAGCTGTTACACTTTGTGGAATCACCCCTCTGAATATGACGTCCACATTAGGGTTAGCTGGCAAACAGCGAGCGAAAAGATAAAAATAAATAAAATCAAAAAGTTTCAAGTTATATATTAAACCAGAATAATAAATGAAAATAATAATCTTTCAAGTCAGATTTTATACTTTAAAATTTATACTTTAAGACATTTCGATTAACGATCGTAGTTTATTTTCGCAGCGTTATTTTGTAAACAAAAGTTCTCTGTTGCCATTTTCATTTCAGACATTTCTTATTGAAACGATGTAATGCGTAGTAAATGCGTTAAATATTTCTTATCTAAAATTTATATTTTAAAACATTTCAGTGAAATGAACATCGTCTTCAGATTATAAACAGACGTTATTTGTTGCTATTTTCATTTTAGAAACTTCTTATTAAAATGATGGTATTCTCCGATATATTTCCATAGTGGAGATTTAGACACATTACAGAATTAAAAAAAATAAAAACCTTTTGTGTAATTTATATATTTGTGTGTGTTTAATTATTTTAAGTGACTCTGAAGTGGGCATGGCATTTTTTCCACTAGCGCAAAAAATCAAAATAATATTGAATTATTTAATTTTTTTTGCTCATCAGACGACAGTAGCAGCGAGTGGCAGTAGTTACACCAGTTGGACTCTGAAACATTGTTTTGCTGTTTCCTAAAAGAAGCAATAATCCGTTTGGAATCTTTATAGATTTGTATTTTTTTCTTGCATTCTTTTTTGATTTATGTATTTTTGCTTTTCATATGCTTAATTTTCATACGCTTTTAGTATTCATACTTTTCATATGCTTAATTTTCATACGCTTTTTAATTTTATCTGTATAACACTTAGATATACATTTGTGTATGTATATCTAAATGTTATATGTACTGCTATATATACATAGATATACATTTGTGTATGTTTAATTATTGTAATTAATAGATTTATAATTTTTCTAGCATTCTTTTTATTTATATATTTATGCTTTACATATGCTTAGTTTTCATACGCTTTTTTTGCTTTTTTCATATGCTATTTCATTTACGCATTATTCATCGGAAGTTCTGAAGCAGCGTTATTTTCATATCCTTTTTCATATTATCTTTTTAACATAATTTTGATCAACGCTTCAAAAATTAAGGATGATAAAATTAAAATTTTAAATTATTTTATTTTTAATTTATACATTTGTGTATGTTTAATTATCGTAATTAATAGATTTGTATTTTTTTCATGCATTCTTTTTTGATTTATATATTTATGCTTTTCAGTTACGCATTATTCATATTATTATTATATTCATAATATAGTCTGGATTCGCCCACTTTGCACTTAAAATTGAAAAAATAAAATGCCACCCAAAAAAAGGTTTTGCCACCCAAATTTGGTGGGAAAAAAAATTCCCCAAGGAATAGAAGATTATCGGCCTATCAACAAGCTTCTCGGAATGTGGAATCTGAAGAACACAGATTTCGAAGGTTGGAAGCTGATCGCATAGCTTATGCAGTTGCGAGAGCTCAAGAATCCCAGGAGGAAAGAAATGCAAGGCTGGAAGCTGATCGAACAGCTCATGCTGTTGCGAGAGCTGAAGAATCTCAGGAAGAAAGAAATGCAAGGCTGGAAGCTGAAAGAACAAGACAAGTTTCTGCAAGATCTACCAGTTTAGAATTACAAGGTGCAGCTTTTGTTTACAATCCAGTAAGTGCAGCGGCTATTTCAGAAAGGTTTGTCATTGGAAGGATGGAACATTCCTGCCCTCATTGTTGTGCTCTGAAGTGGAGGGGCGAAACTAAAGGCATGTGTTGCTGCAATGGAAAAGTAAGTCTGCCTGTACTTCAAACACCTCCAGAACCACTTAAGTCACTTATGGCCAATGAAACGGATGCGTCTAAGCATTTTCTTCAGAACATTAGACTGTACAACTCTGCTTTTCAAATGACTTCATTTGGCTCAAGCAACATTGTTGCTGAACGTGGATTTATGCCGACATTCAAAGTTCAACGGCAGATTTATCATAGAATTGGAGCCATGTTACCCCTAGAAAATGAGGAGCACCAATTTCTTCAAATATATTTTGTGGGAGATGAACGGAAACAGGCAGAGCATCGTTGCACCACCATTCCGGGAACACGTGAGGATATTATCTTGCAGTTACACTCTTTTTTGGATAGGTATAATAATTATGTACGAAGTTTCAAAACTGCACTGGATCGTATGCCGACAGATGATTACAGGTTAGTCATTCGAGCTGACAGGACACCGGCTGGAGAGCACGAGCGACGTTTCAATGCCCCAGTTATAAATGAGGTGGCAGTTGTTATTAGTGGTAATAAATTTAATCAGAGGGACATAGTTTTGCAGAAAAAAGACAATCGCCTTCAACGTGTATGTGAAACACATAGATCATATGATGCCTTGTAATATCCGCTTATCTTTTGGCAGGGAGAAGATGGATACCATTTTGAAATCAAGCAAGTTTATCCAACAACATTGATGCCTTCAGCTAAAAAAGTATCCGCTATGAATTTTTATTCTTATAGGTTGATGGTGCGAGAAAATGATTTCAACCGTATTTTGCGTTGTCGCCGACTTTTCCTTCAATTTGTTGTAGACATGTTCGTAAAAATAGAAAGTGAATGACTTTTGTATGTCAAACTCAACCAGAAGAAGCTCCGTGCAGATGAGTACATCCATTTTCGAGATGCAATGAACAATGATGATAATTCAACAGAAGTAGGTCAATTGGTTATTTTGCCCTCAACTTTCATTGGAAGTCCACGTCACATGCGCGAATACACAGAGGATGCTATGACGTATGTTAGGAATTATGGGTGACCTGACCTCTTCATAACTTTTACTTGCAATCCCAGTTGGAATGAAATTCAGGCAGAACTGATGGAAGGGCAGAAACAATATGATCGGCATGATTTGACGGCTAGAGCATTTCACCAGAAGCTTATACAGTTCATGAATTCCATTAGAAAATTTCACATCTTCGGTCAAGTCCGTGCTTGGATGTACACTATTGAGTGGCAGAAGAGAGGTTTGCCTCATGCACATATTTTGGTGTGGCTCAAAAACAAGATTGTGTCGATTGACGTTGATAAAATTATATCAGCTGACATTTCAGATCCTCAAGAAGATTCCATCCTCTTTGAAGTCATTGCGAAAAATATGATTCATGGACCTTGCGGAACAATCAATCCTACTTCTCCATGCATGAAAGAAGGCAAGTGTACAAAGAATTACCCAAGGAAACTCATTAAGGAAACTCAGACTGGAATGGATGGCTATTCCCTATACAGAAGGAGATCTCCTGAAGATGGTGGAAGAGTTACGAAGATCAAGGTAAAAGTTGGAAATTCCTACAGAGAGTTTGAAATTGACAACAAGTGGGTTGTCCCTTACTGTCCTTTATTGTCAAGGTTATTTCAGGCACACATTAATGTTGAATACTGCAGCTCCGTCAAGTCCATTAAATACATCTGCAAATATGTCAATAAGGGTAGCGATCAAGCAGTTTTTTCTTTTCAGGAAGACGGGTCTGTTATCAATGAGATTGAAAAGTACCAAATGGGCAGGTACATTATCAGCAATGAAGCAGTTTGGAGAATTTTTAGTTTCCCAATTCCTGAAAGGTTCCCTTCAGGTTTTCACCTCAATTTACACCTGGAAAATGGACAGCGTGTTTATTTCACTGAAGAAAATTTAGAAGAGAGGATTATGCATCCACCAAAAACAACATTGACCGCTTTCTTCGAACTGTGTCAAAATGATGATTTTGCAAGGACCCTGCTATACTGTGAGTTGCCAAAATATTACACATGGAATACTAATCAAAAAGTTTTTATGCGCAGAAAACAGGGAGTTGCAGTAGATGGTCATCCTGGTATCAGAGCAACAGAAAATCTTGGCCGTGTTTACACAGTACATCCAACAAATTTTGAATGCTTTTATCTTCGAATTTTGCTTCACACCGTTACAGGTCCTACTTCCTTTGAAGACCTTAGGACTGTTGATGGGGAAATTCGTGATACTTTTCGTGATGCCTGCTTAAGGCGAGGTTTGTTGGAGGAGGATGCACATTGGGATGCTACTATGTTTGAGGCTGCTGCGACTAAATCACCAAAAAACCTGAGGATTTTACTTGCAATCATCATCATTAATTGTGGAGTTGCAGATCCCATGAAATTATGGAATGCATACAAAGAGAGTCTTTCTGAAGACATACGTCTCCAAGCTCAAATGATGATTTCTGGTGAAAATGTTGAATTTACTCCTGCAATATTCAATCAAGCTTTCATCCTTATTGAAGACAAGGTTTTAGAAATGATAGGCAAAAGAATCCAAGACATAGGCCTTCCTACTCCCGACAGAAATCCTAATACGCTCACTACAGAGATGACTAGAGAGACATCATACAGCATTGAAGAATTGAGAAGTTACATATCACAGAATGAACCGCTTTCGACCGATGATCAAAGAGCTGCTTACAATACCATCTTGGAAGAAGTACAAAAAAAAATGGGGTAAGAATTTTTTTCCAGATGCACCAGGAGGAACAGGTAAGACATTTCTCATCAAGTTGTTACTTGCAAAAATTCGAGAAAATTCCAAAGTAGCTATTGCTGTGGCCTCTTCGGGAATTGCTGCAACTTTGCTCCCTGGGGGAAGAACAGCACATTCAGCTTTCAAGTTACCGCTTAATCTGGCCCGAAGTGAAAATTCCATCTTCAATATACCTAAACGAACAGAAAAAGCTCAGGTTCTACAGGAAAGTCAAGTCATTGTATGGGATGAATGTACCATGTCACACAAGAATGCTTTGCAGGCCCTCAATCAAACGCTTCAATTTTTAAGAGGCAATGATTTACTCATGGGGGGAGTCACCGTTGTATTGGCTGGAGAATTCCGATAAACATTGCCTGTCATTCTAAAAGAAACAATGGCGGATGAAATTAATGCATGCCTTAAATCATCACATCTTTGGAGGCATGTTCACACTTTAAGACTTACTACAAATATGAGAGTTCATCTGTATGGCAACACATTGGACGGTCAGTTTGCTGACCAGTTGTTAAATATTGGAAATGGATTAATACAACTTCATCCAGTAACTGGTCTCTTCAAACTCGGAGAAACATTTTGTAATACAGTAGTGTCTGTTGATGAACTCAAAGCAAAAGTATTTCCAAATATTCAACAACATTTTACAGACCATAAGTGGCTTTGCGAAAGTACTATTCTTCCAACAAAAAATGATAGTGTAAACGACATCAACTTGAAGATGCAAGAAGAGTTGCCTGGAGAAGCTGTATTGTACAAATCAACAGATACCGTTGTTGAAGAAAATGAGGCTGTGCACTACCCTACTGAATTTTTAAACTCTTTAGAACCTCCCGGAATGCCACCGCATAATTTGGTACTGAAGACTGGATCACCAATGATGCTTCTCAGAAATTTAAATCCCCCAGGACTTTGCAACGGCACAAGATTAGTGGTTAAGCAGCTCCATCCTCATGTCATTGAAGCAAAAATTTTGACAGGCTGCGCCAAAGGTGAGGATGCTTTCATTCCACGCATACCCCTCATTCCATCAGATATGCCATTTCAATTCAGGCGCCTACAATTTCCAGTTCGTTTAGCTTTTGCAATGTCCATCAATAAAGCCCAAGGATCTTTACATGCAGCTGGAGTCAACTTGGAATCACCTTGCTTTTCTCATGGACAGTTTTACGTTGCGTGCTTTAGAGTTGGATCTTCAAAAAATTTGTATGTATTTGCTCCAAATCAAGAAACGAGAAACATAGTCTATGAAGCTGCTTTGAGGTAATATGGGGATCAGTTTAACTGAACAGAGATTTATATGGAGTTTATTATGGAGAGAATGGTTCTATTATTGTTACAGAATCTTGAATTTATGGAGATATTTTTTTATGGAGACATTTATTATGGAGATTTTTATTATGCAGATATTTATTGCTACAGAATCTTGCATTTATGGTGCGTGGAGCCCTTAATTGCAGATTTCTATTAATTTTTTAGTTTGTTAGTGCCTTCTACCTATACTTTCATTTTTTTTCTACAGAATCTTGCATTTATGGTGCGTGGAGCCCTTAATTGCAGATTTGTATTAACTTTTTCGTTTGTAAGTGCATTCTAGCTATACTTTAATACTTTAATTTTTTTGCTACAGAATCTTGCATTTATGGTGCGTGGAGTCCTAATTGCAGATTTCTGTTAATTTTTTGGTTTGTCAATACCTTGAACCTATACTTTAATACTTTAATTTTTTTGCTACACAATCTCGCATTTATGGTGCGTTGAGCCCTTAATTGCAAATTTCTATTAATTTTTTCTTTTGTCAGACCTAATTGCCTTAAGTTGATGAGTCTACCTAAATTCTACAAAATTAAACAAGGAAACATATCCCTACTGGGGAATCCTCGCCTTGCATATTTCGCATAAGGAGGATAAGGCGCCTTTGCTGTACGCCTAGCGTGGTGTGGAAATCAGCAATTTATTAATTTAAAACCTCTTTTCTAAGAATTCTAGGTATTTTTTCTACCGTGACGAACTTCACGCAATCGTATGATGGGAGCGGGTCCCTAAACCGACCGGCTAGACGGGCGAAACACGGCCAAGTAAATTTGACATTTTTACTTTTCAGATTTTCGCGCTACAATGATGAAAGACTAAAATTCTGAGATGTGTATAACATTTTACATATATTTTTTCTATGTAATTTATACTGTGTTAATTTTTAAATTGATTTTGGTTAACAAACATTCTTAAAATCCCGGGCATCGCCGGGTACTTCAGCTAGTACATAATATCTATATATATATATGTATGTATGTATGTATCAAGAGAGTTAAAGATTTAAGTATGTTAAAGAGGGATAAATCTACGAATCTTTGAGCTTTCAGGTCAAATAATGAGTCTGACATACATAAGTGTTGATAGTATGGTGTTTACAGTTTTCCGACAAACAGCATATTTAAATTACCTTTTTTTCAGTCCTCTGTGTAAGAAAATTGTACTTTATTTTCATCGTAATTAAATACAATGTGGTTATTACTATGCAAATTCAAAGGTTTTTTTTTATTATAGCATGATTGTTTACGAAATTTTCCTCAACTGCATTACTAAAACAGTTTTCATAAATTTCACTATCAGGCATTGTCTGTATTTTTATACTTCGTAGTCACTTTCCTTACTTTTCATCACTGATTTCTTATCCATTAATTTTCGTAAATAGTCTGTCAGTAACAAACTCTGCTGAACGATTTTTTACTATTAATGAAAGGGAAATTTCGACGCCAATCAATACGCAGTATGCTCTAATAAAGTTTTTGAACTAAGTTTTTATAGTTTTAAGTGCAATCATTTTAATATTTTTACAGCATGCGTTTTCTTTAACGTTTTCGTCACAGAATACCCGTATTTTCATGGTGTAGGATAGTGTAAAATACAGGAAATTCAGTTATCAATACTACATCAAAACATGGTAATTCCGTCGATGTTGCTTCAATAATACGATATTCTAATCTATCTTAATTAGTTTATTTAGTCTATAAAGGAACTAAATTGATAAATACATCAACACATCATGTATATTACTTAGATCATGTATATTACATCATGTATATTACTCATGTATATTACATCATGTACACTCATGGACAAAAAAATTAGAGCACCAAGAAATAATTGCGGGATCGTAACGAAACTTGCAATGAAGGTACATGTTGGGGAGATATGCAAATGATTAGAAATGCAGCGTGATTGCGCATTACGTATAGCCGGTAGAGGGCGTTGAACATCGTACTCTGTGGAGTATAAAACAGGTAACCAAAGCTTGTTTGAGTGTGCTGAATCATTGACAAAGGAAGAGCTGAAATAGACATGCCATTACGCCATGTTCGAAGACAATATAAGCAGTTGTCGCAGTTTGAGAGGGGGAGAATCGTCGGGATGATGGAAGCTGGGTGGTCAGCTAGGCGAGTAGCTCGTCAATTCGGCCGCTCTCATTCTGTTGTGAGGAGGTGTTGGGACCAGTGGACCCGAGAGATGTCATGTACACGAAGACCAGGCTCCGGACGCCCTAGACAGACCAGTCGTCGAGAAGACCGCCACATCGTAAGAAATGCACGCGTACAGCCAACTGCCTCATCGGCCGCCATCCAGACACAGGTAGCACCTTCACTAGGGGCCTCTGTGTCTTCTCGAACCATACGAAGGCGCCTGGCTGAAGGACAGTTGGTATCGCGGCGCCCATTACGTGTGCTGCCCTTGACGCCCACCCATCGACTCCTCCGTTTGGAGTTTTGCCGCGCACGAGGAAACTGGACTGCAGCGGAATGGAACCAGGTCGTCTTTAGCGACGAATCCAGATTCAATCTCGGCAGTGATGACAATCGTGTTCGTGTGTGGAGAGCCCGTGGTGAACGCTTCAATCCTGCCTTTGCTGTACAGCGACACATCGCTCCCACAGCTGGTGTGATGGTATGGGGTGCCATTGCCTACAATACACGGCCACCCCTAGTATTGTTCCGTGACACCATGACAGCCCAGCGGTATGTTCATGAAATCCTGCAACCACATGTGTTGCCACTCATGCAACGGCTCCCAGGAGCCATTTTTCAACAAGACAATGTTCGGCCTCATACGGCAAGGGTGTCACAAGACTCTCTCCGCACTGTTACTGCCCTTCCTTGGCCTGCCCGATCCCCAGATTTGTCTTCAATCGAGCATATCTGGGATCATTTGGGACGACGAGTTGGGCATCCCACGAATTTGAACGAACTAGAGGCAAGGTTACAGCAAATATGGAACGAAATGTCTCAAGACATCATACAGAACTTGTATGACTCAATGTCTGATCGTATCGCATCGTGCATTCGCGCTAGAGGGGGTCCAACGGAGTATTAACTCCTCCGTTCTTTTGCCTTTTTCTCTGAAATATATTATTCTTTTTCTTAGATTTTCTTATCATTTACTTATATCAAAGTAGTCATTACGTATGTAAAATTTCGTTTCATTTTGACGACTCCTTCTTGGTGCGCTAATTTTTTTGTCCATGAGTGTATATTACTTAGAAATTATTCTAGATTAGTTCTTCACTATCTAAATCAGTCTATTTAATATGTCTATGTGTTTAAAAGACAGCCATATTAAATGACGAAAAACAAACGAAACTTAATTTCTTTATTTCCGTTTTTTTTCAAAAGACAAAACAAATTTGGACCAAGTTTTGACACTTTCAACCGAGTGAATTATATATGTATAAGGAATTGAGACATACTTTCGTATTTACATTATTTCTCAAAATTTTTTTTGTAAATTTACATTTCAAGTTCAAACTATGATTTTGATACATCATGGGACAAACATAAACTTCCGTTTTCTTTGTCCATCACTGACTGTTTTAGTGCATTAATCTCGATTGCAGAGATTATACAACAGAGATATATTACAATGTTGTAGTATATCGCAGATATATTACAACAGTTGACCAAATAGCCACCTACGGTAAAGTGCCGTTATCACATATTTAATAGACAGAAAAGTAGACAAGTGAAATACTATGATAAGAGAAAGTGGAAATAATCGCTATAAATTAGAAAAATGTCAAAACGATTCGCGAATTTCGTTAGCCGATACAGCTGCCCTCCTCAGGCGCTGATTAAAAAAAATGCATACACTACAGGAAATGGCTGGCAAAAGGCATGAAGCATGTGTTGCCATGCCAAGAAAGAAAAAAATGTAGCTGACAAATACTGCCAACACGAGGAACAAAAAAAACATAGAAAACGCAGAGAAATGAGAAAAAGATACCAAGAAAGGGCACGAAAATACCGGAAAAATATAAGTGTTAAAAAAAAGGAGAAAATTTGTACATAATTACCTTTCCAAGCTGCATTAATTAGGAGACTGCACTTCTGCTTTCAACCAGTTTTTCAGCCTTACAAGTTACGAAAAAAATTTCACAAATCAGACATCGAAGTGCAAATTCAAAGGGTACGCACCTCTAAAAAACTGAACATGAAAAATCGTCATGACAATTTAGAACTGAAAGCAAAAACCATGGAAAAATTCCTGTTTCAGACATAGATCTTATTACATTTTGACCCAAAACTTGCGAGCCTTAAACTTTGACCATTTAAACCAAGGTTGCACTCGCAAAGGATAAAATAAGTGTACGGTAGTGACTACCAAAAAGGACAGGATTTTTCGAGAATTAAATATCAGCTTAATAATGAGTTTGAAACCAGCCTTAAAACTAAACCTATTAAGCACACAGGGAATTTTGCAAGAAAGATGGGAGAAAAGAAAAGGAAAATCATATTACGAAAAGATATATGGTTAAGCCTAAGAAGTCAGTCTAGGTTTCTAAAAAGAGCTCTATATCGCTCAATAATCAAGGATTAAATCTCCGACCCATGGCGAGGAATTAAAAGCAATTAATTTAAGTAGTTCATATTCCGAAGCAAATAATGACGAATTGCAGCAAACCCACAGAGCACGGTACACATTTGTAGGAATTTCTCTTGACGAGGATGATTAGTAGTATGAAAGGGTAATGAAACAGAGAAAGACGAATGCAGAAGTAAAGATGCAACAGTTGCACTATTTCTGGTTACGTTATGTGCAGATACGTCATTCTAGAATCAACGCAATTTTCTTATTTAAATTTGATAAAGTGTAGGCTTATCAGACAGGATCATGGTATGACTTAAAGGGGCCCACGGGGATCTTACCTGTCAGGCCTTATATCTATACCGGGCTCCATCCCCATTCGAGACGTCTAGTAATTAGCACACTTTTCATAAGGCAGAACAAACGTAAGACGATGTCATTTTCTACCACATCCAAGGAAGGCAGCAGGCGCACAAATTACCCACTCCCAGAACGGGGAGGTAGTGACGAAAAAAAGTAAGGACTTTGAAAAGATGCGATGTGGTAGAAAATGACATCGTCTTACGTTTGTTCTGCCTTATGACAAGTGTGCTAATTACTAGACGTCTCGAATGGGGATGGAGCCCGGTATAGATACAAGGCCTGACAGGTAAGATCCCCGTGGGCCCCTTTAAGTCATACCATGATCCTGTCTGATAAGCCTACACTTTATCAAATTTAAATAAGAAAATTGCGTAGATGTTCATGCCATTAGATGGAGATAAAAAAGGAATTACTGAAACTGAGTTCCTTGTAAATGTTTTGAATAAAGTTTATCTAAATTCAGTAATTTGACATTAATTGATGAAATGCAATTACTAACTTCTACTCGTACTTCAAAAACCACTTTTCCTAAATCAAATATATGACACGAAAATGTAGGGAAACACAAGTTTTGGTGATAATTTTCGATATACATAATATTTTGGAACAAGTTAGACAAGAAAAGACCTCAAATATTCCACATCTGTAAAAACAAAACAAGTCTCCTCCAAAGATTTTTTTATAATGTTCTGATATTGCAACAGTGCGGGCGCCGCCATTTCGACAATCAATCGTGCGATAGGCAAGTTCTTGTGCAACGCCGATCCAGAGAAATTCTTATTCACTTTCAAAAGCACTATCTACTTTCGAAAATCGCGAAAAGAGTTCATTTTTACCTGTTTTAAGTGAACATATTAAAATATCTTCTTACTTAAAGACCAATGGGAATAATATTAAACTTTCTAATTGTTTTGTGTCTTTGCACGGTACCATATATCAAAGGTGAAACGCTTTCAATCGTAATTTTATTTTTTAAGTAATATGAGACAGTCTATCAGATTCCAACAAAGTTAGCAATATTTCACAGAAACTTTCTTCTGCTGTTTTAACTCCCTATTTCTGCAATGAAACTTTAACTGTCTGGGTATATAATCGTACATAAACTCTACATAAATACCAGATTCCATTAAACTATGAATATTTTAGTCAGTAGCTAAGTACAACAATAGTGGTGTAGATCCACGCCATGTTTATCAAAATACTCTACAATGACTAGATACAGAACAAAACAATTACCAAATTCTAGGTAATATTTAATACGCACTCTAAGTTACATTGCAATCATCTGTTGGCTGAAAGAGTAATCTTTTGTTGAACGTAGACCTAGCTAATGTAGAGAAGAATGGTACTAATTCGGTAATACGGTGCTGAGTAATGGAAAAGATAGGAAATTACCAAAGAATCCTTAAAATACTACAAGTATACCGAAAGTCCTGTCATCATGAGGAATCTCATAATGTTGAATACAATGAATTTACCTTTCAAAATAATGAAGAACAATCAAATCTGATACTTCAAATTTGTGAATAGCAAGTATGCATTAATAACTTTTAGTTAGATTATCTCAATTAAACCTGTATTTGGGTGATATAAGGAAATCAGCATAATGCGTGATGAAATGGTAAGAACTTTGTTTCATTTTAATATTTTAATTGGTGTAGCGTAAAAAAAATTTCTCAATAGTTATTATTATAGTAATGTATTTAGACTTTATCATACGTATATTTTAAATACGTCGTCTAAAGTTTTTTTTTTTAAAAGTGTTTTCTTTTAGCATAAAATAAAATACACATTTTATGTCGACATCTTCTAAAGACAGTTTATTTTGAAATATTGCTCAGGGTACCATTTATATTCTGGAATCACAAAGTAATTTTCATAATACATTATTCGGCTTACATAAATAAAGCATTTCATTTTGCATGCATACTTTTTAGAAAAATCTCCCATTTCATCACCCTGAAGATATGCTACAATCTCTATGGATTAAAATTTTGCTTTATAAACCTTCCTTTTTTGCAACAGCTTTCTTTTGAATTCATTTGAGATTATAAGCAATAAAAATGAGACGACGATCAGACGTTTATAAAACAGATGAGACATTCCACCGAGTCCAAAAGACTGGCATTTTTAAATGTGACACTGTGTGCGAAAAGACTATTTAAAAATTATATTCATCATTTAGCGTCTATTTCGAAACATGAATTTAGATGAAAAATGCTGGGGAAAAGGAAAAAACACAGCTAATTGAAAAAGAGCTTCAGAGTAAAAATGGGTACAGCGAGTTTTTAAAACATTTTCTTCAAATTATGGTCATGCATAAAAAATGACTTCGACGTTATTTCTCTAATTAAGCGTGTAGAAAACGCTGCTACAAAAAGTTTTCGAAGAACTTGAGTGACTCCAGGGTACGGATAAAATGTAAATTTTTTTTTGTGAGTGTATCGCTCTTTTTGCTCTAAAGCTAATGGCAGAAATATTTTATTGTTGTTTAACCATGCAAAAAGTTATTTCGTAAAAATCACTCAAGAATGCATTAAATACGAAGTCCAAGAAGTATTTAGTTGCATTGTTCATTTGGAGTAAAAAAAATTCAAGTTTTTCAAATAAAAATTATTCTTTACTTTTCGGGAAATAACGCAACTTCTTAAGTTAATTTAATTCATAATGAAGTTTTAAAGCTTACTTTAAGATGGGAAGAATACTTAATGGAAGCTTCCCTTCAGATGGGATAGTCTTAATTGTTTTCGTAATATACCTTCCTTTCTTTATCACTTAACACAACAATATAAAAGTAATAAAATTAAAAGTTTAAATTGATGAAAAGAAAAATTTTTGTATCTCATTTTGGATATTGGAATAGTCTTGTGTTTAGGATTCAATTTATGTGGTTTTACAATTCCCAAAATAGCAGAAATTTTCTCTTTGTGTCTAGGAAACCAGGGAGGAATTTAAGAAACCATCACCATGCTGGCTGTGTTTTTAAAAATAACATATACGCAAGATGTACGGAAAATCTTCCACGTAACTAACAATTCATAGAATACACCAAACCTATTCTCTTAAGAAATATCGTTTGTATAAAATTGGTATTGACCATAAAGTCTTGCAGGAATCTAAGGATCTAGATCAGCGGTTCCCAACCGGTGGGTCGCGGAAGGGTTACAGGTGGGTCGCGACTCGATCCTAAAACTATCAGAAACCATCGAATAAACCAGCAGAAAACATAAGAAAAATCGAAACAAATCGAATTGTGTGTTGAATGTTTTCTTGGTTCTTGATTTTTGGCATCTGGGGCAGACGATAGAACCACTACACCCCTCCCAGATGACTCACACAGTCACACGGGTGGTGCACACTCTGGCAACGCCGCTCCCCCATATATATATATATATATATATATATATATATGCAATATTTGATGGTAAGTTATATATACATAAAGAAGGGATACGATACAAATAAGGTTTTTTACTCCACCATGGACCGATGGACCGTGGAGGTATTCCGATAAAGAATGGTGGGTCGCCAGCTGAAAAAGGTTGGGAACCACTGATCTAGATGACTGAAAGAGAAACACAAGGATTGGTTTGACCTTCGACCTAAGTTGCAACTAAAGAGAGCATTTTTACTATTAATTAAGTATTTAACGACTGATTCAAGCTATAATTTAATCCTAACAAGAGATAATGCCACTGAACGAAGTTTTAGAGAACGAAAGTATCCATCAAAGCTCAATTCCACTCTTTATGACTTACCATCGAAACCGTGACTTCAGTCAGCTTATTCCAAATTTCATTTACGCTCCAAAATTAAATTAAATCGTTAAATATTTGATTCAGCTCAATCTCATTGAGCTTGACGGTAATTCCTTTAACTTAGATGAAGCCCGTCATTTCAGAACAGCCAATGGGAATGTCTCCATAGGACCATAGGAACATGTGAAGAGCGAAATTTCCACAGAAATGAGAAAAGGAATGTTCGTTTTTTAATATCTTCGGAAGCGTAAATTGCAACACAAAAGTGAAGCAGAGAGGTTTTTGGTCAGAGCTTTGGAGGGTGAAATGAAGAGTTCTCATTGGACGTCTCCAGGATCTTCGTGGTGCTTCTCTGGTAGAGGCGGAGTCAATAGCTGTCTGAAAGCTGGTTTTCAATTGGTAGGTAGAGAGAGGAGGAAGAAAAGTGATTGGATAGAGAGATAAGGTTCAGAATCCGTGAGTTCTAAAACTAGGAAATCGAGCAAATCCAAAAGGATTTGCTCAGAGACAAATAATAAGTGCTAGAATGAAGTTTAAGGATAGTAAAATAGATTTTTATTTTATTTTATAAAATTTTTAATTGTTTTTTGCCTTGGCAAAGCCAAATATAATTTTTTATATTTTTTATATTTTAATTAAATGACGAGGACAAACAAAGAATTTTAAGATGAAAGATTCAACTCACGGATTTTAGCATTGATACGGTTTGCGTTCCATGCGAAAACAGACAGCGAAAGGGGGGCCATTATCCTGCAGTTTGAACACATTTAAAGAGCGCGTGGAAGAAGCGAAATAGTTTTTCCTACGGAATGTCTCATTCTATCTCTCTCGTTTTCAAGTGGCTCTATTTGCTGTTTATGTCACATCCCTTAATTACCATAACATGGTTCCCTTACTCAGAACTGCGCGAAGAAATTTGCATCAGAACGGTGGTGTGAAAGACAACTTCAACAAATGGGGGAGAAAGGAATACTAATACAATGCCATAGAAGTTGCATCCGAGTGCTATGTCTTTACGTAATCACTATTCTAAATGAACCATTTGTCGGAAAGTTTAACTGAGAGCCTTTGTCCAAGGAAACTTCTAGTTGCGTGTCTAGATAACCATTTGCAACTGCTTTCTGTTGAATAACGAACCAGAACGCTTATAACTATAAATACTATATTCAAAGAGATAGGCGGTTGGGACCTAATGCAAGGATGATATACATATTTGTACGCCTCACAACACCCAGAAAAAAATATTAATGTAAAATTATTTAAATTCCCCATATGAATCATTTTGCGATAAATGGAGAGATGATTACAAACATAGAATGCAATATTATCTAAATTTCGGTTTGTGGACTAAGATATTTCAGTATATAGCATACAGAAATTTCGAATAACTGGTCTTTAAATACAAAATAGAGCGTGAAAGGAATAGTTTCGAACAAACTGGCTTAGATATTCTTCAGAACGCAATGAACTAGGTGATTGATTGGTCACGAGAGAATCGGCCCTCATTTCGTTACTTGAGCAAAGCATTAGGTGCGATTGTCTCAAGAGACATTTAGCAAATGAGAAGATCATTTGGCGTTTGATAAATATCAGCGAATCAAAAGAACTTTCCACAAGAATTTCGTGTGTACCGACAAGTGCAGTAACATCAAAAGATAAGTATGTCCATAGAGGCAGTCACATCAGATGCTTTATAGCCTATACGTGTTTCTTTGAAACTAGTCGCCAATAAAACGCTTTATTGTAGATTTAAAAAGATGTTAATTACAATTTTATTACCTTCAAGTTCCACGTAAGTTGTTGTTGTTGTTGCTAATTCCCCCTGGTTGGAGGTTCCTTTCAAAAGGTCCTAATAGGCTAAAAGAGGCGGCTCGTGTTTCGAATTTGCACCAGAAGGGTCGGAGTTCGACTTGGCTAAATGACCGGTCCCGTAATTTTGAACCGAATCAACTGCCGAGACCGGAACACTTGACTCCGCACCTCCAGAGGTAAATTTGAGAACTTGGAGGACATTGCAGCCACGACCTATTTTACGTACCCCGGCCACCATTAGTGAACATGACAGTGGATTTGCAGCGACGAGCGTCGAACCAGGGACGTTAAGATCATTGGCCCGCTGCTCTTGCCAACTGGGCCAACGGTCGCATTCCATTTAAGTAACATTGATGAATTAAATATGAAGTCTGCGTAAATATTTAATTTCCTAAAACGAGCGTGCAAGTAGTGTATTTTAACGAATGTCACTTACGTAGTCAGACCTCTGTGTTCATACAGCAGTGGGGACAATAATGAACTTATTTAGCTAATCATAAAAGCCTTGATCGGGAAAGTTGTAAAAAAAATTAAAGGACTTTCAGCTAATAAATAAGAATTTCCACGTCGTCATTTGTTTATTACTGCTAAGAAAACGCATAGCTGCTCTTTGGTGATGTCATCCTGAACCCTACCGCAGATGCTGGGACATAAATCAAGCCCTGACAATGCTGTAGCAGATTATAAGGGTCGCAACAGAAATCCAACCTTTCTATATTCTCCAAACATTTATTCCATCTTCTCTTAATATACTCTAATCAGGAAGCAACACCTAAATCTGCAAACTTTGCATGATGATAGAAAAAGATTTTAGCTTTTAATAATGGAATTTTTATGATGAAAGAAAGTGCAGGACCGCGCTTCATTTTACAAACAATGGAATTATTGAAGACATTTTTTCTTGCATAAATTTATACGTTTCACCAATCCCCAATATATTCTTCAAACTATAATAGATATAGAGAAATAAAATTTATTTTCTGTTGAAGCCAGATATTATGAACTGGCAGAGCTGGTTATGGATCTCCGGAAGGGAGAAATATGTATTACTTATGAGACATTATTATCACAGAGAAATGTCTTATACATCCACCTGAATGTTATATAATTATATATAATATATCTTAAGTTATCATTACTATATAATCCTACATAGTAAAGATAGCTTTTCTAAATAGTGACAACTAAGGAGAAAATAAACTGCTGATTATTATAATAGAATCTTACAAGCATTAATCCATTCATACATATATATATATATATATGTATATATGCATATATATATGTATATATGCATATATATACGTATATATATATATATGTATATATATGTATATATATGTCATAGGGACATGACAGTAGTGTTACGGCCAGGGACAGGAGAATTGAAAAGTACAAAATAAAATAAAATAATTGTTCACTGCAAGAAAGAAACAGGGCAATAAAAGAGAAGGGAAGAAAGCCATAGACCGGAATGAAATTTAGAGATTGTGTTTGTAGCAATAAATATAAGATAAGAGTTGCAAGAAGAGAATAAAAGAAAATTTATGATGGCTATAAAACAGCCCACCCTACTTGAAGCCAAAGCATGGGAAAAAGTTAAAATTGAGGGAGAATTTATAAATCCCGCCCTCGATGCGCATTGGTAAAAGGGGATTGAGGAGAGGCAGCACGGACGAATGGCGATGGCATGAAAATTTCCAGATAACCAATGGAAATTATAAGAGGCGGAGACATTAGTAAGAAAATATATGAAATAAAAAATAGTGTAAAGGCAGAGAGAAAACCTGAGAAGTGAGAGTCAGTCAGAAGTTTGTGAGAGGTAGAAGTGGTGTCAATGCATATAGACGTATGAGGAGAGAGCAAAAAAAGTTAGTGAACCGATGCTGACAGTGCCCAAGTGTCCCGTGCCGAGTGTCTGCAATAAGCGACGGAGCCGTATTCGAGTGCACTAAAAGTTTGGAGATAGAAGTTGTCGAGCGCCCAGTGTCCCATGCCGAGTGTCTGCAATGAACGACGGAGCCGTATTCCAGACAAGAAGATGCCCGAATTCCGTTTGATGATAAAGACGACGAATTCATCATTACGAGTGCCAGCTTCCCAGAGGGATTCAACCGTCATCTGCTGAGGTACCGACTTTGCGTTTCCCTTTTATATTGTGTCATTGCTTCTCAGTGTGTAGTCATAATAATTAAGATAAGAGCGCGATGAGTATAGTTTTTGAATATAAGATGTTGAGTAATAGACCGATAATTTGTACTAACAATTTAATATAATGTTTTGCATATATATATGAATTAATTTAGTAGGAGTAAAGTTGAAAATAATATGTATAGATGCAGTATGAAATATTGTTATAATAAGTGAATGAATCAATCATAGGTGTCGTAAAGAATTAATTTAGTAGGAATAAAGTTATGAATAATGTGTAAATGTCGAGGAAATATTGAGTAATTTTGGAGTGTATTATTTATGTCTGTTAATATTCAATAAATTGATTTGTCAATATAACCAGAGTTAATTTCCATTATTTGGGAAGCACATCAATGTACTAGCCACAATCATGAACCAATAAGTTACTAAATTAAAATCATAATTAATAAATATAATTAATATAAGAATAATAAAATAAACTCCCAATCCCAATAATTTTATAAATTAATTTAAACAATCAAGGTTACATTTTGGCGCCGTGCAAACGAAACTTTAAGGGAGGTTTTGCGGAACTCTGGTTTAATTGATGAATTGATGTGTTGCATTGAAAGAGATACTTTGAATGATTAGAAATGTGGTATTGAATATTTGGTAATATTTGAGTTAATATTTGATAGTTTGAGTTAATATTGAGTGTATTTGATGATACTGAATTTTTAAATATTGAGTTAGAATGTGTAAACGAATTATCAGTTATATGAAGTGTGTGAAATTGATTGTGATGATAAATTCAGAAATAGGTAGAATTGTGTCGCGAATGTGTTGCAAAGACATCGTAAATTGGACAAATTAAAATAAGATAATTCCATAAAAAATTGAGGTAGAGGCAATTAAATAAAAGAGGATTATCGATGATCAGATGCGCGAAATGAGGTTAGAATCACTAAAATTTTAATGAAAGATAAAATTTTTGATGTTTGGATTGATACGAGTATTTAAGTGTTATGAGTATAGAAGGTAGGAATGATTACTATGATTTGAATAATAAGTCGCATTGTTGAAATATTAGGTAGGAAAGTCATAAAGTGTGTGCAAGAATATTATGATATGAGGGAAAGAAACGGTAGTTATTACATAATATATTGTAGGGTGTTAAGTTTGTAGCATAACAAAAATATTAGTGATACTGCGGTAATGTTAGATAAGAATAAGTACGCAAAATAAAAATTGCAACGGGGCATTGTTAAGAGTGAGTAAGGCAGAGTGGAAAGCGCATGATAGGAAATTTAAAGAGTTGTGAGGTAATCGCGAAAATAACACATTAAAATTAACTGCAATTATTGAATAAAGATGGGGAAACGTAGAAGAAATAAGAACGTTAGCAACGATGACTCACATTTGCAAATTGAAGCACCTAGCGAGCAAAAGGGTGGTTTAGCCAACGTGGAATATATACATTTATTACCAGTAATTGGAGAGACTGAAAATGATGATATTAATTTGAAATTTAAATTTGCGCGGGAGATTGCCGAGATAGCAAATTGGACTGATAGGCAGTTAGCCATATTAATTAAATGCAAATTTAAAGGGAAAATCGCCGATTACGCAATTAATCACACAAAACTTAGAGATTCGGAGAGTACAGAGGAGATCGAAAAGTTGATAATGGATAGATTTAAAATTACACTGTCGCCGACGCAACAACTTAGAGCATTAGACGATATTACACACACGCCCGGTGAAAATATTAGAGACTTAGCTCTACGCATTGAGAATGCCACGATCGAATATTTGGGTCTTGAAAATTCACAAAATGATTTAGGAAATAAAATTAAACTAGCTAAGTTTTTACAAGTAATACATAAGGATATTAGACGTGAACTCCTAATGTTAAATATACAAAATTTTACCGAAGTCGTACAGAAAGCATGCGAATTAGAAGGTCTGCTATTTATGGAGATTGAGGACAATGAAATGGTGATAAACAGTTCGATAATCGAAGAGCAAGCAAATGAAATACTAAAATTAAAATCGATGATATATACATATATATATATATATATATGTGTGTATATATATATACATATATATGTATATATATAATGTATATATGTATATATATATATATATATATATATATATATATATACCGGAGAGAGAGATAAAGAGAGAGAGAGAGATAGTTAGATAGATGGATATAAAATCATGGTTGCTTTATTTAATTTTACTTTCTAGTTACCAAAAGCAAAAACAATTAATACCTTTAAATTATCTCCATAAAAATCATCGATTTTAATCCTCATAATATCACACTAGATAAAAATAAGCCAATAGAACAAAAATAGCTAATAATCTCAACGCTCTTTCGATTTAGTTTTAAAACCCCTGCACCTTGATTTAACGACAAACTAAAACGCCTGTTTAACTTTTCCATTTAAATAACACACGAACGCTGCCATATTGACAAAGAAATAACGCCTCTGTTCGAATCGAATCCGTGGCACTACTAGATACGGTAATCTTATCGGAGGCATTTTAAATTCGAGAATTGGTTCAAAACAGTCCGGGTAGATGTTATCTAAATGACATATTGAATTTGAACAGAGAGATACGTAATGTCCTCTCTCGCTGGATAGACAGACAGTGTGTGCTGCTCACCTACGAATATTCTGGAAACAATGAAATAGCGAAATGCTCTTATCTGACATATTTTGAATGCGCACCATCTGTTACCTTAGCTTATGGCTTGCAATGATGACTCTCACGGCAAATGCCTGGCATATCAGCCATGTAAATGGCAGCGTCGTAAATGTTAATATTCATTGCGACCAACACATCGGAGCGGATTGTTGCACGAAAGAATTTATAGACATTTATTTCGAAGGCTGGCATAGAAATGCCTCTTATTTGGCTATTACTTTTCCTTTTGTTGATAAGTGTTACAAACATTTTTTATTCAAGTTGTACTTCATCATTCAATAAACTTTTTTAATAAAGGAAAATCTGCAGGTTTTTATAGAAATTAAAATAGCTTATATATATATATATATATATATATATATATATATATATATATATATACATATATATATACTAGCATTATTGCCGAGAGTTGCCCGGGTAGATATATAGATATAAAATTTTTGATGCATTCCATCAAAAAAATACTGGGCTGCACCCCCCCGCTCTTCATGTTCATCTGGCTAGACAGATTGAGCTTAGCGCGTTTCTACTGAAATGATATACAAACAATGAGAAAGAAAGAAACTTTGAGCCTGCGGACCTTCGTCTGATTATACGTGTGATTTTATTGAGAATTAATAACACAGTGTTGCTTGATTCGCACGTTTGGATTGAATAAGTTTACTGTTTAATTATATTTGTTAGATACTATTTAATTATATTTAATTATATTTGTTTGATCCACTGTTTAATTAGAAATAAGTTTTATAACTTACATTTGGCTTTGTTATTTATTTTTCCCTTAAAAACTCAGTGTTTTCCACATCACCCAAGAGACGCACTTTTTTCCACATCACCCATAAGGTAAATTGCAAGATGCATTATCCCCTTTATTTATTCGAAGTAAGGCGGGATTCGCATGAAGCCTATTTTCCTTACTTTGGCGATTCGGTTTTTTATTGTCGACAGGCCAAAAACCGTATCGGTTTTTAATTTTCCCAAGGAAAAAAACCGTTGAAAAAGCAAATTGTAATTCGGTTTTTAATTTTCCTATGGATAAAAACCGTGGAAATAGCAAATTGTCAATTGGTTCAAGCGATGAGAAAAACTGCAAATAACAAAGGACACAAAGCAGAGACGGGAAAATTGTGTTAAAACATACTAATTTGAACTGCATTCTTAAAAAACTCCCATCTCAGTTAGTCTTGTGGTTAAATTTTATCTTTTACCTTATTTTAATATTTCTTTTGTCGATGTATTTAGTTATTATGCACGCGACGCAAAATTAATTTAAAGTATCACAAAATGAAAAGAAACCACGTGATCCGCATTTCATAAATTGAATTCTAAAAATTAATCTTCAAAAATTCACCACAAAATCAGAAAAGGGAGGTAAAGATTCGAAAAATATTTCTTTTTAAACGAATTTTTATGATCTTTCTCGTGATATAAATTTTATAACCCTCGGATTATCATTTTAAATGCAAACTTAAAAAAATTAGAAAAGCAGCTTAAAAATTTAATTTTAAAAAATTGAAGAAGAATTTTTCAAAAACCTTTCTCAGTGCACCCCTCCATTATAGACTCCACTATAGAAGAATCGCCATGCAAAATTTCAGCTCTTAATGTCCAACGGTTTGGACTGTGCGTTATCTGTCAGTCAGTCAGTCAGTTAGGCAGGGCCAAAGTTTATTACCATGAAGCTCTGTAGCTTCATGGTTATTACCAACCCCTCTTCCCCCGCGCGGGGGAAGAGGGGTTGCTAATAACCGCTAGGAGGATAGGTTCTGGATTTCACTAATAACATGTAATGGGGAACGGTCTGTATCCACAGGGGGTACGCGCACCTCTTAGGGGCACAAAAAATCATTAAAAAATTAATTAAAAAAAACTAATTGAGCCCCAAACTTCGTTTTTGCTGCGTTAAGTTTCTCGGGTCCTAAACATTAACTTTTCCGAATTTGGTCCCGGTGGGGGAAACAGTCTATGATTCTATAGCGACAAACAAACAGACAAGCTCTTTTATATATATAGATATATCCCTTTCTTTCTTTCTAACTGTTTTTATTATTTTTCAGTTTATCTTATCAGTGCGTCTCTCTTGTTGCTATGTATTAACCCACCAGATACACTGAATAAGACAAATTCTAGAGAAAATTAGAGTACAAAATAGACACATACCATCTTTTTATTGACTTCAAAGCTGCTTATGTTAGTATAGCTTTGATTATTTAAAGATAGATTATTTAAAGCTATGACGGATTTGACGTCCCCAAAAAACTGATAAACCTCACTAAGATGACCTTGAAAAAAGTTAAATGTATAGTAAAGATTAACCAGACCTCTCAGAGGTCTTCTATACTGAACGAGGTTTGAGACAGGAAGGTTCTCTGGCTTATATATTGTTCAATATAGCGCTTTAAAAAGCTGTTAGAGATTCTAATATTAACACCAGAGGTACTATTTTTAATAGAACCATACAATTATTAGCCTTTGCTGACGATAATGATGGCATAGGCAGAACAAAACAAGCGGTAATCAATGCTTTCGTCTCCCTTGAGGAGTCTGCTAGAAGAATGGGTCTCACTATTAACCAGGAGGAAACTAAATTTTTGGCTCTAACGCAGAGAAACTATGCCTTATCTCCTTTGAAAATAAATAATTTTACTTTTGTGTGTGTACAATATCTTGGAACTGTTATCAGTAATACTAATGAAATAAAACCTGAAATAAATAAAAGGTTACTTATGGTTTCTATGGGGTGAGAAATCAATTCCTGTCCAAATATATTATTGTTAAAGCAAAAATTAACCTTTACAAAACCTTAATTAGACCAGTTGCTCTGTATGGCAGCGAGTGCTGGCCATTAAATAAATCTTAAAAAGACAAGCTGCTGATTTTTGAGAGAAAAATAATTTGGAAGATCTTGGGAGTAGTTAAACAGAATGATGTCTATAGAATACATTATAATTATGAGATTTACAGTGGATTTAAAGAACCAGATATTGTCAAAGTTATAAAGGCTAGCCACATAAGATGGCTAGGACACGTTTTTATATACAATGACTCAAACCCAACTAAATTTGTGACCTTTTCAAAAATTGAGGGTACGCGAAAATGAGGAGCCCCCCCCCCCTCCACCAGGTGGGTTGATTCTGTTGAGAGAGATCTTAGGGATCTGGGAGTCAACCGTTGTCAATCTATTGCTCCACATAGAGTCAGATGGAGGAGGCTCGTGGAGACAGCCTTGGACTGTGACAGGCTGTAGTGCTGATGAAGAAAAAGAAGATGTACTAACCTTATTGGATTCGCTCATCTCAATGTTAACCTATGATGAAAATGTGTCAACGGATTACTGAGTTGGATTGAAAGAACTTTTAAATAAATTGTACTCCGAAAATTGTACTCCGAAATAGACATAGAAATTTTACACCATGGAGTATTTTCCGTTAAAAAAAAATTGCAAATAATATTTCAAAATTTAAATTATTCAGCTGGAAAATCTGGTACAGTGTATTTTAAACGCTCATAAATTCCTTTGGTGGACGCAATTTATAAAATGAATCCTGTTGCAAGGTGCAGAAAAGTCCAGGCTATCTGAAAATACAATTTTTATTGGATTATCAGCATTTATGTAGCTGTAAATAGTGGGCAAATTTTCTTCATAGATTAACATTGAGATGAGTGAATCCAATCAGGTTAGTACACGCCAGCCTTAACTTTTTTTTTTTTTTGCGGAACTACGTCCTATGTGACTTTTTCGTGTGATAATACACCGCATCCCATTCAGTTACTGGTTTATTGAAACTAGTTGTTGAACTCGATAAAAATGAGCGACCCATAACGATATTACCAGTTACTACATAGAAAAAGAACTTTAAAATTTTCGGCATAATTACTCTTTTCCGATTTTCGAGTTCGCAGTTCCGCAGTTCCATCTTCCGCAGTTTCTCTCTTTGAAGCAGCGTTATTCTATAGACGTGATTTTGTATGCCTTTGCTTAAGGATGCTATGTACTAAGGACCCGTTCACATAGAATACGTCAGCGTTAAAGAATCTGTTGGCACTGATTGGTTAAATGGGTCAATGATAGGTATATGATTAGTTAAAAAACATTTGCGCTGATGGATTCTATGTGAACAGGTCCTAACCTTATTGGATTCCCTCGACTCAATGTTAACCTATGGAGAAACTTTGTCTGCCATTTACATCTACATAAATGCTGATAATCCAGTAAAAATGGTATTTCCAGATAGTTTGAACTTTTTTGCAGCTTGCAACAGGATTCATTTTATAAATTTGATCCACCAAAGGAATTTAAGAGCGTTTAAAATACACTGTACGAGATTTTTTTCCCCGCATGATTTAAATTTTATAACATTATTTGCATTTTTAAACAAAAAATTCAGGTAGTCTCTTCTAATGAAACTACCGCGGGTTATTAAAGTAGGATTACTTGTCGTTGCTTACCTCTTTTGTAGGCATATTCACTAGTTATCAAAAATTAAGGAAAAATCACAAAAAGTGGGATAACACGTTCAAAACTAGGCCAATCTGTTTAAAATTTGAATATGTTGTTAAGTAAAAGGTGCTGAACAATACTACATTATGCAAAATAGTGGCGATGCAGTCAGAATACGTAATTTGCGAGGAGCATAAAAGTGCATGTCTCAGAGCAAGGAGGCAATTGTCGCTGCGAGGCTGAGATTAGACATCTGGCATAGCCAAATTGTAAGAATGTCCTCCAGGCATCATTTGACCGAAGAACTGCGATGGCGAGCTATTGGGAGACTAGAGGAAGGACAAAGTCAGACAGAAGTGGCCAGATGGCTAAATGTGAGTCCGTCTGTGGTTCATAGACTTTGCCAACAAATTCTATCCACGGATTCGGCATCCAGGAGGTTTAGCCAAGGACGGCCAAACGCTACAACGAGTGCCGATGACCGATATTTGTCATTATGCGCACGAAAGTATAGAACCGCAACGCCGACTGCAAGCTCCGTCTGCAGATCCTCCCTCGCTGCAAGCTCTGGAAGGTTGGTATCAACGTCAACCGCGCGTAGAAGACTTTGCGAAGGTAGTCTTTTTGCGAGGCGACCAGCCATTTGCGTCCCGCTCACGTCACGCCATAGGCGGTAACGTTTGCAATGGGCACGTCAACATGTACACTGCACGCGTGATCAATGGAGGGCTGTTCTGTTTACGGATGAGTCCAGGTTTAGACTCCAAAGCGATAGTAAACGTATTTTGATTTGGAGAGAACCTGGAACTCGGTTTCATCTATCACACATCCGTGAAAGAGATGCATACAGATCAGGCAGTGTCTGTGTTTGGGGTGGTATCTCTTTCGGTGGATGCACATACTTCCATGTCTTTACCCGTGGAAATGTGAATGCTCACACCTATAGAGATGACATCCTTGATGCTTCTGTGCGCTCTTATGCCGGGGCAATAGGTGATGCTTTCGTGCTACAGGACGATAACGCGAGACCGAACAGGGCTCGCATCGTGGATGCTTATCTTGAGCAAGAAACAATTCAGCGCATGGAGTGGCCAGCTTGATCACCGAACCTGAATCCTATCGAGCATGTTTGGGACGCTTTAGGACGACATATAGCTGCTCTCAATCCTCCTCCTAGGACCCTAGCCACGCTTTCAACTGCTTTGCAAGAGCAATGGCTCTCACTTCTTACCGAACTCATACATCGTATAACTGACAGCATCACACATCGCTGTATGTGCTGTATTGCTTCTCGGGGGAAGATATTCCATATAAATGGAACTTTTCCTATACCAAACTGACGCATCCGATTTGTTCATTGCATACCTATGCTAGTTTCTATAACACCATAATTGTCTATCATTTCTTTTTATGCTATTTCATACCTAGCTATGCGTTGTATAATGTGTATAAACTTAATTAAATTCTATGCGTACCTTTTTGAGTAATCGCTATTTTTGTGACTTTTCCTTAATTTTTGATAACCAGTGTATGTATCTATGTGTTATGTATAAATATGTATATATATATATACACTGCTGGCCACTGTAAATGCAACACCCTGAAGGAAACATGCAAATAACATGAAATTTACAACATGCATTAGCGGAGGTGAGATATGCAAATGATTAGAATTTCAGCGCAGACGTAAATCACGCGCGCCTGTGGCGCCACTTCAAAGCGCTATTTAAGGCTTGGAGATTTCGACGATTTCAAGTTCGGCAATTATGTTTTTCTTGTGGTTTTTTCAAAAAAACGATCAATTATGCCTCGTCGAAAACAGCGATCATCTTTTGATCAAGTATCCGAGTTCGACAGAGGAAGGATAGTGGCCTACCGAGATTGTGGATTATCTTTCAGAGAAATCGGTAGTCGTGTTGGACGAAACCAAAAAACTGCAATGCGGATATGTGATCGTTGGATGCAGGAGGGTACGACGGACCGGCGTGTTCAATCGCATCCACCTCAGCGCACCACTTCACGTGATGACAGGCAAATTGTGCGCATGGCAGTGACGGATCGCTCAGTCACATCACGAACCATAGCACAGTACATGCAGTCTGTAACGTATCATCCAGTGTCTGCGCGTACCATTCGACGCCGTTTACAGCAGAGTGGTCTGTCTGCAAGACGTCCGTTGCTTTGTCTACCCTTGACGCAGAACCACAGACGTCTCCGCCACCAATGGTGCGATGACAGAAGTATGTGGACGGCAGAATGGAATGAAATTGTCTTTACTGACGAGTCACGCTTCTGTCTGCAACACCACGATGGTCGCATTCGAGTCTGGAGACACCGTGAAGAGAGGATGCTGAACAGCTGCGTTATGCACCGCCACACTGGTCCTGCACCGGATATTATGGTATGGGGCGGTATTGGATATCAATCTCGCACACCTCTAGTACGCATTGCCGGTACTTTAAACAGCCAGCGCTACATCTCCGAGGTATTGGAGCCAGTTGTACTTCCTTACCTTCATGGCTTGCCCACAGCCATATTTCAACAGGATACTGCGCGACCACACGTGGCACGCATTGTCCAACGGTTCTTCGTCAATAGCCAGATTGAATTGCTTCCCAGGCCGCCTCGCTCTCCGGATCTTTCGCCGATAGAAAACATGTGGTCCATGGTTGCTGTACGATTGACCCAGATTCCATCCCCAGCTGCCACAGCAGATCAACTTTGGCAACGTGTGGAAGCTGCTTGGTCTGCTGTACCCCAAGAACTCATCCAAAGTCTCTTTGAATCAATGCCGAGGCGTGTGGCAGCGGTGATCTCCAACAATGGCGGCTACTCTGGCTACTGATTTTGGCAGGAACCACACTTCACAGAAGTCTATAAATTTAATCATTTGATACTTGGTCAACATGTTATCTACAAAATAAATTTTGTTGTGATATCTCTTGTCTTTCTTGGTGTTGCAATTTTGGTGGCCAGCAGTGTGTATATATATATATATATATATATATATATATATATATATATATATATATATATATATATATATATATATATATATATATATATATATATATATATATGTGTGTGTGTGTGTGTGTGTGTGTGTGTGTGTGTGTGTGTGATAATAACGGCCACCATTATATATCTAAAGTGTATTTAAAATTATCCTGTTAATAAAGCACGACCTCTTTTCTAAAATTGCAACCTAAAAGTAAAATAAGATAATTTATCGTAGCCCTGCAGATCATGAAACAGGCATGTGAAGTACCTGAACTCAATAACATGATATGAGTGTTAGAAGTTAGGAGATTCCAAATGTCAGTATAGTGTCAAAATTCTTGAAGAGCCCTCGAACCACTCTGTATTTATGGGGTCTGTAACGTCAAAAACCACACTTTGCAAGAACTTCATGGCCAATTATCCTGCACCCAGGTCAATAGGTCGCGGTTCTAACAAGCGCGGGATCTAGCTGTAAAGTCCCCGGGCAAAAACTTAAGTGGACACGTGAACTCCACGAATCTAAAGTCGCCCAATTAAAATATTAAGTAGTTTAGGCCCTCTGGCGTCAATATCGCAAAGCACTTATTTACTATTTGCTTGAACAGAAGATTTCTGTCTCTTGGTGTCTAACTCTCGTTGCTGTCGGACCTGCGGTCCGCTTCTGTCTTGTAATGTAATCCGCGTCCCGTCAGGCCAAGTCATGTGGCCACTGAAGCTTATGCCTTCAAATAAATAAAGCAAGTCTTCGAAGTTGTGCATTCCATCAATGGCTCCATGTGTGCGTGTATCGCCTAAGTGATTCCCTGGATCTACAATTCACCCGACTGCATCACACATTCGTGCCGGCGACGCCTCCGATTAGTGGTATGCCTCTCCTCCAAGGCATGAGGTACGGGGCATCACACACACATATATATATATATATATATATATATATATATATATATATATATATTAATATATATATATATATATATATATATATATATATATACATATATGTATGTCAAAATTTTGACCCATTTTGGTACTTTCCTATTTAACCGTTTACTGCTTGTCCAAGCGATACAGACTGGGTTTGGAGCACTGACAAAATTATAACTCGTGAGGTACGAACGGTAGCGTCTGAAATTTTGCTTTCCGGAGGACCGTTATGGAGGAACGTAATCCTACGTTAAAATGCCCCAAGGTGTAAAACTTCTTTCTCTACTACGGACTACAATTTTTTTTTTAAATCTTTAAACCAAATCGGCAATCCTTTGACAGCTATATTTTGGATTATAATTTTTTTAATGCAGTCTGAGGACATTCACCCAATATAATGAAACTTGTTGGCTACTTCACTGTAGGAATCCCATGTAGATGAAACATTGTCTCTCCTTATGAGTATATAGTTCAAGAACTTCCATGTGCAGAATGGTAAGCTATATATTTTGTTATATATTAGTACATCTACAATTTGTGTAGGTTGGCTTTTGCTGTCCAATATTTTGTTATCATTTCTAGCTTTAGAGAGAGAGAGAGAAAGTGCCACAATCTAATAAAAATCCTTTCATTCATTGTAACAAACTTAGATACTGATTTCAGGTGGTAATATACCCCATTCTGGAATGTAGTTATATATCTAGTAAACTGTATTGTAATTTTTTTACTTGATCTTATTTGCTTTAAAACAGGTTCAAGACTATAAACAAAATCTAGATTTTTCTTCAAACCTCCGGCCAAGTGATGTCCGAATGGATAGGGCCTGGCATTCGGTTCAGATCCTGTAGGTTCGAGTCCCACTGTTGGCATGGATGTTTATAGCCGTTCCGAATGGGCTTTTAACTGTAGGTCCCGGTCTAACAACCATGAAACCTCCAGAAACAATCATTATATTACCTGTCTTTTATTTCTATTTTTTTAAAACAAGGGAAGACTCAATCAAGCCAGACTAAAATTATTTTCATACAAAATAATGCATACTTTAGGTTTGCAGCTTATTATTGGCAATCATGATTCCGTTTCCGGTTTTAAAATTTGATGCTCATCGCATTAAGGATTTAAATAATAATTTTACTCGGCAAAAATTTTTAAAATTTGCTATCCATCTTTAAAATCATAGTAATATTAATTCTTTGCATGAACATAATATTTTTCAAAACGAATTAGATAAAGAAGTTCTAAAATCCTTGTGCTAAGAAGTTCGAAAAATCTAGATCCTTCTGAAATAATTTTCGACACCATTCATAAATTCCCGATGTAAAATTCATTCTAGAAATGATAAAAGCATGATGTTAAATTCATTTACATCATGTTTCATGTCTGCAGCTAAATATGCGTTGTAAATATTCAGTTTTCCTGTTTGCGATTTTTTAATTTGTCGTAACAGAGTTAAAAATTGTTACATACATTTTAATTTAAATAAGCCATAAACGCTCATGATTTTATTTACTCCTCACATCCCATTTTTATATTTCTATAATTTTATGTTGCATTTTTCTGCCTTTGAACTCTGGGATAAAAATGTCATTCCAAAAATGGATGTAATGCATTTTCGGAACACATCTTCCTCATAAATGTTTCATACAGCTAAAACGAACTGTAGAGAATGTTATAGGCCATAGCCACCCACACACGGGAGACTCCTTATAATCGGTGTGTATCAAGCATCGCTTATCTTCTTGCATCTCTTTGGTGTTACTATCCATGTTTGTTAAATGATACGCTTTGTATTGAACGAAATCGTAGAGCTGTGCTTCATTTAATAAGCGAAACGCAGCTCATTAGGCAATGATACATATTAAGGCAAGGAAAAGTGAAGCATTAGTCAAATGAAGCATTAGGCAATGATACTGGAACATATCTCATTAAAACTTCATAGGCCTTCATAATATGAAAGTCCCATGCAGGTCATATTTTAGATAACAACTGGAGTTTATGATGTTTTCACTTGTATTAGCCAGTCATACTTGTGCGCAAGTTCTTTAACTATTCTGCACTTCAACATCTATGATTCTGAGTCCGTCGCCTACATAGTATAGTGGTTAGCGTTTTGGGTTTTCCACGCAGTGGATTTCGGCTCGAATCCCGAACAAGGCTTGGTCGTTTTCGTGTCGTTCCCCCTCAAGACGTAAAACTAGCTCACCTGTATGGTGCTTAAATAAAAAAGTAGCCAGCAAAGCTTCTTGAATCTTAATTGGGCAGTGTAAAAGAATAGCTACCGTTAGAGTCAAGTGCCTGCCACAATTTTGAAAAAAATGTTTCTGAGTTTGACGTCAGTTGCTATTGGAATAATTCAAAGGAAGTGAGCGCGTAGCGTTCGAACCGGTTACGTACATGATTATTTAAGATTTTTACATTCAGTTCTGTACTGTTGATTAATGGAGTACAAGGAAAAAATAAAGAGAAAAGCCTGCTTTGTTTAATAGCCTTTTGCTTTGAATATTGTCCATGGAGCCTGAGTATTAAATTCAGTGGTGTAATCTGACTTATTGTCATTTATTAGGGTTTTAGTAAAAACCTTGTGTAACAATTAAAAGAGGCACAGGACCTTGAAACTCGGCGAAATGACTATAAATATGGTCTAATTCTAATCACAAAAACCTCAAATAATATAAGAAAAAAATGCATTATTTCTTTATACTTATAAAGTGCATATCTTTAAATATTTCCTATATAAAAATGGAAATTATAAATCTATAAATAATTTTTAAATTAGCAGTTTAGAATTTTATATGATTAAATGGTGATTAAAAATCATAAAGTGCTTTGCGCATCATAAAATTGGAATATATGGTTACAGAAAATTATTATTGGTCAGAATACACATGTAATATATATTTACCTGTAATGTAAACCAAATAAATTGTAATAAGTATTATTTAAAATAAAAATTGAGCATAAAATTAGAAAACTTCAAAAATTATCACAATTATTTGCATAACTTTCTCACATAAGAAAAGTATTCCAGAATTGCACATTTTTCTAGTTTTAAAATATATAGTACCATGAAATATACACATGAGTGTAGTATTATCAGTTTCCTATTGATAGTTTAAAAGTAATACTGCACGCAAACTCAAATTAGCAGTTAGTCATATAAAATTCTAAATTGCTAATTTGAAAATTATTTATAGATTTATAATTTCCATTTTTATATATGACATATTTAAAGATATGTATTTTATCTGTATAAAGAAAGAAAATTTCTTTTTCTAATATGATTTGAATTTTGGGGGTTATAATCACACCATATTTATAGTCATTTCGTCGAGTTTCAAGCCGCTGTGCCCCTTAGACTCTTTTGGGGTTGTGACAAGTAAATATTTGCAGGTGGGAATGCTAGTCAGGTGGTACGAGGTAATTAAAAAGAATAACATATAAGCAACATTTCTGTATAAAAACCACATTTTTATATTTGAACTCAAAAGAACGTTTGAAATAATCATAACTTCTTATATTTAATATTCACCACCGCAAATCCTAGTACATGTTGTAATAAAAAAATTTTTAGCGAAATTTTCTTTAATTAATTGTCCACACTCAAACTAATCTCTTAGATTTACAAACCAAGCAAATGATTTATTTGGAAAAAATAATCAAGACAGTGAAACAGACTACATTATTTAATTAAAACACTTCAGAGACACCTCTATCTGAATCACGCATACATGAAAAATAGCTCGATAAGAAAATGCAAAGCAATTATTAGGTAAAATTAATCTTATATAGTAAATTAGAAGCAACTTTTGTCAATAAGATAAACATATTTAATCTAATGAAAGAAATAAATGTCTAAATTACAACCACGGTAAATCTATGAGATATGACTGCGATAACTCTACCTTTTTAGGAAATTAAGAAAAATTAATTATATTATGGAAAAAAATATACATCACAAAAATGATACATCACAAATCAATTATCTACTAAATATGAAAAATAAAATGAAACGTGTTGTAATATCTTTAATCATAGATATTATTTAGACGTAATCAGAGAGCATTTCAAGGGAATGCAGAATGCTATTAATTTCCTTAATAGAATGAATGCCTATGTTGTTAATACTCTTGAGGTTAAAGCCGAGTTTTTAATGTTCAAAACTGGTGTCTCGAATCATGGAGGTCTATAACATTTGTGTTACAATCCTTCGAGGATAAAATAAGTTTATCAAGAGTAAAAATGAATAAAACCGAAACAGAACTGAGTATTAAAGTAGGTATCTTTAAGCATATTTATGTTAACAAATCATTTTTTGCTTTGATTTTCCTCAGCCGAATGAAATATAAATTTATCAGAGAGCTCCGGGAATTGTGTTAATACTTTCCTTACTTGAATTCCCTGTGATAATGACACTTACGTGAAGGGATATCACACGTATCCCTTTACATCTCGACTGATCATGCGATGAATAGTCAAATTAATATGTTATTACAGAAAGAATATATTCTTTTGTGGGTGTTCCAACGAATGGATTATGCAGTTATATAAATAGATAAATAGATAAACAGATAGTGACTATTTTTTTCCTAATGTCCAACCTCACTTTGTCGTGATACATTCGCCTTTTGTTATTCACCGCGATTTTTACTGGCAACTTATTATGGGAGCATCTTTTAGGTGAGCCAGCATTGCTCCCTATGAGGGGGACGACACGGAAACGAACAAACCGTATTCGAGATTTAAAACGAAAGGCTTCTCTCTCTAAATATATATATATAGTGACAGAAAATGATATAAAATGAAGAATTGCGCATGCTCTGCAGAGAAAAAACTCCTTTGGAAATGTAGCAAATTATGTATAACTGAAAATATCTTACGATAATACTCATATTAAATTATGGAATCCCTTTCATAAAAAGAGTGAACATGCTTTTTCACCCAATATCCAGTAGAATTACAAGGGAAAACCCTTTTTTAACTTAAGAATGAAACTCATTGAATCTTAATTACCGAATAATAAATATTATTTTAACTGTTTTCTAAAGATAGTGTCAGACACACTAAAAAAAAACAAAGCATGTCACTTATTTAGAAACAAATCACTAAGTATTGTTGCCAAGAAGTGGAAAAAAAAGGGAAAAACAATTTATATGAGACGCCCAGTAATTAAAGGGGAGTTGTACCAGTAATTAAAGGGTAGTAGATAAACACCAGCCAGGAATTAGTGAGGGTAACAGAAGCAATTCCTTATGAGCTCCTCGAGTTATTTGTGCCGTAACACGCCACTGCTCACATAATGACCTAATTAGTTGCTCGGAAGGCGGTTCGGTCCCTTTCTCTGACGCTTATTTGAAGACATAATTTTTGTCAAGAAAATTTGTAATTCTTTTTAATTAGTTGTATGGTAGTTAGGATTTTATGGCGAGATTTACACCTCTGCTGCACGTTGTTAGAGCGCAGCTCGGGAAAATAAATGAAGTTGACAATAAACATTTTCCTGGGGAAAATTTGATAACGGGGATTTCTTTCGCTTCGAGAGGCGTGTTAGAACATTAAAGTGTCACGGAAACATGTTCATAGTACTTCAAAATGTAAGCTTTTTGTTTCATTTTCCATTTTTCAGTATGATTAATTGAGGTTGCTTCTATTTTTTTTTAGTTACAGAACTAGAAGTAGTTTCTACGTCCGGACACATGTCTTATGCCAAAGGCCTGACGGTCAAATTGCAAAGAATGTGAACTATTTAATCAGCAGTAAGTAGCTTGCTTTTTTAATCAAATGCGTAGAAGGATAAATCATTTACAAAAAGAGGGCAGTCCCTCTTTAATTGGTTGATTAAGCAATGTCCATGAATATAAATATGTTTAAATGTCTTAATAGTTTTAATGCCATTGTAAACTAAAAGAGATCCAGGTAAGGCTTACTTACTTAAAACAACTTTTTTTAGTAACGAAAGCGTCATTTCAACCATGTAGCCCCATGCCTGAAAACAAAAACGAATATTACAATGAACCTCAAACAATGCTAATGATACTGCTAGTTTCATACGAAACGTAATCTATATATATAAAACAGTTCCGTAACTGACTGACTCACTGACTGAGTGACTGACTGAAATACAACGCACAGACCAAACCGCTGGACCTAAAGGGCTGAAATTTTTCATGGCGATTCTTCAAATAGTGTAGGGGTGCACTAAGAAATATTTTTGAAAAATTCTTCTTAGATTTTTTTAAAAATTAAATTTTTAAGCTGTTTTTGTAACTTTTTTTTAAGTTTGCATTTAAAATAATAATTTGAGTTTTATAAAATTTATATCACAAGAAATATCATAAAAATTCCTTTGAAATGAAATCTTTTTCTAATCTTTACTTCCATTTTCTGATTTTTGGTGAATTTTTAAAGATTAATTTTTAGAATATGCTGATCACGTGATTTCTTTTTCTGGTACTTTAAATTAATTTAACTTCACGTTCATAACAACGAAATAGACAAAAAAGTAGTTTTTTTTTCTTGCTAATGCGCAGACGATTGGAAATTATCCGAAAAATATTGAAATGCAGTAGAAGATATGTTCCTCAAACTGTACTATATTAACTATACTATATTCTTTAGTATGTTCTATTAGATTTAATTTGAATATTTTCTTCTACATTATTTTGTCTATAAAAATTCCGATTTTTTTATAAATATATTTTTTCGTTTTTTCTACATCAATTGCATACATTGATCGCTGTATTTATTATAATTATATTTAAACATATTTTTGGCATTAATTGCATACATTGACAGTTGCATTTAATTTGAATGTACTCCGTAACGAAGTACTGGTTTTCAGCTAGTGTATATATATATATATATATATATATATATATATATATATATATATATATATATATATATATATATATATATATATATATATATATATATATATATATATAAATGTATTGGAGAAACATTTAAAAATGTCCTACGTTTTGAGTGATTTTTCTCAACAGAATATCTAGTTAAAAATATTAAAGATTTTTAACAAAGAGAATTCTCAATGATACATCTTTCAGATACGAATATTAATTAATGAAGCTCTTTTTTTATAAATATAAAAATATTTTATGAACGTAAAGAAATGTCAAAGAAATTTTTAAGGAGAAATCCTAAGAAACTGCAAAAGCTGACATGAATTTCTGGATTTAATCTCTTTCCTTTATTTTTTGTACAATTTTGATCAAAGACACTATATTTGTATACTTGTGTAAGAGACAACTATCTAAAATGATAGAAATATCTTAGCTAAACATAAAGAATAAATGCTAGGATTTTTTTATCATGATTTAATCCTCCTTTAGAATTTTTCACATGTTTGTTGAAGAAAAAACATGTTTTTTTTAAATAATAAAATTTTCCTCTAGAATAAATTCTAATCAACACCCGGGCTGACTTTTACTGATTTTTCCCCCAGCAGTGCTTTTTTTTCTTTATTAGTTTTGATATAAAAGTAAAGTTTAAATGCATTAAACAAGCAAAGTATTTTAGTCAGATATGTTTATGATGCAAATTATTATAATAAATAAAGCTCTTCAATATAGATAAAAATATTTCATGAACATAAAGAAATATTGTAGAATTTTTTATGGAAAAGAAAACAAAATCTGCAACGTACTATCTTGATATTCTAAACTTAATCTCTTCTTTGTGATTTTTCCATATTATTGATCTAGAAAATGATTTTTATGAGTATTTCTAAACAATGTGGGAGTTATCTCAAACATGCATAAGGAATATATGCTGTGGTACATAATCCCAGTGTAATCCCTTCTTTTGAATTTTTGTATGTTTGCTCTAGAAAAAAAATTTTTTTCGGAATGAAAGTATCATTATTAATAAGTTTAAATTGGCAACATAGCTAAATTTTATGGATTTAGTGTCCATTCTCGTAGATATTCTCTACGTAACTTTTCTGTAAAAATAATTTAAATATGAATTTTACTGATATAAAAGTCATATTTTCTGACCTTCCAACTTAAAGGATACATTCGTTATAGCAATCTTTATATAAAAAAAAACTTTAGTTATAATAAACTAACAGAATCGTCAGATTTTTAGTTGCATTTGTCATCTTTTATTTACTTCATATTTTGAGGTTTCCAGAGTAACGTAGAGAAATATCTTCCCAGAATAAAGAAGTATTACTGAAAAAGAGACAAATACGGAAAAAGGAGATTACAGATATTGGGATGGACAACTGTGGTAGCTAGAGATAAGGAGAAAATATGGAGTTAAGATAATTATATCTTGGAGAGATCGTGACATCAGTAGATGATGTCATTGGTCCTGGCATCTCTGACATTTTTTCGTGCCCAACAGAGATATTTGCACCATAGCAGTAAATATGTTCTATTTTATTTCGACGACGTTTGTGGATTTGCGAGCTATAAAAATGACGTTTTATCAATCTCTTGCTGACTTAGAAAAATACCTAAAACTAGAAAAGGTGACTGCGTGCTATAGTTTTGTTTCTTCTCAGTCAAAAATGATGCCATTTTAGTTAAAGGTTAAGCGTCAGTGATATGCTTTCGGAAATATGAAAAAATTTGGCGTGGAAAAATTTGTTAGAGTAAGGATACGAACTGCAAAAGAAATTTATTGCATTGCAAGGTTGGAAGATAATAAAGGCTATAAAAAATTGTAGAACAACCTCTTTTTTTTGTATGAAAAGAAAATATGTCATAAAAACTTACAAATTTTAAAATAGACAAAATTTGATTAAAATGTCCTTATAAATCTAATAGTAGTGAAACTAAGAGAAAATGTTACAATATTACATATTATTATCAGGAGTGAATTTATAATTTTGGTTAAATTAAAGCAATGCAGTGGAATTTAGCTGAATAAGAGAGTTTAGGTTAAAGGTTACTCATCAGTGATATGCTTTCTGAAATATGAAAACATTGTAGTAAAATTTGTTAGTGTAAGGACATGGAATCACAAAAGAAATTTATTACATTGAAAGGTTGGAAGAAAAAGAGAATAGAAACTACCAAAAAGTTGCAGAATAACCTCTCATTTTTCAATCAAAAGAAAATATGACATAAAAAATTACAAATTTTTTAAATTGTCACATATTGATTACAACTTCCTTATACATATAATAGGGTGAAACAATTACAATATTACATATTATTACCAGGATTGCATTAATAATTTTGGTTAAATTAAAGTAATGTAGTTGAATTTTGTCTGAAAAAGAAAGCTATACAAAATATCTATGAGTTTTACACAAAATTTCATGCCAGAGTCTAAGGGAATGCGGTTGGGAATGTTTGCAAATATTTTTAAAAACAAGTCAGATCATAACTTCAGTTACGGAGAGAAATATTTAGACAGTAAAAGGGAAATTATTTTAGGAAAATTATAATTATTTAGTAAGTTATATTATGATAAAAAAAATACTTTTCACTGATGCTTTTTATCAGTTTAACATTGAAAATGTAGAATTATGTCTATGTTCCTATCTCAGCATAAAAATCATAACCACAACTATTATTGATTATTTTTCAAATAAAGGTTTCACTAAGAATCAATAAACTTAATATAACTATCATATTATTCCTACTCTTAATTTAATATAAAATAAATCAATAATTGTGTTTAGCATGTTAAATACAGAAATAAATGTTGTTGTAAAACAACTTAAGTTATCCTAAAAATTAAGTAAATGTACCCGTTTTACACAATTTGTATGTAAGAATTACCCCACAACAATCATAATTAAACTTGAGTGTTATATCAAAGTTAAACGTAAATCATCTGTTATTCAGCTTATATATATATTCAAAAAAGTTTGTTGGACAGAAGAGTCAAATTAATTTATTTATTTCGAAAAGTTAATAGACTTATTTAAAATAATCTATTTAACTAAAAAATATTTATTTAATGTGTGTATATTTCATTTATTGTCAAGCATAATAATTCTAACCACTCAGATCTGTCAGGCAGTAAGCCAACACACACAGATAAGTATTAATAACGAAGGAACACAAAAGTTTCATTTCCTGATGTAGTGCCAGCCTATTGGAAAATGAAACAAAAGAACAATGTTTCTTGAGAAATATTGAACATTTCTCAAGACTATTAATATATCTTGAGCATAACAGATATTGAACACGATTAAACGTCGAATAACAGAAAATGTTAAGGTAATAGCAAGTACTTACATTCTTTACACTGCACATGAAATACATATTAAAAGGATATATATATATATATATATATATATATATATATATATATATATATATATATATGTGTGTGTGTGTGTGTGTGTGTGTGTGTGTGTATGTAATATACCCATTACCTCTCGTCCTTAAATTATAACCTGAAAAGGAAAATTAGCTCATATTTACATTGCTGGAGCTAGAGTCAGCCTGAGAGGAATAAAAATTAAATTTGGAAGCAGTCGGGCCGAATCGTTTATTAGAGCGACAAAAGTACATTCGTTCATTTCAGAAGAACGGCTCGAAATAATATCATCTTTCAACACTAAGCGCGAGAGAGCGAGAAAAACATGTGGCTATTATTTGTAGGGTCAGCAGATTTAGAGGCTCACAATGCTAACCCACTCCTGAATTCCATATACGAGTAGAAATGCAAAGGTATGAGATTCATGGGAAGTTCTGTAGCTAAGGGTTTTAAAGCGATAAATTAATATTACTGGGGATTGGATTTATGAAAGGGAGTTTAAATGCTAGATTGGAGGACATTATATTTAAAACATTATATATATATGTAATATATCCATTACATTCTTCCTTAAAATGCAACCTGAAAAGGAAAACTAGCTCATATTTACATGGCTGGAGCTAGACTCAGCCTGAATGGAATTAAAATTTTGAAGCAGTCGGGTCGAATCATTTTATTAGAGCTATAAAAAGTACGTCCATCCATGTCAGATGCTCGGAAGCGAAGTGTATATCACCTTTCAACCTTACGCGCGAGAAGCGAGGTACATGTGGCTGATATTTTTGAAGGGTCAGCAAAATTTGGGGCTGGCGATGCGAACCCACGCTTTTGAATCCGGAGATGTACACGTGCAAGGCATGCGTTTTTATGGGAAGTTCTGTTGCTATGGGTTTTAAAGTGATAAAGCAATGTCACTGGGGATTGGATTTAGGAAAGGGAATTTAAATGATATATTGGAGGGCCTAATATTTTATTTATTCCACACACATATATATATATATATATATATATATATATATATATATATATATATATATATATATATATATATATATATATATATATATATATTAAATATATATATATTATAGTTATATATATATGTATATATAATTGACAACTTTTTAAAAAAATTTACTAGTTATCTACTCTATCATTAGAAGTTTAATAGTTACACATTTAAACTACGACAGAAATACTTTTGAATTTTCTAGAAAAAGAAATATTCCTCCTCCTTCAAAACTTTGTTTACATCGCAACTTTTGCTTCTTTATCAAACATGATTATCCTAAATTACATCTTTTGAAAATGCTTTTTTTTTCCTGGAATTTTGGAAATCAGAAAATGAAAGCTTACGTAATTGAAAGTAAGCGCTAAAAATAAAAAGAGAATAATGGAACAGACTCAGTGTGTCCTATAATGATCACATATAAATCGAAAAAATGCTCTGAATATTACAATAATTTTTTGATCAAGTTAATATGCAAAATATCTTAATTGATTTTCTTTGTATGAAATTAGCTGAAGCAGATTGTGCAAGAAATCAATTCCCACTAAGTGGCTCATTTCTTTAAATGAAGATAAAATTTTATGACTCTTAATTCATGCATTTCCTTTTTGGGGGGAATAAAAGAGAGCACTTATTTTTTATCGCGTTCGTTTAGTATAGGGAGGTAAAGGTAGTTAAGCCATAATTGACACGAAATCATTTGGATGTTTTATTTTATGGTGAATTTTCAATTTCAATGCATAGAAAAAAAACTTAAGGCACATAAATGAGATTTACTTAATTTTAAGCGAAAGGTTTAGTTCAGAAATTAATATTTTTATGTTCCACAGCTGGAAAATATCTATTTTAAACGCCTTGTCAAAGTAGTTTTTTTTTCATACAATAAGCCAATATTCGATTTACACAGTAAGCAAAAATATACAGTGAAGATTACAGTGAAGGTTACAGTTAATGCGTCCTCTCAATCTGCTTCTGAAGAGGTAAACTAGTTTTTTCTTTCGGAATTCCCGGCAACAATTCAAAGACTTAATATTTAATATTTAGTAAATATTTTTCCTCTCTATAAAATCCCAATGTTTAACACTTGAGCTTAAAATTAAATTAACACCGTTCACTTCTGTTTAAAAGAATTTCTATCTATTCCTTAATCTTTGTCAGTATGTGTTCAATACATTTTTGAATACGAAACTTGTCCATTTATTGTAGTTTTGTATCATCTGGACAAAAAATTACGTTGTTGTATTTTTAAGCTTTCAAATATTTTTAATCGAAATATCATTTATGAAAAATTTCTGGGGTGCTAAAAATTTGCTATATCAATAGTTAGCAAAAGTTTATTTGTTAACTATTGATATGAACGTGACCTAGCTGTGATCAAATATATTTTACATAGAACAATCAATTCTGTGACAACTTCTGGCAACAGGGTGAGGCGTTCCCGTATCCCGTACGATTTCGTGGCAAATAGTAGGCAATGTCCAAGTGGTTTCTGATGATTAAATATACAGAATTTTACTAAAACTTAACCAATTTCATATTGAACTAAAACTTAACAGATTTAACGTTGATTTGAACAAATTACAGCTGAACGAGACGTCTGGTTACAAAATATTTTAACAGCGGCTTTTCCTCTCACCTAGTTGAGTTTCAGGAGGCAGAACTCGTGTGGCCGCTCGGTCCAGATCTTAAGGGGACTCTCAAAAAGACAAAGAGTCTGGATATATATGCTGCTGAGAATTCCTTTAGAGTGATATCTTGGTTCTGGGAAATCTTGAGTGATATCTTGTTATGGAGAGGGGGCCTTGGGATTAACTCCCGATGACAACTCGCGTCTTGGATCGGTCCGATAGGTCGTTAAGTAAAAACTTATATTTTCTGTAACGTCAAAATCTCTGAATAACGGCCACCAAGTGACAGGTTTAGGAGTCCGAAGGTGATCGATGATTTTTAACACACAGATTTTCCCAAGCTTTCGGTAAAGATGAGACACGCAAGCGTAAGGCTCCTAACCCCAAGAATGTTAGAATTTGATGGGGGATTCATTGATCGTTTCTTCAGCCGGACAGATATTATTGAATCCCCTGCTACAAGTGAATGTCCCACAAGGTTTTACGTGCCGCTACAATACACATTATCAGAGATTATTGTAATGCATTACTGTGATAGCTGTTATGAATTTTTATTTATATTTCATCCCGCCCTGTTTGTATAGTGTACTAATTGGCTGCCCCCCCCCCTTCCACTTTATGTCTGAAAGCCTGGATTTTTTTTCGAATGCTACAGGTGCTTTATCTTGAGGAATCTTATCTATCTACACCATATTTATTGCTTGGCTACTTTATTATTAAAACGCCATGTATATTAGCCAGCAATACCTCCTATAAGAAGACAGCACAAAAACATTAATACCTCAGGGGGTACAAACCCGATTCAACTTTTACGATTTCGCACCATACAAGATGGGTCTCGCCTGGACTAGGGATTCTATACGTCTAAAAATGCTGTGTTTCGGTTCAACTAAATTTTTTTTACTTTTATGTGCGCGATAAATGTGATGAATAGTATTCAGGATTAAAATCTGGATTTTTTTAAAATTTTCTATTTAAATTACACTGGTCTGCATGAAAATAGGGATGCGACGTTGACAACAAAACATCGATGTTTTGAAACATCGATATTCAATATTAAAACATCGATGCTAATAAAACATCGCCCCAAAACCAGCGATGATTTTAAACATAGATGTTTATGAACTTTCATTTTTTAAAGCTGGTTGAGTAACCTCTAAGATTAATGTTACTTCGGTTAGTCATGGGGGCGGGGGGGGGGGTTAATTTTACTCTGAGGTTGGGCTGACACAAATGACAAAAACTTGGTTGCTAGAGTCAGCGCATATCGCAGAATTTCCATTACACATTTTATTCCTTTTACCAGAAAATTGAGGAAGAAATTATTTCAATTTATTTACAAATCTCTTATTTTCAAATTAAATAATACAAAAGAAAATTACATATATCTACACCAATTTGAAGTACTGATGCAAAACCAATGAATGGGGGAAAACTTTACAATCTTATTTTTTCTTTACTGTAAATAACAATTATTGGGGCTATTGGGGCATATAATTATTATTCATAGGTTGTTCATTGCCATTTGCCTCTAATTGTTCCCCCTTTTGTATTTGTCCTTTTCAGAATTCAGACTTACATTTCCTGAGTGTGAAAATTATGCTACGTGGGTAATTTTTTTTATTATGGTACATTTTGATTTAAAAAAAAACATCGAGCACAAAACATCGATGTTAAAAAAATCGGCATCAATAAATCGATGTTTAAAGCATCGATGTTCTTATCAAAACATCGATGTTTTTATCAAAAAATCGATGTTTTGAAAACATCGACATCGATGTAGCATCCCTACATGAAAAACGGTCCTGACACCATTCCTGCTGTTTCTTATGTAAAATGGCCTTCTGAATCACTTATTTTCTACATATTCCAGCCCCCTCATCCTCCCCAAAAAAACCCCGAATAATAAAAATATATAGCAACAATATATAGCAACAATAATAAAATCATATAGCAACAGTTCAGAAGATTCGCTGTACCACGCTGGCGCTCTCAATACCTCGCGCGCCATTTCTACAGAACCGTGTATTTATGTTGCTTTGTATCGCTAGTTGCAGATTTATGTTATTAATTTTTTTTTTCAGTTACTGTGAGCAATCTATGTTATTTGAGTTTTTAGGTTTCATGTCATACAAATGCCATTTCTGATCAAGTTGCCAATGAAATAGTGCCATGTTTTCAGCATGTATGTAAATATAAGATTACAAACTCGCTTATACCAAAATTTGAAACCTTGTTAGGATTATGTGTAAGGATACGTAATTTTCGTATTTACGAAATAGATGCGAAAAAATGTGACATTTGCCGATATCAGCGAATAAATGCGAAAGTTATTTGTTTACTACTTTTCAGCGAAAACTCGGTGATAAACGGCTTTTTTAAGCGAAATTAGGTAATGTTAGAAATAATTTATTAACATAATTGCTTAAGTAAGACCATCTGCTGTCTTTAGCTGAGAAATCTCACTCTCCTTCGGATTTGATCCGAATTTCACCAGCCCGGACAGTTTGTCCGTACCGCAGTCGAGCCTAAAAATCTAACTGTAAAAATAAACCATCAAGTTTTGTGGAACAATTTAGTAGGTTTAAGAACGTGTCTTGAGCGCCAAAGTCAAGGGCATTTCAGAAATTTACAGAAGTAAACCAAGAGACTGCTGCTGATGTTATACAAATTTCAATTGCAATGAAATGCTGATGCCTTAACTTTGCAAAGGCAGCTATACAAAGCCTCTATAGTCCCGTTAACAGATTAGATACTGAGATATTTTAGTATGTAAAACATAGTAATTAATGACAGATGGCAAAGGGAACATAATGTGGAGACTACTACAATGTTAGTTTTTAACTAAGAACTTTGATACTTAACTATCCAAGTAAGTAAAATTTTGATTTTTTGTAATAAATGCAAAATTTTTGAATTTATATTTTTTACGAATAAATGCGAAATTTTATATATTGTATTTTTTTTTGCGAAATTTACGTATCCCTAACTATATGCTATTAGTTCATTAATTTGCCAATAATTATGATTTAGACAGATTTTTCTTTCCTCATCGAATCTCTTGGATTACAATAAGGATGTTTTAAATACGACTTATGTGTGTTATAAAATATTATAAGTCATTGAAAATGTGAATTTGTTTAATTTTTTGAATTCATAATGGATTTACTCATTTGCACATTACATTTAACAATTTTTGGAGGCGTGATCTTTCGCAAAATGTAACCAAAACAAAACTACACTAGATGATATTTTTAAACCCAGCTAAAAGAAAAGTTACCGAGTATATCTTTTGACAATATCCTTAATCTCATTAGTCGAAAAACCTGCCCGAATTCCCATCCTGTTTATTTCTAAAACACACGAGGTATTTTAAAAAATCTACTCATACCGGAACGACACTTCACCTAGTTTCTCTAAGCTTAAATAACATTTGAGATTTCTAAAGAAGCGGGGCGAAGGGAAAAAAAACAATCATTTTTATCGTGCTCCTTAAAAATTTTTAAAAATAATGAATAAATAATATTAAGAAGATGTTTCGGAAATTTGTTTAAATCAGTTTTGCATTTTACGTGATTTTTTTTTCTCAAGCTACACGAAATTCTTTTATTTGTAGAGGGAATTTTTACATTAAATTTGCTCAAACTTGGTTATTTCAAACATTTTTATTTCACATTTCTTCCTTCCTAAAAGGAAAATGAAACATTTGCTTTTCACTTGTAATAAGATTAGCAATTATATGGCTTACTCCAGACATTTCATTAAGAAAGCCGCCGAGATTCAATTCCCATTTTTTAAGCAGTCATTTTATTAGTCTCTGTTTCAAATTAGCGTTTTGGTGGTTCTTTGCAAATTAGCGGGCGGCGATGAGCCTTTTCTTTTTCGAGAAAAGTTCAGTGTTGAAACTGCATGTACGTTTTTGTAGTCACGGTTTTAACCTTAATATAAGCATTGGGAAAGGTTTCAAGAAAAATTCTGCACACAGAGAAAAAAAAATGGTTCCTGAACTAACTTCTCCGATTTCAAATCCACTGCATACGGGAACTCACTTTTGTGAGTCGTACAATCCATGTAGGGAAGTGGGTTCTAGAACCCAGATCCCAAATTCTACAAAATTTTTCAACAACTTGGATGTAAAATGTTTTCCTTTAAATAAAAACATTTCTAGTTAAAGAAAATAATTTCTATCTTGAGAACAATTCTCATTAGGTAAAAAATTATTATAAACAAAAAATTAACAACATTTATTTTCATTTTATTCCAAATTAATATTGTATAAAAATGAGGATATTGTATTCCAAAAATGAAATTCCTTCCCTATAAAAAATTATGGATAAAATATTACGTACATCCAAAAATTTTCATTCCAAAAACCACGTTCCAAATGAACTACATTTCAGACTTTCAAGTTACTTGATATTTGCGTTCTAATACTTAAAGTTGGTTCTTCAGCCTAGTAAGCTCATAGCAGAAAACTCACAACAGGAGTTATTTAACACACTTGTATCGATAACTCAGTAGTATTTGAACTCATTTACATTCGCCCTCAAAAACACGGGTAGTGGTTTGCTTAACCCACCTCTCACAATTACACTGACAAAGTGGGTTCTGTAAACCGCTTATTCCAGCGAGTGACCGATTTTTTTTTCTCTATGCGTTCAGTTACAAAATTGCCTCCGTCATGTTAGGGGTTACACACAGCAACATGACTAGTTGGCCAAATAGCAGGCTAAGGTTGTTCTTTTAATTTGACCTGTATATAAACTGTACAAATCTAAGTTTAACTATATCTGCAAACGAATCAGTTTCAATTATACAGCGTATACTATATTGTTCAAGATGCAATCCTCCAATCAGGGATAATATCTTACATAAGAACTGAGGTAGAAGCTCAAGACTTTACACGCTCAGGGAATCGACTCACCTAGCTATTAGGTATGTTTTTCGCTCTCTTGATCACCACACTCTCTTTTATCATACTGCGAAAAACGCATTGTTGCCTAATATTGTGACTGCGTCGCAATTTCGGGTAGCGTAATAGGGATAGTATATTTCATAGCTATAATACCAACTGGATACTGTCCCTATGTAATGGGAATAATCTATATATATAAAACAGTTCCGTAACTGACTGACTGACTGACATATAACGCACAGACCAAACCGCTGGACCTAAAGGACTGAAATTTTGCATGGCGATTCATCTTATAATGTAGGGGTGCACTAAGAAAAATTTTTGAAAAATTTTTCTTAGATTTTTTTAAATTAAATTTTTAAGCAGTTTTTGTAACTTTTTTAAGTTTTGATTTAAAATAATAATTTAAGGGTTATAAAATTTATATCATGAGAAAGTTCATAAAAATTCCTTCAAAATGAAATCTTTTTCAAATCTTTACCTCCCTTTTCTGATTTTTGGGGAATTTTTAAAGATGAATGTTTAGAACTTAATTTATTAAATGCTGATCACGTGGTTTCTTTTCTTTTTATGAGACTTTAAACTAATTTTGCATCAAGTGCATAACATTGAAATAAATTGACAAAAGAATACTTTTTTTCTTGCTAATGCAGCAGACGACTGGACATTATCCAAAAAAATATATGTTCCTCACAGTAAAAGATATGTTCCTCAAACTGTACTATATTAACTGTTGTACTATATTCTTTAGTATGTTCTATTAGATTTAATTTGAATATTTTCTTCTACATTATTTTGTCTATAAAAATATCCGTTACGATTTTTTTTATAAATATATTTTTTTCTTTTTTACATCAATTGCATACATTGATCGTTATATATATATATATATATACATTGACATTGATTGCGTACATTGACCGTTGTATTTAATTTGAATGTACTCCGTAGCGAAGTACAAGTATTCAGCTAGTATCCTTGTATACGGTTACGGAACAAACTCAGCTAGTAAACAGGTTCGTTTCTCAATTTCCTTCCTGGTCGTTAAGAAGTCTTTTATCAATCTCTCTGCGCAGGACGTCAGTTGTGACGTCCACCCCAAAATCACGATGCAGCCTAGATAGGATAAATCAAAGAGAAAATAAAATGTCAGTTTGAGTCTACAATGGTTTCGCAGCGCGTCATATCGAAGCATCTTTTCGCAGAGGACGTAATTTTTCTTGTTTTTTCAACTTAAATTTATCTTCTACGGTGGGGAATGTACTGATGCTAGCTGGTATTAATAGTACGTTAAGTAGATAATGTGTTGTAAATAAAATAAAATATAATGTTTTTTCAAAGTGTATCTCATCTATTCATCAACGCGGACGTCTCATTCCTGAAGTTTGATGACATCACTGCATGCTTACAGTTTAGATTTGACCTTAAACTCTATGATTTCTGATGATCATTCTGCCTCACTTTCTCCTGATTAGAAATTTTTTCTTCCCTTTCTATACAAGTGACAAACACACTGTAAGGTTTGGACTCATAAGCGGAAGTGACGTCACGTCTTACATTTAGCGCGTTTGTGAGGCCAGTATGTGTACAGGATTTTTCACCTCTCTTGAAATTTTTGTTATTTGGCACCTGCCGGATATGAGGAGGTTCGCGCACGAAAAATCTTAAAATGATTATTTTGGGTGATGTTGGGGTCAGGTCATGTCAGACCATTAGTTCTTCCCCTTATGTTATTTTTATTGTGATTTCGTTTTGTAAATATGTATATATATATATATATATATATATATATATATATATATATATATATATATATATATATATATATCGCTCACTCCTTTCAACAACGTCATATCTCAAAAAACAAGATTTTTCAAAAAACAAGATTTTTAAATTTTAATTCTGCTCTCTAGGGGTTAATTGTTGAGCAGTGAGATATGACGATCTTGCAGGAATATACTACTCTTTCAGGGCATTCTGAAAACAAGAATAACTAAAAATCACCGAGCTTTGAGATATGGCGTTGTTGAAAAGAGTGAGCGATATCTATATATATATATATATATATATATATATATATATATATATATATATATAATTAAATTATTTGATAAAAGTAAGACTTCGTTTTATTTGGTAAAGTAAGGATGTTTATATTTTAATAATAATCAAAATTCGGCCATGGAGCAATTTACTCACAGAAACCCATTACTTTCCGGACATGTGTTAGCCATTGCACCACATAATCATGGTAGAATCTTCCATAATGTGCCTTACAGATTTTATTTGTGTTTCAGATCCTTTGCATCTCATTTATCTTAAACGGGAGGATCACGAAAGCTGAAATTGAAGCTGAGTGAACTGATTCACCGACTGAACGAAAACGCTAGTTTTCAGACAGATAGAACTCTTCACCTCAGCCAATCAAAGAAATGATACGACATGCTGCAGCTTCAAGATTTTTAATCGCATCCTTTTTGCAAACGACGCAGTCACTCAAAGAAGGCATCTGAAAGAGGTATTATTTAGCTTACATAAGGTTATCATGTGGTAGAAAAATAAACTAAATGACTGTATTCGTGAATGTATAGCTTTAAAATTTCATCCTGTTCCTAAATATTCATCTGGAATAATATCTGGCTCAATATGTGAAAGCTCGGTTCTTGAGTTCTTGAGGCAAAAACGTGTTGTGTTACAGTTAATCCCTGGCCATTGCAATTTGCATGGTAACGATCAGGCAGATTTTCTCTCCATAAAGGGCGTTATGCTGATACACTGTACAATACGAGAAACCTCTTTCCACACTTCTAAACTGTTTATAAGACAATTTATGCAGTCGACATACCAGGATGAACTCCTATGTAAAATAGAAACAAAATATGGGGAAAAAATTGCCTTTTAGATGTATCTGATAAACTAAGACAGGAGGCAGTGGCTGCTTTTCGCCTATTTGCCGGGCATGACTGCCTTGCTGCTCATCTGTGTTGTATTAGTGCTCTTACTGAAGCTGCCTGCCCCCTGTGTGATAAAAACGAGCCTGTGGTCGAGCACCACCTGCGTGTCTGTGGAGCTCTCCATGGAGATATCGACTCTTGGGGTGACAAAATTCATTATTTTAATTTTGCAATATTAATAAATGAACACTCAAATAAAAAGATTCTTTGTACTTCCTTAGAGATAAACACTCAAATGAAGATATATTTTGTGCTTTTTTAGAGATTTACTTGACTGATATCTTAAAGAAATTTCGTAGCTTCCGAAAAAAAAATGTAAGCATACCGTATTCAGTGTTTATTATATGTGCTTCATACACTAACAAAACAAAAGCAACATCAAATTAGCATGTCATCAAGAAATTATTTAACAATTATGTCAAGTTATAAGTGTTACTTTTTGCTTTCATAATTAATGTGGAAACAGATAAAATATTAATTTTAATGCGTGTGAAAATGTAAGCTGTACTTGTAAAAACAGTCTCTCCAAAAAAAAATCTTGAAAAATAAGTAAAATTATGAATTTATATTTCATGTAGTTTGTTCCTTAAAAATACATGATTCTTAAGAATTTCTCGTAAATTATGTTTTCAAGAATGTAGTGTTATGAACAGACAAATTCACGTATTTATCTTGAAAAATAGGGAAAATTATGTATTTATCTTTTATTTAGTTTGTTTCATAAAAATACATAATTGTTAAGTATTTTTTGTAAATTATATTTTCAAGAATGTAGTGTTAGGAACATGAAAAGAGACGAATTCACGCATTTATTTTGAAACGTGTTTTTAATTTTTGCTCCAAAGTGCATGAATGCAGAAGAAAACTAAAAAAAATTTTCGAGTAAGAAAAAAAATCTTTACAAATGATTTTGGTGACGCAGAAAAGGAGAAACCATTACTATAATTAAAACAAAATCTTACTCGTTTTCTTCCTCAAGTAAATATGAAATCAGCTAAAAATTTATTCTATCTTGTTATTTTTAGCCGTCACTCTCCTCTTTCATGTTCATAAAAAAATTGCATTAATAATGAAACCCTCGATTTCCCTATATTTTGCTCAAATTCCTCTTCCAGGCTTTGCTCATCGAAATGATAATCATGGCATTTTTTCACAGCTGTTCTTTCATTTTCTGTATGATCTGCTCTTTGACGTGGGATCCAGATCGAAAGTTTGGAAAATTATTGAGATAACTATCGAATGAAACAGAGAGAAATCTGAAAATTTATCTCTCTCTATTCCTACGTACACTTAATCCTGTCTTCTGCTCTTTCAAGTGATTATAATACGATATTTCTCCCAAAGCTCTTTTCACGCTTAATGAGTACTATGATCCTAAAGATAATTCCTTGAGGAACAAAGAGGTTTTATTTTAAAACTTCGTATTTCCTTTGCAAATTATTATTTTATTTCGATCTTGCTTTTTAAATTTTTTTTTCTTCTTTCATTCGTTTTCGGATATTTTATATTTGTTTTTCAGGTGCAGTTTTAAGTTTTGTAAGAGCTTTTCACTGCGAATTAATTTCCATGGTTTAAGTTTGAAATCTGAATTAGAGTCATTAATATACGTGAGGAGAAGAGTTTAAATCGACATTGAGAAATATAAAACTTACTCAGCAATTTTATATTGTAAGCATATTAAGTCATTTACATTCATTTGTGTTGCATAAGGCTGGAATCTGGAATATATTGATTTACAGTTGCCTAATTTAACTGCCATGAATTAAGAAGACAGGGTTTACACTTATGTTAGTAAAGTCGTGGCATTTTTGAGAAGTTTTTTCATAGCTCTCGAGACACTTTTACGAATATCTAAAATAAGTTTCTAATTATTGGTATTATACATTTTGCAGGTTTGTTCGTTGGCCGAGAAAACTATCAGCTTCTCCTGCAACACCAGCCCTAATAAACAGAGACATATGGCTTAAATCTGATTCTAAAAGGCCATAAACACCCATGTATACCATAGGTAAACATATTTCGTAATAATACATTATGCAACATATTATTTTCATCATTCGGAAACCTAAAGCCAGTTCAGATTTTGAAACAATTTCTAGCACATTTCTGTATGTAATTAAAGTAGAATTCTTGGGAGTAATTCAAATCATTTTTCCCTTTCAACACCGTAAATACGTTAACTTTTCCTAAGCTGTATTTCTTACTGATATTACAACAGTTTTATCTGCCTTAAACAACCAACAAATAAAACTGGTTGGTTGTTTTAATGCCCTTTAGGGATCTTTTTCAGAATGACGGCTAAACTGGGGGGTACCTCTGGCTTAAAGACGATTCCGATCGGCTAACATCAATTAAATAAGCCTTAAATTATTTTCCTCTCAAATATATCCGATGAAGAGCAGAATCTTGAGTGAAAATTACTGATTTTTTTTGTTGGATTCTCCCATAACGACCCAACATCTATCCAGCGTTCAGTGATATTCTTTTCTGACCATTAAAATAACCAGACTCGTTTAGGAATAAATCCTATTCCCCCTATTTATATGTATTATATGCCTTAATATTAAATTAACCTCATATTATTTTCCTTCTGAGAAACACCACCTAAGGAGGCCAATTCCCTATTGAAACCGTTTATTTCTGCGTTCAGTGCTGTCATAACAATTTCATTTTTGACACGTTTGTTTACAAATTGAACAAGCTTCCCTTGTTTACCTGGTAGATGAGTCGACCACTTCACCAGACAGTATGTCTTTAAACCTCATATTCTTTTCCTGCTATAAAATACCAAAGTGTGTGTGTGGGGGGGGAGGGGGTCCTAGACCAAAATAATTTATTTCTTTATTGATTCCACCTAATTTCTGAAGCACACTTTCACTCGTAATCTTTTTTACTATCCGTCAAACAATTAGTTTCGATTGGGACGTAACCCGAAGTTACTTGCTATGGCATAATTTATCTCAATGAATCTTGCAACCTTCTGAATGCTTTCAGGTATACAAAACACAAACCTGGATACCAAAACTTCCTTTTAAAAGTATGTTTCATGTGTAAACCTCTTTGACAAGAAAATTATTACATTCAAAAGAAATCTATGTGGTATTGCTTTTCCAGTTTTACTTGTCAATTTAATTTTTTTTTCTATTGCTCCTACAGATAAGACATTTTTACATCAGAAATCCGAGGACTATTGTATACATCTTTAATTTCGTTATAAATTTCATTATTTTTTCTTTCCTAACGTACGCCACAATGCAATCAAGGTTTTTTCTAAACGACAACTGACATTTTCTCATTCAGTATTTCTCTGGTTCTGGAATTGTTTGGAAGCATTTAAAATCGTTTTCAAAGCATAACAAGCATAAACTTTTTATCACGAAACTTTGGTTATATGTCTTTAATTTCACAGCAATATGGATATGAATTTTGCTAATTAGAAAAGTCTGATAATTTCATTAAAATTTTAATTTTCATGAAAAATATACTCTGAAAGATAAATAATATATAATTATGTTTTTCTCAAATATAAATAATTATTTTCAGAATGCATCAAAACTATTGTCTTTAAAAACAAAAGGCCAATCGGCCGTAATGTAGAAAATCCCTGTATCTTGGACCATATACTTCAAAGTTGTTTAAATACTTTACTTTTTTATTAAGAAAATGTATTCGTATTCTTTTAAAGAGTACAATAACCATTAAAATTAATAAAATAGGAAGTACAGTGTCCTAAAATAACATTAATTTGAAGCATAGATTTTTGATCAACAGCATCATAAATAAATCTGCTAGATTTTCGTAAAAAGATTTCAGATCTATTTTGAGATATGCTGTGTGCATATAATGCAAAAAAGATTTGTTGTCGATGAAAATTTCATAATTTTTTTAGTCAAAAATTATTCAGTTGCAAACTGTTAGAAAATACATTAATACCTTAAATAGTTACCGCGCTTCCATGAATAAGATTTTATGTTAACTGCTGTTATATAGACTTAGAAATAAAGTGATATCTGAAACATGACAAAATGTACTATGTACATTTGAAGTAGATCTCTCATGATGATCGTCTGCCAAAACCAAGGTTCAAACCAGGATCTCCGGGCTTACTATTTGAATCCATATTATACTGTATGAACTACCCCAGTGTTATAAAGGAGAGAATTTTTCTACTAAAATCCTTCACACACATATACCAGGGCTTGAACTTTTCTACTCATCCGCCATTAAACATATATATTCAACTGAACATTTAAACTTTTTCACTATGAAGAGCTTTAATATTTATGGCATCTCCCAACGCCTGTTTTGGAAAGTGTCTCTACACCAGCGCACTTAACGAATCAACTTAATATTTATTTCATAAACTAACTTGGCAGTCTTATCTAAGAAAAACGTTTGTATTAGTTACTAGCTATCTCGGGATAAAACGGCGAGAAATCTGGATTCATTTCACTACTCCAGCGTATTCTTGATCCTGTCCCCTGCTCTCTCAGCTGATTATAATGCAATATTTCTCCCGGCGCTCTTTTTTCACGCTTAATGAATATTATGATCTTGAGGATCATACTAGGACGAACGACAGAGATTTCCTTTAAAAATGTTCTTCCAAATATTATTTATTCTCATTTCTTTGTTTTTTTAAAGGTGGATTTTTTTTTCTTCCGTTATCCCACTTCTAAGGGCTATTCTCTTTTATTCAGGTAAGCTTGGAGAAAAAAAAAATATTTTTTTTTAGTATCAATTGTGTGTGATTTCCAATATTTTTTGCATTGATTTCAACTTGAGACCGCATTGTTGAAGCAGATTGAGAAATTATAATTTGAAAGGTAACTAATGGGTTAACTATTTCCTTAGCTGAAAATAACATTCTCAGTACGGAAAAGTGTTACAAAAATTACCTTAGAACTAAGTAAGAGATATTTGTGACATTTTTCTGTGATTTTATAGAATTCCCATTTAAATAACTTTTATTCATTTAATATTAATTTAATTTAAACTTTTCAGATTAATTTATATGTATAATCCATAGGGAAATATATATTTTCTTAAAGTGTATTAACAAAAAATATATTTTATTTACAGGCATTGTATTAACATAAAATGTATTTCATTAACATAAAATATATTTTATTAATATAAAGTCTATTAACATAAAATGTATTTGTATAGCTGAAAATCATATCCACAGAATGGAAAAACGTTACGAAAATTACCTTACAACTAAGTAAGAGATATCTGTGACATCTTTCTGCGATTTTAAAGAATTTCCCCTTAAATAACTTTTTCAATTAATATTAAATATATTGAATTTCATTTAATTTTTCAGATTAATTGCCACGTATAATCCATAGGGAAATGTTAAAATGCCTATTGTCAGGTATCCCTGTCTAAAAGAAGACCACATTTTAATGAAAAAGAAAGTTTTTTAATTTTCTTTTTAATAACATTTAATAGTACAAAATGTACGGGAAGCTGTACCTAAACTTTGTGCTAACAGTAGTAAGAAATGATTGAACATTGTCCTTTGAGTACAGATTATATAGATGTATAAGAGTAGTACGCTATAATAGCCACTGTGATTATAGTTATAACACTAGTGGTGCGAAAATGTGTACAAACCAAACAATAAAATATATTTTGTTAACATAAAAACATATTAATGAATATTAACATAAAATCTATTTTATTAAGATAAAATGCATTAACATAAAATATATTTTATTAATATAAAATGTATTCCATTAATATAGAATGTAAAGAGTGCCTCAAAAAACGTTGACACATTTTAAAAATTTATATAAAAAAAGTACTCATGGTAGGAACTAGAAATTCCCAAACGTGTTACCTTATACATTTCAGTTCTTTCTAGTACAGTCAATAAAGTTTAATATGTGCACCTTTTGTAGCACGGAATATAACCAGTCGGTAATCCATTTCAGCCCATGTATATTCCAAAGTGGATTTCGTTAACACATGAAATTGCGGCAATTATGCGTTTTTTGAGTTTTTTAAGTCTGCTATGTACTAAGAAAAAAATCGTATTTCCCTTTTCCTCTTCTTGCAGACTTTTGTGGTGGGAGGAGTCAAGTTGACAGTTCGAGAATTCCACCCACCTTAGGATTGACATTTTTATGGATTGTAATGGCTCTCTCTATATACGGGGGTTAAGAGCTGCCCCCAAATATTTTATTTAAAATATATTTTGTCACCTATTTACAGGTACATAAATGCTGATAATCAAATAAAATTGGTATTGTCAGATAGCCTGAACTTTTCTGCAAAGCGCTACAGGATTCATTTTATAAATTTCGTTCACCGAAGGAATTTATGAGCGTTTAAATTACACCATAACAGATTTTCCCCCGAATAATTTAAATTTTAAAATATTAATTGTATTTTAAAAACAAAAACGAAAAATGTACACAAATGTAAAATTTCTTTAACTATGACGGAGTACAATTTTTTTTAAATCTTTGAATCCAAGTTGGCAATCCGTGGACAAATTTTCTCCATAGGTTAACATTGAGGTGAGCGAATCCAATGGGTTTAGTACAGCCTTAAGACTGTCCACTTTTGTTGAATAAACTTTGTCTTTGACAACTCCCCAAAGAAAAAAAAAATCAAGAGGTGTAATGTATGGAAATCGACCCATTGGATGGGGCCATATGGCCATTGGATGGGACCATCTCGTCCAATCCACCTGTTTGGAAATTCGTCATTTAAAAAGTCTCGTACAGTCATATCCCGATGAGGCGGTGCACCGTCTTATTGCCAAAGGAATGTGGGATGTAAATAAGAAATTTGTGGGACAACAAAAAATCTGAATCATGTCTAAGTAAATTTCTTTTGTTACCGTTTGTTCGTGAAAAAAGAATGGTCCAGGCACACGATCTGCCATTAATCCGCACCACACATTCACTTTAGCACGGTCTCTGATATGTTCAATGACATGAGGTGGGTTTGCAGATCCCGAAATTCTGACGTTGTGGCGGTTTACTTGCGTAGCAGATTCGGTTTCGGAATACCAGCCAACACATATTGCTTTCTCTGATGGAGTTGTCATTTTACAACTTTCGCTTTCCCGGAATAACTAGTGCCCTCTGTTGAACTTATTTGACACAGAAACAAACTCTATTATATGCGGTAACACATCTGTCAATTTCCAGTTCCTACATTGTATATTTTTTTTATAAACTTTTAAAATGTGTTAAGGTTTTATGAGACACCCTGTATTTTATTAACATAAAATACGTATATTCTAGTAATATAAAATGTATTTTACTAACACAAAATGTAATAACATGAAATATATTTCATTAACTTAGTATTTATTAACATAAAATACAATTTATTAACATAAAACGTATTTTTGGAACTGAAAATTATATTCACAGTAAGAAAAATCGATATAATAATTACAAGATAAAAAAAAACTTTTTATATACCATGTTTTTAAATTTTCTTTTGAATCATATAAACTTGACAATTCTGTGTACTAATAAATACTTTTTGAAAATTTTTTTTGATGAATTATCCCATCAACTTGAAAGAAAATAAAGTTAATTGGAAGTTAACTTGCGTTTAACTTTTCGTTCCCGTCTCGGCCGATAGATGGTTGCACCAGTCTGCAAAACAAAATTAACTGAAAATAACTGAAAATTAATTTAATTCTGCTTAAAGATGGCTAAAAGTATTAAAATAATGCATTGCCATCGTGTTCTGAGCTATTCTAAAAGTTTCAAATGTCTAGCTAGTCGGGAAGTTAGTTAAAAATCGATTGCAAGATTTGAACGGGACAAACACGCAAACAAGAAAGCAAGTTAATAAAAACATGGTAAAAATTGCCTTACAACTGAGTAAGAGATATGTGGACATTTTTCTGCGATTCTAAAGAATTCACCCTTAAATAACTTTTTAAATTTAGTATTAAATATATTGCAATTTTTTGACATTTGAGATTAATTGAAAAATTATTTAATTAATATATATATATATATATATATATATATATATATATATATATATATATATATATATATTAAATTAGTTTTTATAATCCGTAAGGAAATGTTAAAATGCAGAGCCTATTTTGAGGTATCCCTGTCTAAAAGAAGACCACATTTTTAATGAAAAAGAAAGTTTTTTACTCTTCTTTTTAATATTTCATTCCACTGAACGAGACATGAGTTTAAAAAAAAGAAATGATAAAGGAAAATATCAAAAAAAAATTCGAGCTTAATCCTCATAGATAAAGATTTGAAAATATTGAAAATAAAAGTCGGCAGAATGGCAGATAAATTTTTCTGGCATTTTTTTTTTACATTGTACATTTACACAGAGAATTTCTTTCAAAGGATTTTACTAATTATGCATGAAAAGTTCCAAGAAAATACGAGATGATATTAAAAAGAGAATTACCGAAGTTGCAAAAAGGTTTGATTGAAAAATGGATTATTTTTATGAGAATTATTTGTTTGCATCCGCATAATAGAAGGGTCTGATGGATAGAAAATATTTTTAGCCAGAAAATATGAGGTCGTTATTTACCGGCACATTTCAGCCACAACGAAAAAAAAACTCTTAATTACTTGTTTTTTTCAGTTTATTAAAGTCTCTATGAAAAGCCTTTTAAATATGTTGGGAGCATTTTTTTTATATCGTGAATGGCAAGAAAATAATTAAATTTTTATCGATATCACCAATTGCAATCAAAGGTATAAATTCTATGTTTGGAAGATATTTTAATCAATACTTTGTTCTTAGACTCGGATTATTTCATTATATCAATACAGAAACCCAATATTAAGTCAAAAAGGGACTGTGACGTATGCACATACATCTTATGACGTCACTTTCATGCACCAGCCACTTGGTTATGTTAATTTAGATATGTCTGCTTTTGGAACCTTTTAGGAAGGTTACATAATGACGATACAGTTTCATTATTTTAAAAAGCAGCATAGGCAATTTCGACATGTTTAACAGTTGTATTACACATGAGGACGAAAGGAAGAATTGCCAAATTTGTTTTCAGATATACATCGGAATTTGAGTGAAAAAAATATCTAGAATGATCTAGAATTTACAAATGGAACCATCTGTGGATTTTTTTAAGATTATTTTACCTAGACACGTTTTTTCAAAATATAAAATGCTACTCTAAATTTTTGACAAATAATGTTTACGTTTCAATAAATGATGCAGATATTTTTATATTGAAAAGAAAAAAAAATCATTGTATCTTTCAATTTTAATTTCAGCAGTGGATGATGATGTTTTGGAAGAAACATCGTCTCCAAAAGATATTTACTGTGTTTACTGACATTATTCCAATACAAAACGGTCTTAGAATGAAATGAGTAAGGGCTACATTTTTTCTAATCTCAATATAATAAGTACGAAATACGACTATCAATTTAACATTTAGAAATTTATATTTTATTTTGTTTCCGAGTTGAGATTCCGAAAAATTCTTGGAGACAAACACCCTTTATCTGAATTTGAACGTTTTAGTATGAATTTAAAGTTATTTCACAAATCTTAACATTTACTAAGTTTATTTACAGATATTAATTGTACGATTTGTCTTTAAAATGCTGCGAAAGAATATTTTTGCGACTTTGATAAACTTTTGATGTGTGTGTAAACACAAATAAACACACACACACCCATATATATATATATATATATATATATATATACAGAGGCTGTTCGCACATTTTAAAGACGATTTTGGTAAGCGGTAATAAAAAATCGTTTGCTGCAAAACAAATAATTGCAATTGTACTATGTTTTTAAAAGTCAAAATTATCGTCTACGGCTTTATGTTAAAAGAAAATACCCCTAGTCAAAGGACTGTTGCAAAATCATTAAAATGCTCGGTGTCCACTGAAAACAAAATGATAAACGTTAATTTAAATCTTAAGAAAGCGAAAAAACGCAATGTGCATCGTCTTCTTCCAAATCATATCGCTGAATGCAAGACACGCAGCAGAATTCTGTATGAGAAACACTTATCCAAAGAAAAATGGAAAACAATTGTCACAATAGATGAATCATGGGTGTATTGAAATGATTGCAACAAAAAAAGAGCCATTTATTATCATAAAAGAGGAGAAAAAAATTTAAGTACATGGTTCAAAGAATCAAAAGAAAGTTTTTCTAAGGGATTCATGATTGTTGCTGGTTTTTCTTATAATGGCAAGTTAAAAATAAAGAGAGTGGGAAAAATGTCAAGATTAACTCCAAATACTATCAGAAACATATTTTATCACCAATTTTTCTGAATGGAATACCATCGCTTTACCCACAGTGCCATCAATCTGTGAGACTCCATCAGGACAAAGCTAGCAGTCACACATCAAAATCCACTGTAAATTTCCTAAAAGAAATGGAACAAAAAACTAGTATCAAAGCCATACCCTTCACTGATATACCTACTAAATCTCCCGATGTATCAGCTATGGATTTTTGTGCTTTCGAACTTTTAAAATTTGCATTATCCAAACGTCGTCCCAAAACCCTTACAGGACTCTGGAAAGCTGTTGAGGAGGAATGGGATAGAATACCTCTTCTGACACTTCAAAAGGCATTATTATCCTGGAAATTGCGGTGTCGAAAGATAGTTCAGGATAAGGGATGTCAAATAGAACATTTAAAACACAAGAATTTTATGTAATTTAGTTTTGTGAATACAATATTCATCGTCTAAAAAATGTGTGAACAGCCTCTGTATATATATATATCTATATCTATAAAGGAAGAAGTCCTGACTTATATATACACGTATCAACGCCCAGCAAAAACTATTGGAGATACAGATATCAAATTTTAGGAGCTTATTACTTTTGTGCTGAAGGCGTCATTTAAGAAGCGATTTTTCAAAATTCGCCCCCCAAGGGGGGAAGGGGGGCAAAACGTGTTTTTTACATATTCCTTCATATCTCAAAGAAGGATATTGATATCCATAACATTCTTGCTTTAAAATGTAAGTAACATTAATACCTAAAAACCAATTTCAGGATTTTTCAAAATTAGGCCCCCAAGGGGGGGAGGGGGGAAAACGTGTTTTTACGTGTTTTATCACATTTTCCTTCATATCTCGAAGAAGAAAACATATATCCATAAGATTCTTGCTTTAAAATGTAAGGAACATAAATACCTAAAAACCAATTTCAGGATTTTTCGAAATTCGGCCCCCATGGGGGGGAGGGGGCAAAACGTATTTTCCCATATTCCCTCATATCTGAAAGAAGGAAATTGATATCCAAAAGATTCTTGCTTTAAAATGTAAGGAACTTGATTACCTAAAATCAGTTTCAGGATTTTTTTCAAAATTCGGCCTCAAGGGGGGGGAGGGGGGGCTAAACGTGATTTTACGTGTTTTTCACATGAAACGGATATCCATAAGATTCTTACCTTAAAATAAAAGGAAGCCGAATACCTAAAAATTAGTTCCAGGATTTTTCAAAATTCGGCCCCCTCCCCCAAAACGTGTTTTCCTTCATATCTCAAAGAAGGAAATTGATATGTTAAAGATTCTTGCTTTAAAATGTAAGGAACATGAATACCTAAAATCCAATTTCAGGATTTTTCAAAATTTGGCCCAAAAGGGGGGGAGGGGGCAAAACGTATTTTCCCATATTCCCGCATATCTCAAAGAAGGAAATTGATATCCTTAAGATTCTTGCTTTAAAATGTAAGGAACTTGATTACCTAAAATCAGTTTCAGGATTTTTCAAAATTCGCCCCCCAAGGGTGAAGGGGGGCAAAACGTGTTTTTCACATATTCCTTCATATGTAAGAAACCGGGTTAAATAATACACCCATACCTCGCTTTACGGCCTAGATACGTTCCGGAAAAGTTGGCCGTAAAGCGAAAAGCCGTATAACGAATCAATTATTTTGATACAAACCCATACAAATTTAATTGGATCTGTTCCAATTTTTTATAAATAATATAGTTTTTAGCTCAGAAAGCATTTTATTCTTTTTATTTCCTAGAAAAATGCTTACATAAAAATAAAAGTACAAAACAATGTAATAATTCAAAAAATAAACATATAAAAAAAATAAAAGAAATCATATGCACATATGTATACATATAATGAAAACCATAAAATAAAATGTTTAAAAACTGTTTTAATGTGATGACGAACATTAACATGAAGAATCACTAAGCTATGATATGCTGCCATCATTACTTTCCGGCATACTAAACAATTAACTGAAGAGTAAATAGTTGGTATTTGGCGCGATAGATGGTAGCGGCTATCTAGAGCATTAATCCGAATAGTCATATCGATTACAAACTAATATATAAGATCGAGTAATCATATCGAGTACAAAGTAATATAGAAGAAATTCTAAAACAGTTTAATTTATTAATATGCGTATAAAAGAAATATATCCGTTTCCTACTTTGAGATATGAAGGTATATGTGAAAAACACGTTTAGCCCCACCCTCCCCTCCCCTTGAGGCCGAATTTTGAAAAATCCTGAAATCGGTTTTTAGGTATTCGTGTTCCTTACATTTTAAAGCAAGAATCTTAAGGATATTGTTGGGAATTCATCTCTCTCACGCGCATGTCCGGATGTGTTCAAGGGCAGAGAGTCACGTGAACTTTTTGATATCTTTTTATTTTTACTTTGACTCTTGGCATCATGTTCACTCGAGCTCATGACGCGTGATGAATCTTTAGAAATTAATTTCATTTTCTTTTTATGTATTAAATTTTGAAAATGTTGTAACATGGATTAAAACTCTAAAATATCAAGCTTTGAAGTCTTTCTTGAAACATGCGGATTCGTGACCATACAGATATCAATTTCCTTCTTTGAGATATGAAGGAATATAGAAGATACAAAGTGTAAAATATTAACGGTATTACTATACGGTAACTGTGCTTACCATGTATAGCTGTAACCTAGAGGTTAACTGCTAGACAGACATGTGATGTTGTCAGATTAAGTTAGTGTGGTTGATTTTCATGCGAGTAAGTTTTTATTTTTATTTTTAACTCTTTATCAGATTTACTTATATTTCTGAACCAGATTTAAATTTTATTTTTATATTTTCTAAAATGGAAGAATATTTATGCATAAATGGGGAGTTTGTACTTCATAGTATTTTCCCAATCACAGCAGATGGTGCATGTCTTTTCCGTTCTCTCTCTTTTGTCATGTATGGTACAGATATGATGTCTAGGGAAGTCCGGGAATTAATTGTGAGTCATGTGGTAGAGAACTGGGAGCGATTTGCTATAATGTCTCATGACAGGAATGGGAATAATTATTCTAACTCTGCTGAATATTTTTCCGAAATGTCAATTCTCTCCACATATGGCAGTTCTTGCGAATTGTCAGCAGCAGGTGAACTGTTCAACTTTATTTTTGAGGTATACCTCAATGGTGAACTATGTCACAGTTTTGGTGCTGCTGGTAACCCAATAAGGAGGCTGCGTTTTACCTCTGCATGTGACCTCTCGAGTGGACATTTCGATGCTTACTACCTGTCACAGGAAACACAAGCCATGCTATCTCTCCCTCAATCTACCTCACATGATGCATCACTTTCTAATCCCAATAAAGCTACTAAAAGACGTCGCTCTAGATGTACTCATGCTCTAAGGAAGCAGCAACTTAAAGATGCAAGAAAGAAGTATGCAGAGAGGAATCCTGGGGTGAACAGGGCAGCTGTTGCACGGTACCAGAAAGCTAAGCCTGAGGTGATCAAAGCAGCTGTTGCACGATACGAGAAAGCTAATCCTGAGGTTATCAAAGCAGCTGTTGCACGGTACCATAAAACTAAGCCTGAGGTGATCAAAGCAGCTGTTGCACGATACCAGAAAGCTAAGCCTGAGGTTATCAAATCAGCTGTTGCACGGTACCATAAAGCTAAGCCTGAGGTGATCAAAGCAGCTGTTGCACGGTACCATAAAGCTAAGCCTGAGGTGATCAAAGCAGCTGTTGCACGGTGCCAGAAAGCTAAGCCTGAGGTTCACAGGGCAGCACAATGCCAATATGAAAAAATGAATCCTGGCAAACGAGTAGAAAGGCGAGTACTTCCATGGCAGGTAAAGGTTCTTTCAGGCTTGGCATATGATCCTGTTATTGCTTATCAAGCAGATAGCATGGTATCCCTGGGCACTATGAAGCACTATGAACCACAAGTGTCAGTACTGCAATGCCCTGAAGTGGGCAGACGAATCTCCAGGAATGTGTTGTAGTGCTGGCAAGGTAAACCTACCTGCATTTGAACCTCTTCCTGAGCCTCTCAATAGCCTGGTAATTGGAGCTTTTAGTCGAACAATTATGAAATGCTGAATCTACCAAAATTCTGAGATGAGTGTAACATTACATGTGCTTTTTTTACTACGTTATTTATACTGTGTTAAGTTTTTAAATTGATTTTGATAACATACATACTTAAAATCCTGGGCAACGCCGGGTACTTCAGCTAGTATATATATATATATATATATATATATATATATATATATATATATATATATATATATATATATATATATATATATGGGGGTCCCGATGTAGCCTATCGGTGACGCACCGGCTTTCGGTTTTGAGGATAATCGGATCGGATCCCGACAAGCTCCATTAAAATACATTTGAGTCTAGGCCTGATATGGGCATGTTAAATCCGTAGAACGGAAAGTTCATCCATGAGATCAAAGTGTGAGGAAGAGGGGATTACCCCAGATGTCATCTCTGGGAGTGCTCGGTCAGAATTGTGTTGGAAACTAGTGAAGTCGGACTCCAACACTTGTGGTGCTATTATAAACCGGTGCCGCACTACTCAGCCCGAATCCTATGTGGACCTGATCTGGAACTTCCGGTCAGGGGTCATTAGGAACACAACATATATATATATATATATATTTATATATATATATGTACATATATGTAATATAAGAGCTAAGGCGGTGGCGAAACTCAACAGGCCTGAAAATCATGGCCTGTCGGATCCGGGGTGTAGTCGAAGTGGCTGGAAGTGGCTGGGATGAAGAAGAACTAATTTGAATCCATACCAGAAGGAAGAGGCAGCTGGTTCATAACATAGTCTTTATTTCCGAAACAGTTTCGTGGCTGGACATTATTTGGACGGGATTACAGACATCTTAACTCCAGAGATACCGAGTTAAAGGCCCCGACCGCGCCGACAGCGCAAAGCGCGGACATTAAAAACGCTACATAACGGACAATGCGGACATTAAAAACGCTACATCTTGCCAGGCCAGAGCAAAACACACAAGTCCGCCAAAATCCTAGTGCTACGTCCTTGAGTCGGAGCACTGAACTTATCAGATTGGTTAAAACGTGACACCTGACCTCATCACGCCACATGAGATCATGGTTCTCGAATGTTCCAAGAGGTTCGATCTTATATTTCTGTTGGTCGCACGTGGTGTTTAAGGGGAAACTAATAGATTACTTTGGTTGGATATAGGTCAAAATCAGAAATGAGGGACAGTGTTTTGTTGCGATAAGATGAAAGAATTTTGAATTGACGTGATAATGATAATGAAAAGGTTTGAAATTTATTTCATATATATATGTATATATATACATATACATATATATATATATATATATATATATATATATATATATATATATATATATATATATATATATATATATATATATATATATATATATATATATATATATATATATATATATACATATATATATATACATATATATATATATATATATATATATATATATATATATATATATATATATATATATATATATACATATATATATATATATATATATATATATATATATATATATATATATATATATATATATATATATATATATACTAGCATTATTGCCCGGCGTTGCCCGGGTAGATATATAGATATAGAATTTTTCATGCATTCCATCAAAAAAATACTGGGCTGCACTCCCCGCTCTTCATGTTCATCTGGCCAGACAGAATGCGCTTAGCGCGTTTTTACTCAAATGATATACCCAGTATTATTTTGATGGAAAGCATGAAAAATTTTATATCTATATATCTACCCGGGCAATCATTCTTTAAAAATAATTTCATTAATTTTCTTATGCCTTAATATAACTAAGAGACTAATATTTCGGAATGAAAGTTATGTGTCGTTATGTTTCTCTGTTTAAAGAGCTTTTCCTCCTACTGCTTAAAAAACTCCAAAACTCTAAAAGATTTATCTTATATGATTTCACGGAATAAGTAATTCAAATACATATCGTATGTTAACTCTGTTTCGCGAACTTAGGGGAAAAAACCTGTAAAACTCGTAAACTTCTTCCCATTTTATGATCCTCAAACAATTAATATATTTAGATCAACAGAAGGCTTCCAAAAACTGGCAATGGGACAAACGTAATTTTTCTTTTTTTTTTCTTCCTTTTTTTTCCAAATTTTATTAAGTTCTATTAGTTTGAACGCCATTGTCTAAAATTGTCTAAAGCAGCGGATCTCAACCTTTTTAGAGTCACGATTCCACTAAACGTTAGAAAAATAAACACCTAGTCCTCCCCCCCCCCCGTTACCCCCAGACCAACTTTCAAACCACCCTCAGAATAAACCGCTTTTTCCCCGCGTATCGAATTTGAAATGTTGTGGTAAAGGGGCTCTATCCACATTTAAAAGGTGCGCTTCGGGGCACAAAAAAAATTTAAAAATTATTTAAAAAAACTAATTGAGCCCCAAATTTCGTTTTTCCTGATTTAAGTTTCTAGGGTCCAAAATATTAACTGTGCCGAATTTGGTCTCGGTGGGTGAAACAGTCTATGATTCTATAGCGGACAAACAAACAGACAAGCTCTTTTATCTATATACTAGCATTATTGCCCGGCGTTGCCAGGGTAGATATATAGATATAAAATTTTTCATGCATTCCATCAAAAAAATACTGGGCTGAACCCCCGGCAATATAAACACTTCGCCCTCCCCCCTCGTCACCCCCAGACCAACTCTCAAACCACCCCTCAGAACAAACCTTTTTTACCCCGCGTATCGAATTAGACTGGTTGTGGTAAGGGGCTGTATCCACATTTAAGAGGTGCGCTTAGAGGCACAAAAATCATTAAAAAATTTATTTAAAAAAAAACTAATTGAGCCCCAAATTTCGTTTTTCCCGATTTAAATTTCTCGGATCCTAAACATTAACTGCGCCGAATTTGGTCCCGGTGGGTGAAACAATCTATGATTCTATAGCGGACAAACAAACAGACAAGCTCTTTGATATATATATATACATATATATATATATATATATATATATATATATATATATATATATATATATATATATATATATTTCTAAATAAAGATCTATACAGTAAAATTAAAGGTTTAAAAAATAAGTTTATTATTACGGTTGTTGATAAGGCTGCAAATAACTTCGGTTTTATGTGTAAAGATTATTTTAAGCAGTTAATTTCTAGGGGAGTTAATTTGGAGGCATGTAACATTTTCGAGGAAAACTTAAGTAAAAACGATTTCCCTAAAAATTTCAGCAATTTAAAAGTTTTAAAAAAATGGCATTTAGACTCAGGAATTTTTAAAGTTGTTTAGAATAGTATTTGTGTTTTTGGTTAAGTTGTAATGGGGGGTGGAGCTATAGTAATGTTACAATGACGTAACCATTAGGATAGTAATGGCTGCTGTTTCGCTATAACCGTCACTTACGGAATTAGGGTGTGTAGGCACCGTTTATATTGCATTAGGATTTTTGTGTGCTTGCTTGTAAGGTGCGTTGAGCCCATACAGTAAGTTGTGTTTGTCTTTTCAGTTTCTTCTTGACTAATTGCTTCATTGGAGAACTCGGGGCCTTGGGATGTCTTTTGGGATTACCTGCATCCTATTCAGAAAGTTCCTATTGAGGTAATTGACATGGTTAGGCCCCCTGATGACGTGACCTGTCGATTACCTCTGTCGTTTTATGGTTCAGTTCCGGCTCTTATGCAGAATCTTGCCGTTGGTGCGTGGATGCCCAGAGTGCTTGATTTCTGTTTGTTTTTTGTCTATATTCGTATTATTTTTATCTATCTCTGTTGGATTATTTATTTGTTTTTTTCATTATGGGGATATGAAACTTCTTCGCTATCCTCTATTGAAAATGTTTTATGTTTTCTTTGCAGGATATGTTTTATGTTAAAGTGATTTAGTAGTGTATGCTTGAATTTTAATTTTTGCTTATTTGTATTGTTTAGATTTTACATTTTATATATATATATATATATATATATATATAGATATAGATATAGATATATATATATATATTCTTTGGATATTCTTGTTTTGCTTTACCTTCAGGTTTTGGTTTTCTATTTCAGCTTTCATCTATTTTTCTTCTTAGATAAGGAAAGTTTTGCCTTATGCGCCATTCTATGGAAGTATTTGCATTAAACAAAAACTTTTCTTTCTTTGTAACCGCTAATAAATTATCTTCTTCCCAAATTCAGTATATATACTATGATGAATAAAACTTTTACAAGCATTAAACAGATTCATGGCCCATAAAGACAACATTAACATGTTACAATAGTTTTCATGTAACATTTTTTTAAGAGCGTAAAAAAATTAAACGCCTAGGAAAAGTTGTATCTTCAATACTTTAAAAGCAATAATCTTTCTCGTAAGGTAATCACCTTCACAAAGTTGTATCAATCTAGATGTGCATAAAATTAAAATAATACTCGTAGTACCTTTAAATGTTAAAGTTTCTAAAATTTTGAAGTGATAACTATATAATTTTCTTTAAAAATCTATTTTTAACACTGTATTACAAAGTTTACAAAGTTTATAAGAATTGAACACAGTTCAATAAGAATGCATAGAAGGTAAAAAGATCGGTTCCCAGTAACTTTAATTTTTTGACTAAAAAAAAAACTTTTTGGACGTGAAATTATTTTTCATGGAGTGCAATAATCAAAATTTTCCAATCTAGCACAAGTTTTGGAATTAAGCATTCCGGAAAAAATTTTAATTACTTTCATTCTTCTGCCAAATAAAGTTTTAATGTCAGAGGCTAAAAATTTGGTTTTCGTTATAGAGTTTTCCCTCCCCCATTCATTTTTTTTTCTATGCTAAGTTTTATTTGCAAAGTTTTTGCATATATTTCATTTAAATATAAAAATGTAAATTCGCCGTTTTGTGAAGGGAAATTACGAAGCAAATATAGTAGAAGATTAGATATGGAAATTTTTAAAACAAAAATGTCCCTGGATATATATTTTCTGTTCACTTATTCCTTTCTAATTTCCCTTTACATCTGCAGATTACTTTTGTAAACAGATGTAAATGAATTCAACTCACTTGCCTACTTTTAAATTAAGATTCGTAGGGGATATTTTTTCCTTCATTACCAAGCTCCAAGTTGGCACGTTTGGCTCCCATTTTTCTGATAAGTTACTTAGAAATGGTTTTCAGCAATTACTCTTGTCAAGAGCAGAATTTTTATCGGAGAAAATTATAGGATATTTTTAAAAACTGCAGATAGAGACAGTGCGGGATAAAGCATGGGGGTTTTTATTCTCGTTTCTTAACTTTAAAAAAAAATAAGGAATAGCGATTGCATTAAAATTCTTACTTTTATGAACTATAATAATCAAAACTACGCTTTTGGCTTTTCTGAATTCAAAATATTTTTAAAAGTTAATCGAGTCACATCTTTAATTCAGTAATTTTTCCATGCTGATTTATTTTCTAATCATTTTTCTTTCGTAAAGAATGCCGAGAAATTTTGCATATATATAAATTACATTTTTTTCCACAAAAAAGGGAGAGACTTCGGCAAAAGTATTTTCAATTGATATTCCTTCCCATTTTATATCATAAGACCGCACTTATTGACTAGTTCTGCTTCAAGAGATTTTTTTTAAATTTTTAGATTTTAATACTCTGCTCCTCATTTTCACTTTACTGCATTTAAGAGTAATGCTAGGAATTTTATATGATAATTATTTTAAGCCAGTTTTTATTTCCTTTCGATGAGGTTTCATGTAATGCATTATTAGTCTCTCATTTGCCATTTTAACCTAAAGTAAACTCTACTTTCATAAATTTAACATCTGAGGATAACTACTCATTTTCAGTATGCTGATAGTTTACATTTTTATACTTCCCTTCTCTACTGTAGTAACTCTACCACGGACATTAGATCTTTCGGGATTTCTAAATCCTCCATATTCTTTTCTGAGAACTATTACTTTTAAAACATCAGTTCTGTGCATAAACATAGCACAGTGCAGCTTTTAAACATAGCTGTTTTGTGAAAAGAAAATCCTTTGGATAACTGGCCCACAGAAAATAATAATATTGTTACGAATTCGCAGTTCGGGTTCTTATTCGATTTACTTATTCGATTGAATGGACTTTGAATAAGTAAAAATAAAAACAAAGATTTATTTGCAGGAAGTTGAAATACTACAGCATACAGATCGTCAGAAACTGACTACAGTGCTTCTAACACAACCTCTAGTTAACAGAAGTACGGAAAAACTCAACACAAAAGACTCCGAATCAAGTCTCACTTATCGCGGCATAAATCTCAGTAATTCTCCGAAGAAAATCTCACACCTAACAGCGGCGCTTTTGACCAGTTCCAAGCACAATTAAAAACTAACCCCTGGACTCTAAATTGAGGCTGTTTTTATAGCTTCTGGAGAGTCTGGGGATTTCCACAATGTTCGAAAAAGTTCTAGGCTTGGAAAAGTAGCCAAGATTGGCGATATCTCGCCAAATTTGGCGCCAAAAATTAGTTTCTGAAACGTCGCCAAGAAGTCAATATCTCGCCAATTTGTCGAGATACCATAGAAACCCTATATTAAATGCATGGTACGGCAGAAATTTAGCTAATACGTCTATTTACATGAAACAAACGATATTAATGCATTATTTTACAAGCATAAAAACAATTTTAACGATAATTTAAGCTAAAGACACACATTAATTTATAAAATCCGTAACAATACGCTAAAAGTTGCATGTGTTTACAGATAGCGGTTGAAGAGGGTGGGCATACTATCCAGGGAGCTTACTTTCAGAGAATGGAATAACTGCTAGAAATATACTTGGAAATGAGAAGTCAAGATGTTTGCATGGTAGTTTATTTCTGATTGAATATTTCAGCTTCTTGTGTAAGTCTTATTCCTAGTGTTAGCAAATTCATCATTCCGTATTCGTTTTGTAGTACTGTAAGGACTGCTAACAAACCCCCTATGATGAAAATAGACATTGTGGCCTTTACGGAAACGATCAGGCCGACAAACTTGCAAAAAAAAGGTACTGAAATTGTTCACAATTTATCTACAATTTGTTCCTTCCATTCTGCAAAACTATATATTCGTAAATTTTTTAAGCAAAAATGGAGAGAGAAAAACTTATGACGCGTATCTCAAATAAGAGCTGGAGAGATACCTTGGAAAGGAAAATAGCAGACAAACCACGAGATAAATCAGTGGCCAATTTTAGGATCGAAATTGGTCATGATTGCTTAGCGAGCCATCTTAATAGTGTTGGTATTCGTACCAGCCCAAATTGCCCACTTTGCGGGTTAAGTGAAGAAATGGACAGGACCCTCATGGGAAGGTGTCCGGTGCTGCGGGGAGCTTCTGAGGTGAAAAAGTATTGGAATGCTAGAGGCCAAAAGATGAGATTGTTAAAGTAGGAAACTAAGCTGGCCAAAAGTGGCGACTGAGTACATTGCATTGTAAGAAAGGTAAAGTTACTACTGTAAATTATATTAATATATTAACGGTAGCAATAACACCGATTCTTTGTCTCAGGTAACATCTACGTTAAGCTTTTTAGTTAAGTTAAGAGATTAAAGATATGCAACTGACTAACTGCTCAACCCACGTGCTAAAAAGGTAATAGGTACATAGTCCAACATATTAGATGAAGTTTGTTATGAGGGGTACCAGAGATACCCCTTTGCGTTGTGTAAATATAGGGAGGTGAAGTCCAAAGGGAACTATGCGTTTATAAATAAAAATAACAACATTTATTATACAAATATTTTACAAGAAAAGGTCGGGTTTACATATTATATTTAAGATCTTGGCTATACATATTTTTAACCGAATTAGGGCATACTTCATCCGCTTCCTGCGGCATAACCATTACGGGTCGAGTGAAATAAAAGTCTCGTAATCTCTCAAAAGGCATGAGCACTATTTAAAGGGGGAATTTATGACCAACCTGGGGAGTTTTGATGAAACAGCAGAGCATGGCATCGTTGAGGCACTTCTACAGGAGGAGGCTTTAGGGATCGGGCTGAAATTCAAGTGGCCCTTCACTGGCGGAGGCAACAGGATTCGGCGCTGGCGGTTGAAGACGGACATCTCGCCATTTTTACGGGGGCGTCTTTTCTTCCCAGGCTCTCTTCGCAGCTCGCTACCTCCAATCGCTACCTCGCTCTCCCTCCGAACCTCGTTTCTCCCACACTCGGGGCTCCCCCAATCTGTATTATAACCCCTCCCCAGGTTAGTTATTCACGTAAATTTATTGCCTCTTCCAGTTTTTTATTCGAGGGCAGGATGCTCTGACATTTCCATGGTTGACCCACGTGGTACGCTTATTTCCAAGAAAATTGGAAGTCCGTTGAATTTCCTGGAATTTCTTTCCCGCGTCCTGAGGAATTCAGGAGGGGGGATGTTTCTTGGAAAATTGGTGCAGTTCCAATATGGCCGTTTTATGCCCCGTAATCGTGTTGGAAGAACAAAATGGCTATAACGTTGGAAGGAGTTCAAAATGTCCAAATTGTGGATCCTTCACAACAAAGTTAAACTACTTATTAAGGCTAAGGAAATTAAGAAGAACTTAGACCACTTAGGTAAGGAGCAGAAACTAGATATTTATTTATAACGAAGCAGAAATTAACAATTACAAAATGGTCAAAAAAATCTTTCAATACTCAGGCCTAATCGGCACTGCCATACCTTGCTCGCCACTCACTCACCAACACCATGCCGGACCCTCCAGCAGGTCACCTACAGCCTTCAAGCACAGTGGCAATCTGCTCAATGGTTCTCGAGGAGATAACCTTGTTCGCCTCGGACTGCGCGAAGATACCCAAAATGCACCTCGCGCATGCGCAGGAAAGTCCACAGCTACAAGTTTTGGCGTAGATCGTGTATAATGGCAATAATTCTCTCTAGACATTATGCATGTACTTTACAGTACTTGGTGAGAGTTATAAAGACATGAATTGTGACAGACACATACTACATGAATGCCTTTATAACAGAGATATTGACTTCTTACGTTATAATAATTACAAGATAAAAATAACTTTTTACATACCACGTTTTTAAACTTTCTGTTGAATCATATAAACTTGACAATTCTATGTATTAATAAACATGTATTCTGTTTTCAAAATCGTCAAACGCCGTTACGCAAAAGTGCAAGCGTTGAATTCGATCGAAGCGCCACCTTGCGGAATTTTTGACTAGAAGTAGTAAAAGAATGCACCGTCATCGTGTTCTGAGCTATTCTAAAAGTTTTTCAAATGTCTAGCTAGTCGGGAAGTTAGTTAAAAATCGATTGCAAGATTTGTACTGGACAAACAAACATGAAAGCGAGTTAATAAAAACATGGTAAAAATCCCAGCCTTGAAAAATCTCAGCCCCCAAGAGTCTTACACTGTTAAGACATTTTTTTTAATACTCAACAAGTTACATTGGCAGATTTTGTTTTTGTTTCGCATACGTGTTAATTGCTTCCATTGAAGTCCACAATTTATAAATTCTCGCTTATACAAAACAAATGAATATTCATTGTTATCGAAACTGGTTAATTTATCGAGAACGAACTAGTACCTCAAAGCTTCATACATTGACAATAAATTACAAAAGTAGCAAATCAGTCGGGGCCAACAGTACCGAAAAAGAGACATCCAATCCTCTCGGCCTAACGAAAGTCTAGTCATGTCTATTGGAAATTATTAAGCTATCTTGCATATTATTGTTGATTGGGAAAGCTTTATCAACCACTAGCTGAAAACCCGTACTTCGCTACGGAGTTCATTCAAATTAAATACAACGGTCAATGTATGCAATTAATGCCAAAAAAAGCAAAAAAATATATTTATAAAAAATTGTAACGGATATTTTTATAGATAAAATAATGTAGAAGAAAATATTCAAATTAAATCTAATAGAACATACTAAAGAATATTGTACAGTTAATATAGTACAGTTTGAAGAACATATCTTTTACTGTACTTTAATATTTTTTTGGATAATTTCCAATCGTCTGCCGCATTAGCAAGAAAAAAATTTTTTTTTGTCTATTTCGTTGCTATGAAGGTGACGATAAATTCATTTAAAGTACCAGAAAGAGAAATTACGTAATCAGCATTTAATAAATTAAACTCTAAAAATTAATCTTTAAAAATTCACCAAAATTCAGAAAATGGAAGTAAAGATTCGAAAAAGATTTCATTTTAAAGGAATTGTTATGATCTTTCTAGTGATATAAATTTTATAACCCTCAAATTATTATTTTAAATGCAAACTTAAAAATATTTGCTAAAACAGCTTAAAATTTTAATTTTTAAAAATCTAAGAAGATTTTTTCAAAAATCTTTCTTAGTACACCCCTACACTATAAGAAAAATCGCCATGCAAAATTTCAGCCCTTTAGGTCCAGCGGTTTGGTCTGTGCGTTGTATGTTAGTCAGTGAGTCAGTCAGTTACGGAACTGTTTTATATATATAGACTAGCTGAAAACCCGCACTTCGCTACGGAGTACATTCAAAGTAAAAACATCGGTCAATGTATGCAATTAATGCCAATATATATATAATAAATACGACGATCAATGTATATAATTGATGTAAAATATATATATATTTATAAAAAAATTGTAAGGGATATTTTTATAGACAAAATAATGTAGAAGAAGATATTCAAATTAAATCTAATATAAAGAATACTAAAGAATATAGTACAGTTAATATAGTACAGTTTCTAGAACATTTCTTTTACTGTATTTTAATATTTTTTTGGATAATGTCGAATCGTCTGCCGCATTAGCAAGAAAAAAAATTATTTTTTGTCTATTTAGTTTTTATGCACGTGACGATAAATTTATTTAAAGTACCAGAAAAGGAAGTCACGTGATCAGCATTTAATAAATTAAATTCTAAAAATTAATCTTTGAAAATTCACCAAAAATCAGGAACTGGAGGTAAAGATTCGAAAAAAATTTCATTTTAAAGGAATTTTTATGATCTTTCTTGTGATATAAATTTTATAACCCTCAAATTATTATTTTAAATGCAAACGTAAAAAAAGTTTAAAAAACAGCTTAAAAATTTAATTTAAAAAAATCTAAGAAGAATTTTTGAAAAATCTTTCTTAGTGCACCCCTCACTATAAGAAGAATCGCCATGCAAAATTTCAGCCCTTTAGGTCCAGCGGTTTGGTCTGTGCGTTGTATGTCAGTCAGTCAGTGAATGAATGAATGAATGAATGAATGAATGAGTCAGTTACGGAACTGTTTTATATATATAGATTATCATAATTTTTACTATGTATCTTATTTAGCAGGCAGTAAGGCTCAAATCTTTTGGGACTTTTTTTATAAACCAGCTTACGATGAATTAGTTTTGTTTAGTTTATCCAACGCCCTCTCTTGGAAGCCAGGCCATTCGGCGCCGCGCAGACCAGTAGAGCTTTGGTTATTGTTGAAAGCGGAAAAGCATTGGCTCAGAGTTTAAAATAAATTAAAAAGGGACCAGAAATAAAAAGAATCTAGCCCCATTTTAAATTGGCCTTGACCTATTTTTGTAAAATGGAACAAAAACCCAATCTTAGTACGTGAACTAGTTTCATTTTAATTTAGTTTTAAAATGATTTTAAGAGAATCGAGTTCCACTAAAAAAGTACAAATTTTATTCCTTGTAGAATAAAATTTGGACTGTTAAATAAAGACTAAATTTTATCAACAAAAAATAAATTTTTTACAGTTTTTTTTAGATAAGAGAACAACCTCATTATTTTCTTAGGAAAACTCAATTGCTTGTTAAATAATTTTAATCTAAATGAACATTTTTTTTCTCATTTTGATAGAGAAATCTTCTGATCAAGATGCACATCAGGTTCGAAAGTTCAGTTTTACATTTATCTCTGAACTTTTCGGCATTAGATAGTTCGACTAAACTTTTCAAAATTCGAGAGCTGCAGGCCTTATCGAATTTTACAGGATATTTAATTTTCTTTAGAATCTGCCTGATCTTTTATTTCTCTTACTAAATGTGTAATTTTAAGCTTAGGGACGGATGACTATATTTCTTTGACAATGTAATAAAAGGAAATTCTTTATTTTAAATACGTCTCTTTTCTTAAGTATATTACAAAGACAATAAATGCAATATGGTAAAATCTATTGAACATTTCAATATTTTTTGGAAAATTCTCACCACGAAGAAATAGGTAATAGTTTAAGGCTGCTGTGTACTAACCCGATTGGATTCGCTCCCCTAAATGTGAACCTATGGTGAAAATGTGTCTACTATTAACAGCTACATAAATGCTGATAATCAAATAAAAATGTTATTTTTAGATATCCTGCACTTTTCTGCACCTTGCAACAGGATTTATTTTATGTTCTTCCACAAAAGGTATTTATGAGAATTTAAAACACATTATATCAGATTTTTCACCTAATAATTTAAATTTTAAAATATTATTTGCATTTTTAAAAAAGTCGAAAGATGCCCCAAGGTGTAAAATTTCTATCCCCATTACGGAGTACAATTATTTTTAAAAATATCTTTAAATCCAAGTCGGCAATCCTTGGACACATTTTCTCTATAGGTAAACATTGAGGTGAGCGAATCCAATAGGGTTAGTACATAGCAGCCTTAAAACCAAAAATTTACGTATATATTTCAGGCAAAAATTAATTCTGTTCGATTTTACGTATATTTATATTTTTTAGCACATTATCATACACTGAAGTTTAGCATTCCATTAAAACACATCCAAATAATAACCAGCAAGCCGATAAGCGGCGCATAGTTTCACTTGTCCTTTGTACTAAATTTATTTGCATTCATAATAATTGTCCTTCAGTAAACAAAAATTTTACTTTCCTTTGCCATGCTATGTTTTTAAGTAAAAACAGAAAAAACAGAGAAGAAAAAGTTTACACGTAAAATAAAAATATAAAATAGCTTTAAAAAAAATTCGACTTTTCATTTCGATATGATATAATACATACATAGTACAAAATCTCCTAATAAATCTGTTTAAAATAACTTGAGAAGGAAACAGAATTTCTTATCTACAGGAAAACAAACACCAGAAGCTTTTGCCATATTTAAGGAAAGAATGAAATTAGATATTTATAGTAAAATTTCGTAAAGCATAACAGTTATTTGATATGATATAAAAAGAATGTTTGAGACGAAATTACAGCATAACCCATAAGAACATTTTTACAGAAGGTTCATAAACTTTGCCCTGGGGAAAAAAGTCGCAATTATATATTTTAAGCTTCATAATAAAGTCTTTAATCTTCTTTTAAATTCTGCAAATCTCATAGCTTAATTTTTAAGTAATCTCAATAGAATTTCATAATTTCGCGAAAGTTTATCCTCGTTTCATTGAAATAAACCATAAACCGAGATAAAAATAGGCCATTATCTTACATAGATTATATCATTAAAGCTGAAGCAATGCATCAAACGATCTACAATAGATTATTTTCACAAGAAGAAAACTCCTTGCAACTCGTAAAAAAAGTCTAATCGTTAATATGGTGTATTCCGTAATTTTGTGTCCTTGAAATTCTTACAAAATGAATAGTGTTTGCGATGAAGTTTAATATTAGCCTGATTTTGGTTTATCAGAAATTTATATGAGGGCTATAAAACTTAGCATGGCTGCAAATGACTCATTTAATGCTGCGGTATGTTCATTTTGACTAATCTACGAGGTTTCGACACGTGATATCCCCATATATTTGTCATCATGTGACCTGCTATATCACCTTTAGATAGTTCATTCCGTGCCGAGCAATGTGAGTACTCATTTTCAAAGAAACCATTCCGTATTGACTAATAGGAGTATATACAGGGTGGTCATAAAAAACTTTGCCGGTATATGGATCCATAGCGGCTGTTCCGTTCAACCGATCGAGATGAGATTTCAGATATAGTTATTCCGAGGTATGAGCTCGGGATTCTGTGAACGGCAACCAAGTGGTATTTCATTTAAGTAACTGAAGCATTGTTACAACTGCTATCTTGTTTTTGAAGAATTTCTTCCTTCTTCCAGATAAATGCTCAAGTTTATAAGGTTTTTATCGATTCGCTTAATTTTTTATGCGGTCCTAATATGAAACATTTCAAATGGGACTTCTAACTGTAGTGCAACTTTCAAGAAATCTGCTGTCCCTTTAATATCACTACTCAAAACGTCTGTTATATATTCGTGCATACATCTTCAATACAAACTACCTTAAATAAGGTAGGATCAGATTAGAATGCTTTCAGGAGGTTGTGAAGATTTTTCAGAGACGTGAGAGGCATATTACTTAACCTGAAAATTTTCCACAACCTGGAACCAATACGCGATAAGAGACGTCAAGTGTAAAAAAAAACGCAATAGGTTCTTTAGGTTTCAAGCATACATATGTTATCTATATATTTAAGTTGCTAAGCCAGCTTTTTGGGCAGTCCGTGAGAGAAAACTACTGCATCAGTTTACTTCGTTTTGGTGTTAAACGAATGATTGTAATCTGTAGATGTGTCAAATTTGGTTTTTGTAACCGCAATTTCTATTAATTATCGATAATTTACAATTAAAAATTGATTTCTGTGCATGCTCAGTGGCATGTTTAAATCTGGCTCTAGAAACTCACTGTTTCTACGCATGCTCAGAGACTTGTTTTAATGATAAACACGTTTATTCCGAGGAGTCTCTCTAGATCTCTCTCTGCCATTTTTATTTTTATTATAATTCTGTTTGTTAAATATAAGATTAAATCTCATGGAATTTTTTTATTTCGTGCCGTTTAATTAGCGATAATTTACAATAAAAATAATTGCTTTCTGCGCATGATCATTGACAATTTTAAATCTGGCTATAGATATTCCTAAGCACGAGGCCGCTTAAACACATTAATTTGTTTCTGCGCATTATGATTTTCAACAGTTGGCAATGATGTGTTGAGTATAATTTGTGTATTAGCATATTTATTGTATTTATTGTGTATGTAATCCAAATAAAAGTTCTCTTTTGCCCGTTCTGTGTTGTCATCAGTGATTGGTGTCTTGCCTCTGTTATATGCAAATTTCCTCCGTGTGCCCCGTCAACTATCTAGCCGTCATGTTTTGACGGGTACCAACAAGTTTTTCTAATGATGTAATTTTAAAAGTTATATCTGCTGGTCACAATGTGTTTTGCAGTTACGTGTTTCAAAAAACGGTGCAGTTACATGTTAAGCGTTTGAAGAAGTTATGAAGAATGATTATTTCAAAAGCATACTTATTTTTCTAAATTTAACAGGACAAAAATGAAGCTAAAATGTATCAAAAATGTGAAATGTTTTACAAATAGAGATGGTCAAGAAAAGTTTTTCAAAATAATGAAAAGGGAAGAAATAGTTATCCTTGATCTGAAATATTTTGTATACCTCAAGAATTTATGCTTGAATTAGATTGGAAAAGATTAAAACCAAAATATTAGAAAGACTTTTCCTGAAGAATGGTCACCGTGATTGATAAAATATAGCTTTATTCTTCGGAAATCGTGAAAAATGAAAATCTGGAGTGAAGAATATTAATCAACCACTAGAAACAAAGTCCCATAAATCATGAAGCAATAACCTTCAGAGCTCATAAGTTGAAATATTAAACGGATATAACCCATGGGGAAATTCAAAGTTTCGAGTTACTTTCAAAATCTCCAATTCGTGTCCCTTTCTTCCGTTTAAATGCTACTTCAGAATCTTTTGGAGAACTAGAATGTTCTTGGTTTCCTCCTTTTGTTTTTTGTATCTCAGAAGGGATTCCAGAATACTTGAATGAAATAAAAACTTGAGAATTTTCAAATGCAACCCTTAGAAATTCTGAGCAAAGTTAAACACGACAGTTTCTTGACATGCCTTTTATGTAAGCCTATATATTATTTAGAGTGCAAGTTGAAACTTTATATTTTATAACAACTAGTGACTTTTTATGGACAAAAATTGAAGTTCTTTATTTTGGTTAATGAAATAAATTTTATACTATATGCCAGTGCCAAAATTCAAAGTCGCGTCTCCAATACTCGAAACTTATACGCTATCAATTAAAAATCTCCGGTGACGTACGAAAGTGTTCTCTTCATGGCTTCCTTCAAGTATCAATCCAGTGTTTAATATGGCCGAAAGACACAGTAGGGTAAGTATGCCGAATATGAGACCCCAGCTTACAGGACGTATCAAGTACTTCCGCCTAGCGACTGGAGCGTAAAACAGTAGTCTATTGCATCATTCGTAATCGGTCAGTCGAGTGTTTGCAAGCGCACACAAAGATGCAGTATTGTGGCAACGATCTTTTGTGTTAGGGGGTTTATTTTAAATTTTATAATATTATAATTACTTACTAATTAAAGTTAGAATTACTCTTTACAATCTTTAAATCAATTTACTTCAAGAGTTGCCATTTGGCCGTTAGTGGTTAGTACATTTTAAGTTAGATGGTAAAGTTGCGTTGTGTTTAGCAATAACCCATAAACATATAGTAATTATAATTTACCCTAGGTTCATTACTGTCTGCATCACTGTGGTGATTTATGAGCCAAAAGAAAAATGAAATTAAATCTAATAAATTTACTTAACCTTGGAGAACACCTAGAAATAAAATTATCTCACCTAAAAGAAAAAGCTTCATATCTGCTGAAATAAAAATAAAACCTAAAGCTGAAAATCAGAAAATTTACTAAAAAGGCAAGGACCGACATGACAAAGATATACTTTAACATAACAAATTTATTCCTTCCGATTACGTTAACAATATTACCACCAATCTGGTAATCAGTTCTATTAAACATTTCTTGGAATACCAATATTAAATCATCAATAATACAATTGCTATAAAAACCAACTTCTATATCCTCGCAACGCAATAAAAATATATACAATAACAATTCAAAATGAAATGGCTGGCGAATTAAAAAAACTAAGTCATTCTAAATGCAATTGCTCATCTTAATTTAATTTTACATTTAAATCTAATCTTAATGATGTTGCTGCAGCTTTAATCAAAGGTAGAGAGGTTATGGATAGAATTTATAGAAGTAAAGGAAGGAAAAGAATTTCACCCGTCGCGTCACTTCATCGTCGGGATCTCAGCGTTGTATCGAGGCCAGAGCTTCCAGCCCCGACCCCTCGGTCTTTCGCCCTCGCCTCCACGTCCAGGATCCAGAAATCTTCTTCTTGTTTTTAAAATCCCGCGCTCCGAGTCCGCACCTTGTCACCACCACATCAGTCCGGTGAAACCATCCTCCACACCAAATAGTTCCTTGATGCTCCTGTGAATTCTAATGGCCGAAATGAGGGGGGAAAGCTACAGGTGGCATTCTTGCACTCTGCAATTCTTTATACAATTAATTTTTTCCACCCCTCATCTCGTTCTTGTTGGTTAACTTAATTTCATGGCGGCCTGGTCATCCACCCGGCGATGTATCCCTGCGCACCTTGCATCTGACCTTCCAAGATTTCTCCCCGTTCGAAAAAGGGCCGTGGCGGACGTATTGGGTTACCGATAGTGGGGGAGGCTATCAAAGCTGTTGCTAGGCGCTGGGTTATTTTTTTAAGGATAGAAGAAAAGCAAGGAATATTTCTAAGACTTTTACCATTTAAAATACAAAACGCCAGCCAAAAAACAATAAAAAAAACAATATGCCAACCATTCACAAGGTTCATAAATAAAACTTATTAATTTATCAATATTAACAATAATAAGGTATAACCTGTGATGATCTATTTCAAACTTAATTCTTCTCAATGTCAAAACATTTAGAGAAACTTGCGCACCTTCTCCAAATGCGATGACATTAATCAAATCAATTAATATCTGATCACCACAAGTATAACCCTTACATATATTTAGCAGAGGCTTAATAAATTGATTAAAACAAAGCACAATCGTTACTAAAATTTACTTACTTTACTAATTTATTTATCTGAATACCCGATATTAATATTAACTTTAATCATTTCCAAAACTATTAATTATCATCACAACAAATACCTCCTTTTCCGCGAGAAAAAAAAATTTGGCACAAATTTTTTTTTTAATAAAAAAAAAACACAGATCACCGTGGAAAAATTTCACGAATTAAAAGAATTGACTGAAGTATAAAATTACATTACACAATGTGATATATTGTTCCCATTCGACCCGGGTCACATAACAACACACATATACATGAGAGATACTTATAAACAAAAATATAAACCATGGAATATCTAGCATAATACCCGAAAGATTATTTCATTACCACAATTGTATATAAAACAAGCAAAAATGAAACATTGAACACCTAACATATATCTAAAACAATTCATTACCACAACTGTATGCTCACTTACAATTAAATCATATACACAAAAAACTGCATAGTAAAATAATCATCCTCGGTTAAAACAATCATTGCAAAAACACTACACCCTGTCCACAGTTTATTTCCTTAATTTGAAATTGACAGTGCGACTATAGCATACAATCCGAAACAAATTTTTAAAAAAAACGTATGCTTAACACAAATAAACAAAACCTCTTCGAACAAAACTCAATACAAAATTCTCTCTTACTAAATTCATTATCACTGTTCAATCAAAATTAACATGTTTGCTGTTCAACCTCAAAAATATGTATATGAAACATGTGAGACAGGTGTACAAAATTTACAACTTTAGCCGTACATATAACAAATAAAAATTTTAACCTCCCGTACACCCTAGTATACATTACAAAACCAGGTAATTGATAGAAATTTGAGACCTATCGTTAACTACACCACCATTTACTCCTACTAATCCAAATTCAATTCCAGCCTGCGAAGATAGACTCTTCGTCCCTCGCGGCAATGAAATTCTAATAAGCTTAGTAAAAATTAATGATTAAAATCTGAGGCCATGTCTAACGTTCATTAACCTCCTGTACACCTTAGTACACATTACAAAACTAAGTAAATGATAAAATTTTGAAACCAATATTTAACTACTCCACCATTTACTCCTACCAAACCAAAAGTAATTCCAGCCTGCGAAGAGAGACTCTTCGTCCCTCGCGGCAATGAAATTCTAATATGCTTAGTAAAAATAATGATTAACCCAAGAAGCCCTGTCTAACGTTTAATTGCATGAACCGAACTGAACAGACCAACGCAAGCATACCTACTAAAATAACATAACCAAACTTATTCAAAAAACCGTATGCCCTACTTAAATAAACAAAAACCGGTCGAATCGAATCACAGTCGATCCCCAAAAGTCATGCTGATCCGTTCAAAACAGAATATGCACATGAAACATTGTAGACAAGAGCACCAAAAAAAATTTTAACATCAACCCTACACATAAACAAAATTTTCGGACGCTTTAGTATGCATTACAAAAGAAATTAAACAATATTAAATTAAGCTAAAACTCTGCAAAAAAAAAACTAAACTGGTATTAAATCCAACAAAACTCTGACATGAGAAACTGAACTTATTAGGTACTGAAAGACCACAACATTCAAAATTTCCCAGCCTGTGACATTGAAGTTGAATATTAACCCCCATTTTAATTAAATTTCTAAACAAACCCAACTGTTATTAAGTCCAAACACATACCCGACATAAGAAACTGAATTTATTAGGTACTGAAATGACCGCAGCATTCAAATTTCCCAGTCTGTGACATTTAAGTTTGAATCTTAAACACGATTGCAACTAATTTTCGTGTGAAAAAAAATCATTAACTATTATATGAAAACTTTTAATGTAATTTTCAATCTGTCCAAGAACCCAAACCAATTCTACTTCCCGTTTTACCATGAGACCAGCTCTAAATGGCAAGAGGAAAGTAGAAAAAACTTAGCACCTGGCAAGACAAAAAAAAAAACTCGTGATATGAAGCCCAAAATAGAGAAAAAATTATCTGACATGTAGAATTGCAATTAAAAATTTATCAATACTTAGCATGCCAATATACTATAGAAGACAGTGTAAAACATACACAATTTAGCACCTCAAATCAAATATTATACTTAAAACCACTAGCATAGCAACAGAAAACGTAAAAAAAAAAAAATACCACTTAAAATATCAACTAAAAATATCTATCAATGTTTAAAGATGTTAAAAAAAATATTCAATATTCATAATAAACGCAAAATATATAGGAATGTAAAAATTCAAATCCAAAATGTATTCTTAAACGCCATAACAGAGCAATACTCTTAAGTAAAACACCAAAATACCAAATAATATTAAACATTTATATCGTTCAATAATTCAAAATGTAAAAAGAATCAATATTCAAAATAATTGCACAAAATATAGGAATGTAAGAAAAATTTCAAATTAAAATCTACATCATTTAAAATATCAAAATAATAATAACCATAACCACATAAAAATCATATGAACCAGAAAAATCTGTGCCAAAATAAGATTAAGCCTCCACTATACCAAAATTTAATATGTCATGCCGTCTCACCGAAAGGATAATGGGAAAAAAAAAATGGCTCATTTGCAAACAGTCTTCACGACTTGTACCATTTGAAGAAAAAAAAAATGGCACAGCGTGGGTAGGTCACAGGCGCCATTTGTGGCAACGAACTTTTGTGTTAGGGGGTTTATTTTAAATTTTATAATATTATAATTACTTACTAATTAAAGTTAGAATTACTCTTTACAATCTTTAAATCAATTTACTTCAAGAGTTGCCATTTGGCCGTTAGTGGTTAGTACATTTTAAGTTAGATGGTAAAGTTGCGTTGTGTTTAGCAATAACCCATAAACATATAGTAATTATAATTTACCCTAGGTTCATTACTGTCTGCATCACTGTGGTGATTTATGAGCCAAAAGAAAAATGAAATTAAATCTAATAAATTTACTTAACCTTGGAGAACACCTAGAAATAAAATTATCTCACCTAAAAGAAAAAGCTTCATATCTGCTGAAATAAAAATAAAACCTAAAGCTGAAAATCAGAAAATTTACTAAAAAGGCAAGGACCGACATGACAAAGATATACTTTAACATAACAAATTTATTCCTTCCGATTACGTTAACAATATTACCACCAATCTGGTAATCAGTTCTATTAAACATTTCTTGGAATACCAATATTAAATCATCAATAATACAATTGCTATAAAAACCAACTTCTATATCCTCGCAACGCAATAAAAATATATACAATAACAATTCAAAATGAAATGGCTGGCGAATTAAAAAAACTAAGTCATTCTAAATGCAATTGCTCATCTTAATTTAATTTTACATTTAAATCTAATCTTAATGATGTTGCTGCAGCTTTAATCAAAGGTAGAGAGGTTATGGATAGAATTTATAGAAGTAAAGGAAGGAAAAGAATTTCACCCGTCGCGTCACTTCATCGTCGGGATCTCAGCGTTGTATCGAGGCCAGAGCTTCCAGCCCCGACCCCTCGGTCTTTCGCCCTCGCCTCCACGTCCAGGATCCAGAAATCTTCTTCTTGTTTTTAAAATCCCGCGCTCCGAGTCCGCACCTTGTCACCACCACATCAGTCCGGTGAAACCATCCTCCACACCAAATAGTTCCTTGATGCTCCTGTGAATTCTAATGGCCGAAATGAGGGGGGAAAGCTACAGGTGGCATTCTTGCACTCTGCAATTCTTTATACAATTAATTTTTTCCACCCCTCATCTCGTTCTTGTTGGTTAACTTAATTTCATGGCGGCCTGGTCATCCACCCGGCGATGTATCCCTGCGCACCTTGCATCTGACCTTCCAAGATTTCTCCCCGTTCGAAAAAGGGCCGTGGCGGACGTATTGGGTTACCGATAGTGGGGGAGGCTATCAAAGCTGTTGCTAGGCGCTGGGTTATTTTTTTAAGGATAGAAGAAAAGCAAGGAATATTTCTAAGACTTTTACCATTTAAAATACAAAACGCCAGCCAAAAAACAATAAAAAAAACAATATGCCAACCATTCACAAGGTTCATAAATAAAACTTATTAATTTATCAATATTAACAATAATAAGGTATAACCTGTGATGATCTATTTCAAACTTAATTCTTCTCAATGTCAAAACATTTAGAGAAACTTGCGCACCTTCTCCAAATGCGATGACATTAATCAAATCAATTAATATCTGATCACCACAAGTATAACCCTTACATATATTTAGCAGAGGCTTAATAAATTGATTAAAACAAAGCACAATCGTTACTAAAATTTACTTACTTTACTAATTTATTTATCTGAATACCCGATATTAATATTAACTTTAATCATTTCCAAAACTATTAATTATCATCACAACAGTATTATTTTTCCTGAATGTGTGCTCGTCGACTTTTTTGCATCACCATTTTCATTGACTGTTTTCACCTTCAAGGTAAGACTCTTATTAAAACTGTTAGTATTGGATAGGTAGCTATAAATGTGGAGTGTAAACACACCTGTTTGTTTTTAAGCTAACTTCAATCCTACCCTAAAAAATTCGTTGGCGTGTTCAACAACATGGTCGTGCCCAATATGAGACCCTAAAGCATGCCTAATATGAGATAGAGTCTCATATTAGGCATTTTAGTTTTCACTCTCCCAGCCTTGTTTCCTCTTAAGTTGCAGATGCAATGGCACCCAGGCGAAATCCACAACCATGTAGTAGTAGTGACAATGTGGAAGGTATTGATCAAACAAGTTCAAACCAGTTCTTAGTGACTCCTGAAGAAATAAATCCCTTGCCTACGTTACCTGAGAAAAACACCTTGAAACCAAGTAGGGCCCCTAAAGCCGATATTATCAAATCATCGACCTATAAAAATAAATTGATTGATAGCATTAATAAAAGAATTGCAGCATATTCGAAACTACTTTGTTTCCTACAAGAAAAAAAGGAATAGACCTAAAAGATAAGAAATCAAAGGATAAAAAAGGAAAAGGAGATTAAGATAAAAAAGAAAAGTATAATGAAACAACAAAGGGAAAAGTAAAAGACAAAGGAGTCCCTTCAGGAAGGGGAAAATTAATAATGGATGAAAATACAACACCAATTAAAAAACAGAGAACGAATAAGCGTAATTATAGCTATGAGGATCTCAGCTCAATTGATGATGATGAAAAACTTACTCTCCATGACAGCAGTGATGATAGCATCGATGAAAACGACGCTGAATGCCTTTTTTGTGGATTTTTTTATTTTCAGAGGACAAACGAAGAGAGCAGTGGCGTTAATGTAAATGGTGTTTCAGGTGGGCCCATGAGGATTGTGCAGCTGACGAACTTTTTATTTGTAAACAATGTGAAAAGTTTCAATCTAAAAAGAACAAAGCAAAGAAAACCTGTAGTGTAAACCAACTAACTTGTTTAAAATGTCACTTTTCTTTATCACCAATTAGTGTATATAGGTAACTGTTATTTAATTATTGTGTACAGTTTTGTTTTTTACGAACTTTTCAGCAACTAATTCATTTTTAGAGTTGTAGAATGGGGGTCTCGTATTAGGACTATTTTTTTAGATCCCCAAAAAATGGAACACTTGTGTTTATAATTTCATACAAGAAATTTGTAAGGTAATTTTCCTTTTCTGTCATTGTTATATGTAGTAAAATATATTCATTAAAAGGATATCAAGTTGGTACTACAATCCCTCACTTACTTTCCTAGTTATATATGAAATTCAAAAGGGGTCTCATATTTGACATAATTACCCTATTATGGTCTCTAGATATTTAATTATTTCTTTCTTTTAAAATGTTTCGGTGATGCTGATATTTTTTCCTCCTTGAATATTTATACCTCCTAACGGTCTGGACACCATTGTAGTGTCACTTGATCATAAAATTCAGGATTATGGTGTTTGAAATGCTCCCCACAGAAACTTTTTCAAAATATCTCAGTTTTTAGAACAAATAGACTTGGCAACAAAATCCAACAGCCTTGTCTGCCTTGGTGAATAGTAGAAACAGCTCCATACTTTTAGATTGTCCATAACTATTAGTTCAGTATCAATGAATAATTATTTCCCAGAACTCTACATGGAAAAATAAAATATTTAGTCCATTTCCACCACTTGTCGGTGTGCGATATTATTATTTTAACATCACTACGGTAACATAAAAAGCTTAGTTTTTCTTCTTAACACAATCAACATCATGGCTTAATGTCTTGGGGCAACCAAAAAAATTTCAAAGTAAAGACAATGCGAATCTTTAATGTAAGACTTCAATGGGAATTTCAATGTGAGACTTCATTCTAGTACTTTTTTACTTAAATCAAGACGAAGTCGTGATATTACGATAAAACAAACGAAAAAAAAGTTTCAAAAGAAAAAAAGTTAAACTGCTTACAAAAGAATGGTAAGAAAGATACGAAAAAGTAAAGAAAAGAAGTTTCGGAAAAAGAAAATATTTTCGAAGAAAAGAGAGGTACGAAAGAGTAAAGAAGAGAAAGTTACGGAAAAGTAAAGTATTTGCTACATGGACTGTAAAAAATGCTGTTTATTACAAAACGACGTTATGTGGATTTTGATGAGTTTTTGAAAAAAGAGGAATTTTTTTAATGATCCTAGACCCGTATCTTGCATCTCGTTTGAAAATTACGTCTTTGTCTAATAGCTTATTGCCAGACATCCCAAATTATCGTCTTCCAATTAATATATCCTATTAAAAAGAAATTCACTTATTCAGGGATCAAAATTAATTATCATTTAGACTGTTATGAACCTTCAAGGTAAAAGAAGGAATCACTGAAGCATATGAATAATCTATACCGAAAAAGATGAGCCCCTAAAAAATCATTGCTGAAGAACGATAGTGAATAGATTACATCATTCGGCCGATACTCCTTTCAACCACGTCACATATCAGAAATGATGTCTAGCCCCCGTATCATAAACACCTAATAAGCTCAAATCCAAGCAATTAAGCTAATCAATATTCAGTCATCTCTTCCATTTAAATGATAAGAATTTCTAACTGACTATGTGTGGGATAATATCGATTACCTTTAGCTTAACATAACTGAGTTGTTTAGTACTTAAGTTCTGTAATTAGAAGTCATGTATTATTATTGTTCAAATATAAAAAGGAGTTTATTATTGGAATTGAGCAGACAACTAAAACTGGTAATCAAAAATTACACTATAAAGCCACTGATTTATGAGTATTTCTTCTCCGGAGCATCATATCGTACATCTACTTACCATTAAAGCTGTCTGCACACGGAGCAACTCAAAAGAAACTGATAACTGACTCCAATCACGAACCAGTCTGTGATGAGTAGTAATCTATGTAATTGAATGGAGCCAAGCACGCGGCGCAACTGATTACAAACCCGTCAGCAACGCGTTTGTAATCAGTCGCAGGCAACTCAACGTGTCGAGTCACTAGCAACTTCGGTCGCCAGTTTCTCTTGCTTTGTGCGTGTTATTACACAATCTATGTTACAGCCGCTCTTTTGGTAAGCTGCCAAATGAAGTACACGAGAGTCACGTGGCTTCTGCCGACTCATCACGGACTGGTTTGTGATTGGAGTCAGTTATCAGTTTCTTTTGAGTTGCTCCGTGTGCAGATGGCCTAACTTAGCGAAATTGCTGATCCAATGCTCAAACTTCAGTTAATTACGCTGTATACTAGGAAGTCTTTCTTTCGTCTCGTTTATACTCCTCGCTGGCTTGGCTAGCAGGAATATTTCTGCTGCTTCGAACTAAACCTCTTCTACAGCGGTCATATATCATTCCTGCTGCATCTTTTGCACACTTGGGAGATTTCTACACTCATAAAATGTTGATTTAAACTGCCCTGTCCTTCTTTTTTGCACAAGCAGCTCACCTAGTACAAAATGCCATCTCACTTATCTTCGGATGCCGGATATTATGTTAGTATTTACAATCTGTGCTTCGCTTGCCGAGAGAATGAACAATATATATATATAAGACGCGTAGGTATGCGGCACAAAAATCGACGATATTTCTGCTCTCCGAATGGCAACGGCTGCAACTACCAGATGTAAACATTAGCGACCATGCGCAAACCGAGTGCCAACATGGATTTACGCACTGAAGTCAGGACGAATGCCCGAAAACGAGCTGCACGAGCAAGCGAAAATTGGGAACAGTCTCAAGAAAGAAAGCGAAGAAGAAATAATTCGTTAATAGAGAACATAAATGATCGCGAAGTTAGGCTTAACCATTGGCGGCATAGCAACCCGCAAACAGTAATAGTTAATTCTACACTTTTTTCAGTACTTGCTGATTTTTTACTCCATTTTATAACTGAAGAAATTCTTGCAACAATTTCTTATTTGATATGATTAAGTGTAGATATCTGAATTGGTAACAATAGTACATACAGAGAGTCATGTAATGCACGCTATATTTTAGTGCTTGCTGAATTTGTATTCCATTTTTTTACAATTTTTACCAGGTTACAATTTTTACCAGGTTACAATTGGAAAAATGGGTTGTACTTTATTAAAAAGATAATATGCTTTAAAATTAACTTAGGAAGACGCGTTTTCTTGTTACTTACACACACACACACACACACATATATATATATATGTGTGTGTGTGTGTGTGTGTGTGATGATTAAAGCATAAGCTATAGTTAATTATATTAATGAGCGTTAAACAGTAAAATTCTATTAAAATCCTAGTGTGGTCTCCAATTCAGGAAGTGGACTGTCTTTCGCAGCGAGAAGTTCAGGGTCATTCGCTCGCACACGCGCGTATCTTACATAACCATCGGATGTTCGAGCAGAGGGGCTCTAAAAGAGGATCTACGCCTATTTGACTTATATAACGGGACAGAAAGAAATTACGCAGTTCGGGGAAATCGTTGATAGAATCAAGACGTGCGTCTGTCGGTAGCTCTGTGAGATGATTGAAAATGGCGGTTTAGCTGGATTAATTGGGTATTTGATTAATGTTAATTAATAAAGAGGTGTTTAAAAGTTAATTCAGTATTAGTTCTTCCACCGGCCTACTGTTTGATGACTGCATTTAGAGTAATTAATGTATTTAGATGGGTGCACGGCGATAGGGTCGTGACTAGAGCCGAGCAGGATATCGAATCGCGTTCTCGAAACCCCTTGCTTTTTAAAATTAGGTATAGGAATAAAATTTAAATTTAATGTTTCCCATTTTTCGTCATCTCTCATCTCCGCGACAGCGCCATATCAGTTCGTAAGATAAATATCATCGAAAAGTGATTTTTCGAATTGCAAAGATCGTCATGGTTCTGCATTTGCTGTTGCCATGTTCCGGAGTTATTGCTGCTTTCGCCGTATTCACATTATGAGTGCTTTTTCGTTGAAAAATCTCCACCATCTTCAAAAGAAATTATCCGCCACTTGTGAGGTGCTTGATTCGAGTTACTGCAGTGTGTCTTCTAATAATTTTTGTCCAGCTTGTGCTTGTCCCGCTGGAAGCTCCAACCAGTCGTCTTCAACATCGTGTGCAGTTTTATTATTCGGGATTGTGTTTTGCTCCTGGTTCAACAACAAGATTTTTCAATACAGTGCCGTGAGATGCCGATCTTCATATATGTGTATAAAAATTTCTCAGAGATTTCAGCGAGACAAAACGTAATTTATGCGGCATATGGTTAACAGAATGAGCGACGTCCGTCACACCTTTAGGAGAATGTGTGTTAATCGAATCGTGAATCATCGGTATTTAATGATTTGTAAATTAGAATTACTCACCATGGTTTTTGCCGATCTTAAAACTGACAACGGATTAAAGACCCTTGATGAAATTTTTACGAATCACAGCTACATTGAAGGATATGTGCCATCACAAATGGATACTACTGTTAATCAAAATTTATCCGGAGAACCGAAAGAAGTTAATTAAATTACTGAAAATTTTGTTTCTATCAAATTTGAATTAATGATTTTTAAAAAATGATGATTACTGTAAATTAAAGTTTCTTAAGGTAAGCCAAAAATTTATGATTTAACTATTGTAAATGAGATGGGTCTATGATTTTTGAAGTTCTTAATAGCTAGCTTGTTTTGATGTAAAAATAGAATGTTATTTGGAGGTGGCGTCAGAGTCTAAACTAAATTCAGTTAAATTTCGGGAGCAATATACCCATACTTTATACTGATGATCCCCACCCAGGTTTCACTGAAGAGCAGGAAACACTTTGGTACAACTATGGATTTGGGCACTTAACTTTTTCTGACGGCACTTCCCAATTGGCTTGCATTAAACATTATAATTTTCAGTGGAGTTTTGGACTACTGAATTAAAATTTTGCTGTTTATGTGTAGATTTTGATTGGAATATTGAGAGTTGATAGACTTATTTCATGTTTTCGATTAAATAATACTTGACACTAGAAAAAGTTAATATTGTATTCTACGAAACTAAAATATGTAATCCAGCTTTTTGTTGTTTTGAGCAGGGGGGGGGGAGAAACAAAGTAGACTATCAGATTTTAAGCATTTGTAAAAGAAAAAGAAAAATTCTGCAGATTCTTCAGAGCTGGTGATGGTCCATTCTTTTTTTTATTATGTGATTTTTGAAGTGTTTTATTTTGATTTACGTTTTAATAAAAAATATTTTGAGTGTTTTTATGTAGTGATAAAATTTATATTGATAAATGTGATTTTTTAAAAATAAGGTATGGAAATCATAGTAGTATTGTTTTTATAGATATAGAGTGAGGGATTTTGATATGTTTTAATTTTTGTAATAGTAGGATTGTATAAGCAATATCGTTTAAAATGTGAGTCTATAACATATTTTACGATTTAGGTGAAGGATTTAAGTTTTGAACAAGCATGAGCAATTTTACATGTTTCCCTCAATTCACATATTGGTTAGAGTTTTTAGTTGATTATTGATTGATTATGAAAAGTATATGAATAATAAAGAGAAAGAAAGGGAGTTGTATGGAAGGTTGTAAAGAAATTTGAAGGATTAATTTTGATTCCATACTTTTTAAGATACAACTTACTGTTTTTCTGATATTTTAATAATCTTATTAATTGTGTATTCTTAATTCTATTGAATGATTTTTAACATTTTCATTTTTAGTTTTTAGTGTTATTGTGATATTCAGAACTGTTATATTCTAGTGATTTAGTACTTCTTTTTGGTTTTGTGCACAGATAAAAAGTAATGTTTAGTATTCTTTTATGTGAAGTTCTGTCTCAAATGGAGACTTATGTAACCTGTAACCACACCTCATTTTTGTCCATCTAATCGCATGTAGGAATTAATTTTAGGTTAGGGTTAAAAATTTTGGCTAGAAAAAATTTAGGAATAATGTTGTTGGGTTTCTCTGGGTTGTTGTGTGGGGAGACGTCCCTACTCAGCATGTTTTCCAGTTGGCTGATTTGTTTTTCTCTTCTGGGGACGTGCTGCTGGAATTAGCTACTCCTTGTGTGCGCGCCTTCAGGGGGAAGAGGGGGGAAATTGTGATGATTAAAGCATAAGCTATAGTTAATTATATTAAGGAGCGTTAAACAGTAAAATTCTATTAAAATCCTAGTGTGGTCTCCAATTCAGGAAGTGAACTGTCTTTCGCAGCGAGAAGTTCAGGGTCATTCGCTCGCACACTCGCGTATCTTACATAACCATCGGATGTTCGAGCAGAGGGGCTCTAGAAGAGGATCTACGCCTATGTGACTTATATAACGGGACAGAAAGAAATTACGCAGTTCGGGGAAATCGTTGATAGAATCAAGACGTGCGTCTGTCGGGAGCTCTGTGAGATGATTGAAAATGGCGGTTTAGCTGGATTAATTGGGTATTTGATTAATGTTAATTAATAAAGAGGTGTTTAAAAGTCAATTCAGTATTAGTTCTTCCACTGGCCTACTGTTTGATGACGGCCTTTAGAGTAATTAGTGTATTTAGATGGGTGCACGGTGATAGGGTCATGACATATATATATATATATATATGTATTTGTGTGTGTGTATGTATGTATGTATGTATGTATGTGTATATATATATATATATACATATATATATATATATATATTCCTTCTTGGACGCGTATTCTTGTGGTACATGCTATCCCACCCTGTAAGGAAAAGGTTAAAAGATGGGAAAATTAATTTAAAACCTGGAATTGAAAACATCAGATAACAAGACCTCACAGGTATCGTCTGTCTTACTGTAAAGCACTTTTAGAAGTTATATAAAATTTCACAGCACTAAAGCTTCATAAATAATATATTACTATAAAAAAATGACGTCAAGTGCAAGTAAATATTGCAAATAATAATTAAAATGTATCAAACTCTTTATTCTAAATGAGATAAACCTTTAATATTCTGAGATTTGGTCACATATAAGGCACCTAAATGGGAGATGAAACTGTTCTTTTAAAATCTTCCAGATATAGGGCAAAAAATTCAAACTAAAGTTTCTATACCCAGTATGTCTAGCTCTTAGCAGTCTACGGTAGTCTTCAGTTTTCTGAAATGAAAGTCATTTATGCTTTTAATTTAAGCTGATAATAACTACTTAAGGTAACTCGTGAAGAGCTTTATTATAAGCTAAAAAGATTTTCCTGCGCATAAAGAATGATTACAGTCGAAGTTACTTAACGCGCTGAAATTTCAGCTCTCAAAATTGAAAATTCTAATCACCAAATCTCTCAAACGTCATCATTTGATAACAAAACACAGAGCGCCACCAGCCAAGGTAGGAAAAGTAGTTAGATTTAAGAGTGAGTTTTGTCAAAGAAAGCCTTTTCAGAGGCTCATATATCAGTCCCCTAGAGGCAAGGTATCCATTCGTTGTTTAATCTAAATGACGCATCAAGATTCATTAAAGCTCCGTAATGGCTTTCATTGTTCCCCTTTTCAATGAAAATCACATACTTAAATGTTCTTTATGCTAGTACTGTGGCTTTCAGAAGCTGAGATCTCTTATCAGGGTGAGTTAAATTGGCTCGTTGCTGTGATCGCTCCGAGTTGTTTTGTAAATGGCAGAAAGGGAGAAAAATGGGGCTCTGTTTTAGTTTGATACAAAGGACCTCGGAGAGTTATTTTTGAATGAATACAGGTAGCCTTGCGTCTGTTGTCGTATAAGAGGATATATTATTTATAATTATTAGAAACTTTAGAAATCGAAATGCGGGGGGTAATATTTTAAATGAAGCGTTTTATATTATAAATGCTATTTTACGGATCTTGTTTAATTTTAACTAGCTTGCTATAATAATTAAAATTTAAAACGAAGTATTAAAATGAACCCCAACTAAAAATTTAAGGTGACAATGGACTATGAAAAACTTTTATTTATTTATCAACCAATTGCTAAGAAATTTTGTATACTTATACAGTGTTGTTTAGAGATGAAAATTTTAAATTTAAAAAAAAATCAGAATGTAATTAATTAAGATATTAATTAAAATCAGTTTGTTAATTACTCTATTTAAAATTGCTCCATGCACATCAATTTTTGTCTCAGATATCTAATTTTCTTTCTTAAGCTAGCTTTATATAGTTATAATAAAAGTTACTAGCAATATTTGATTTACAGTCATATTTATAAAAACTAGAAAAGAAATCGATAAAAATAGGTCATTTTATGCAAAATTTTATGAAAAAAAATTTTTATTGTAAAAATTTTAAGTTGCTTTAAAATAGTATAATGAATTTATTAGTAGGTTTTATTCTAACATATATAAATAATTATTTTCTGAAAATTCAAGAAAAATTATGATGCATGGAACATTTTGAACTTACCGAAACGACATGAAAACTTGCTTTTGAGAAAATAGCATTTAAAGTTTTAATTTGACTAACATTTCCAATGTTTACATTTGAAAAAAATACATATAACTCGGTTAATAATGATCGGATCAACATACTTTTTTTTAAATTTAAAGCTGATGAGTTTAGCTGGGCAGAATCCTTTTCTGAAAGGAAAAAAATCATTTTGGGGACATATTTCTGTCAATCTGAAGGTCCATTGTCGCCTTAATATTAATATTACACTAAGACTTTTACAAAAATTATTGTTATGGACTAACACTTAAAATAAAGATCAACATAAGTAAACAGAACAGTATAAAACATCATAAGCCAGCGCGACAAACCGCCATTCACCAGAATTAAGTAAAATGGGAAGTTTATAATATCAAGTTATTCTTTATTTATGTATTTGGGTGATGACTTAATACTAGTTTCTAATACTGCCTCCAAGATAACGTAAGATAACAACGTTCAAGATAACGTAAATCGAAATTATCTTTAGTTTCAAATTTGGTTACCACACATTCAGGCAGGGTACATTGCCGTACAAACTCTTTAAATGACCCGTTTTCTTGAATTCTTTTTCAGCCATGACCGCACTTATCGCATAGTGGCCCCTGCATGTGGGAAATTTTTAATTTATTAGTCACATCTCTAAATTTACCCACAGTCTCTTGAAAACACTATAATCCGTCTTACTACAATGGATCCTTTCGCTGTTTGTTTGCTTCCCTACAACATCAGCACTGTTACACGGAAACTATCATCCACTGAATTCTAATGATGTTTGTAACATATTTAGGCTCCTTTTCTATGGAATGCTTTTCCTGCCTACGGCTTATAAGCACTGCTAAATTGAAGTTATACCGGAAAAGGTGTGTAAAAATTTATTACATTAAAAAATATGTAATAATAATTTATTACATTAAAAAATATTATAATGTAAAAAAAATTATTACATTATAGTATTTCTTTATTAATTACAAAAATTTATTACAATCATTCATTAAAATAATCTTATTGCAATTTCATGAAATCTATTCTGATTAAATACATAAAAAATAATAATAATCGAATACAAAACACAGAGCGGAATTCGGTATATTTAATTTTTCAAATCAGTAAACATAAAAATTATGTTTTTAGTTTTGATAAAAAAATGTCAAAGCCTGGACTTTGTCGTTACAAAACAATTTTGTCAACAATGTAGTTTCTATAGAACATACATATAATTTGTTTGCAGAATGTGCAAAACCATACGAATGTTCTAATGTAGATTAAAACTTATGCAAAAAAAAGCTTCTGTTTTGGATAATACAACTAATGTTTGAACTGTAATCACAAGAACTGGATAAATATTTTTCTAAAATTTATCTATTTTAAAATTCTTTTAACAACGCCACAGCAACTCTTTTTTTTTCAAATTAAATGAGTGCCTGGAGATAGAGTTTAACAAAATTAGCTTTGCTGGTGTTCAGTTGAGCAAAATATTTTTCCCGAATAATGTTTTTCAATCTGCAAGTGAAAATTTATTCAAATTGAATTATTGCTGCATATTTATAAATTCGGAGAAAATTTTATTCCTGTATTTGTTATTTCAATAAATATTATTAGATAAACATTAACTGAAATATTAATAGCAGGTTTTTAATCATACAATTAAATATTTATTTTAATTACATAAATGAATTATGTAAACTGTATCTTTTCAACTTCATTTGGCTCCTAGTGCCGGAGCATCGTCCAAACCAACAACGGTTCTGTCCTTCAAAATAATTTATTCCAACACGATTACAAATTTATAACTCAAAATTTATCCTAATTGGTATTTCACTGTATCTTCTTAAATTCAGTCAAATTATTTATTAAATTTTATTATTTTAATATATTTTTCGAAAAAAAGTGTTATTAAAACCTTTTATGTAAATGTCAACTGAATATATACTTAAATTAAATAAATAATAATTGCCGTAAAATGTAGTTTTTCAAATTCAATCAATACTTTTCCCCTATGTGCTCCGTTTTCGATTATCTAGTAACTCCGACATATTACCTCTTTGCTTTTCGGCCAACTAGAAACGGCGGCAAACGGACCGAACGAGACAAACTTGCTTTCTAAAAATAGACGCGACTTTTCTCGGGATATATTAGGTTTATTCTTTCTCCCTTATAAAAATACTTAGAATTCTGAGCTGATTTATGTATTTATTTTACAAATGCCGGTCATTTGGCAACTAGGCCATTAGACCATGGGCTCACGAATACTCCAAGACAAGGGACTTAAAATTCAAAAGGAAGTGCCCATAAAGCAGTCATAGATTGGCTCGAATAGCACAAGACGCATTCGGGCGAATTAGCCAGACCAATCCGGAAAATATATGCTCGGAGACAGTCCTGGCAGGTCAAAAGTCACAAACATGCGACCGAAACGGAGCTGATTCTTACACTGAGAAATTGAGTACGAGAGCAGAACATTTAAAAATAAAATGCAGGTGCAAAACGAGGAGAAAGGTTTTAATATTTGTCACATGTAAAGCTGAAAGTGTTGCTACAGTACAATATGAAATTATACTACGTAGTTTATTTGGCACTGAACCGTTCGATAATAGCCGTAATGGGTTTTTCTTACCTAGGAAAGAAACATAGTTGCAAGTTGAAATTTTATCATTCGACCTTTAGCAGCATTTTGTTTGAATTTTTTCTTAAAAGATTAAAAATACTTGTGCAAGAGATCGCATGCATAATAATTAAAGTGAAATCATGATAGTAATAAATAAAAAAATAAATATTCATTATTTTCCTTTGAAATTTAAGAGATTAAGGAAAACAGAGTTCTTATAGATGTCACTAAACAGCCTTTCATAAAAATCATCATCAAAAAATGAAAGAAAATTAAATGTTAGATGATATATTCCTTTCAAATCTTCACTGTACAAATAAAAACATGGTGTTTTATACTTTTTAGTCGACAAGAAAACGGATTAAAAGGAAATAAGGTTGCATTAATTTGAACACATTCGTGGGGATTCAAGGAAGAAAAAAAGCGTGTAAATTATTTATTTTCGATTATCTTCTACACACATATTTATTTAGATTTTTTTCTACGACTATTCCCTGTGAGAAATTCAAAACAACTAATCTAAATAACATATAAACCCATTGTTTCCAAATAAACCCTACAATATAATGTCATTAATCAAATTAAAGTAGCAATTAGAAAAGCTATTTTGCTCAAAATGCTTTAATTCCAAGATAGGCTTATTTCTGTAATTATTTAATGAAACAAACTTTAAAAAGTCAATTAGGGGAATAAATAAATAAATAAGTGTAGGTATATAGGAGATGAGGGTATTATGGAATACCATTTACATTTCTAAAAATAACTTTACTAGTTTTTGAATAAAAATCCCCAAAATCATCATGAGTACCTACTATAACTAATTGTAATGAACTGTCACTTGTAAAATAATACTATTTATTTTGCTGTGATAAAATAAATTATTTAAAAAAAAATTACAAATGGAGGTTAATATGAAATAGTCGGGTAATATGGAATAGGTGGTTTAAACCATTTAAAAACTAATTAGACTTCATAAAACATAGTTATTTTTAAGTATAAAAACCATATTTTCAAGATTATGTGCATGTCATTTCTGCTTCTAGTCTGTTTACAAAAGTCAGAGATATAATCTTCTTTCTAGTCTAGGTGAGACAATCTAGGTGAGTACAGTCTAGGTGAGACCACAGAGAACAGCTGAAGCATTGAATCAAAATTTCCCCTCGTTGACCTTCGGAGAATTTTCCGTTACACATGATATATTCAGCGTCTTTGTTTTCTGGTTCTTTAATTGATAGCATGAAGTCCATTACAGGTGATACATCAGAATGGAACGAGTCATCGCTGCTAACACAGGAATCATCTCTAGGAGGTTTAGGTCTAGAAGGTCGGTCTAAGTTTAATTTCTTAACAGGGGGTCTTTGAATGTTCGGTTTCTTTTGTTGTTTTCCTGCTTCTGGTTCCTTTTTTATGTCCTTTTCTTTCAGTCCACCCTATAACTCTGTTTTTATATGGGGAGTGGGTTAATACAGAAGATCCAGCTTTCGTGCCTCTAAGGGTATTATGGAATACCTAGTATTCCATAATACCCGACACGCCACCATGGAAAATAAACCTTTAAACTGATGAACAAAACATTGTCAGCTAAAAACCGACCACAGTATAACAAACTACAATTCTTTTAGTGTACATTATGCTTAACATCAAAGTTCAAGTCACATGTGTACTAATAGGTTAAAATGTTTGAAAACATCTGCAAAAACTCTTGAAAATCACTAAACACACTTTATTCTGTAGCGAGTGGTACGACAACAACAAGCGGTCAACTCTCAGTGCACTTTATCATGGGGGTCTTTCTTGAGTAGTTCATGGTATTCCCACATGATAGCAGCACCAAACAGAGCCGAAATCTCGGTATTCCATATTATCCGACTATTCCATAATACCCACCTCTCCACCCACTCTCTCTCTCACTCTCTCCCTCTCTCTCTCTCTCTCTATATATATATATATATATATATATATATATATATATATATATATATATATATATATATATATGTATGTAACACTTCTTGTCTGCGTCATTATAAAATCCAGTTCTTAGAGGCTAGTCCGGGAAAATGCACTCGGGGCCGAACTCCTGACTCCTGGAATTCTCTTTGGTGGGGCAGTCGTCATGGCTAAGCAAGGGAAGACACGCTATAGTCCTTTAAATTCTTTTATTCACTAATAAAGGCATCTCTGGTTCCATCGTTCGTATTAACATTCTATCCAATGCTTAACTTTCTGCGCCAGTCTAATCATTTAATTAACACTAGAACCGCGGGACTTTCGATATACTTAGAACCGCGGAGCGGGTCATTTTGACCCTAGATTGTAAACTTATAAAATATGCACAAGCGCTTAATTTATTTAACTAAAACATTTTATTTTTAAATAATAATCAATATTTCTCAGAATTTACATTAAATAATTTATATAAATCAAGAGAAATTAACTTAATTTTTACAAAATCGCATTATTTAAAATTTTATGTCATTGAGTATAATAACATGTCTCTTTAACAAAATATAACATAAATTTCCTAATTTCAATGGAAAAACTGAGTATCTCTTTTCAATATGTTTAGAAATAATTTTAAAAAATTAAAAATAAAATTTTTTTTTCAGTTACTAAAAATTTTATCAGTACTTAGTTTTACAGATTTTAAAATCCAATTTACTGTATGCATTTTGTACAAAACTAAGTAATAAGTTTGTTACATTTTCCACAGATGGGTGTTTTACATTTTGAACAGATAGAGTTTTATTTTCACATTTCGAAATTTGGGCATTGATTGTAAAAATATTACATTGATTGTCCAAAATATTACAAAAAAAACCTGCACCGGCCACCTACATGAAGCAGACTTGACTGTATATTTCTGGATCAAGGGACCATTTGTTCAATCACGCCCACACCGTATTTAGTTGCGTTGTAGAAAGCGATTGTATCAGGTAGTTTTTTGGGGTTATCTGCAATTTCTACGGCCGGATGGAGACTACTTAGCAACAAAACGTATTTTTCTTTTTTACCTCGATAAACAGTTAGACTCGTGTCTTTATGGGTTAGTACCGTAGTCGAATACAATGTGGATTTTAACATTTTTACAGAGACTAGTATTTCTCTTCTTGAGCGTTTTACAGTTCCTACAAGGCTGGTGTTTTTGGATTTCAATGCCTCTGCAAGCTTCAGTGTTCTGAAAAAGTTGTTCGTAGTGACATTTCTACCTTTGTTCTCATATGGACTTATTAGTCGCATGTTCAGAAAGAGAAACATAGGATGGACTTTGGTTATATTTTCCAAGATACGGGAATCCATTTATCAGATATTTTGAGTCAACATCTGCAGCCAACCAGAACTTGATTCCACACTTATCTGGTTTGTTTGGCATGTATTGGATAAACCTACACCTAGCTTTTGTAGGAAATAACTGTTCATCTGCAGTTATATTAGGACCTGGAGTATAGTTAGTCTTGCAATTTTCCATGAAACGATTCCAGATATCCGAAATAAGGGCAAATTTGTCTGTCTCTAGACGCTTTGATCTTGTTGATTTTACGTCGAAGCGTAAAAATCCCATTATTTCATGAAATTGGTCTCTTGACATTGTATTTTGGAAAAATGGTAGTCCTCAGTCCTTTGACCACAAGCTATCCAGTTCAAGTCATTTTGCACAATATATACCATGTGCATATAAAATTTATATTAAAGCATCTATTTCTTCTAATGTTATATTCCATTCTCCTTCATGAATCTGCCGGTGAGCTTCATCTTCAGTACATTTCTTTATGTGTTTCAATATCCATTCATCTATAAAAAGTCTCCAAGCACTTAAAGGACTGTTGTCAATAACATTGCGTTTAGCATGTGGTGTTGGGTCCCCCAACTTCTTTCAAAATATTACACTTTGATTTTCTTCCTCTATCGTTTGTTCCTAATTGAGCGACATTCCAAATTATTCCATCTTTGTCATCTTCATTATTTCCAACTTTGAATGTTATTGTCGATTTGTTTTTCGAATTTCTTTGCGTGTGTGTATCTTTTCTTGGAATGTTTGATTTTTATTTTTTATCAGATAAATTATCATCAGTATTGCGATAAGAAGGACTAGCGATTGTTAGAACATTGTCAGAGTCATCTTCACTTTCATTTTCTTCATCCGAATCCAAATTTTCTTCATTAGCAGGCAGGTATTCATCCTCACTACTCAAAATCTAATTTTGAGAAACCTTTTCTCGAACCTTCTGAATCGTTTTCAGATAATTGTTTAAATATTCTAAAGCTTCCTGAACAGCAAGATTACGGCGTCGTGACATAGTTTTTATACATATACTAATTACAGAATAAAAGCAACTTCAAAAAGTCTAAATATTCGCAGTAATTTTTTACTGCATTCGAACGTAGTTCGTGCTTCAAACCTATTATAATGACCTTGAATGAAAAACCTTCACTACTGAAAAACCTTCCTTAAATGGACTGTACCCTTCTGGTACAGTCCATTTAAGGAATTCTAGGGTGGGGTAAAAGTATTTTACAGTTACAGTTCGAGAAAATGCACCTGTTTTTCGTTATTTGTGCATTAATATTTCTTACGGGTCAAATTGACCCGCTCCGCGGTTCTAGGTATAAGTGTTAATAATCGGAAAATTATTTACGTTACGAATTTTTAAATTTGGTAAATTGTTGTTCACCTTAAAATATTAAAAGTCATAAAAGGAATTTTTTATTCAATCGATACTTTTCGCGTGGTGATAAATTAAACATCGTTTTGGGTCAAATTGACCCGCTCCGCGGTTCTAGTGTTAATCTCAATCCCGTACATATCCATCTCGCGACGCGAAGAGAAGGACAACGTCTTACCAGTTCGACTTTCCTACATGCTTCTGAAGTTCTTTGTCTTTTCAAGCCCGCCTAGAAATACCTGCTTGGCTTTGCATGGAAAGTCCTAGAATCCTCTCTGCGGTGATTCGCATTTTTACACACGAAATCCTGTCTACACTGTAAAAATAGCTCTCTATGCGATGAGGCTTGCGATTATCATCTCTTGATTTTCCCCAAGGCCATTCAATTCTATTAATAACTCCTATAGCTTCATCATTCGTATACTCACTTTTATCTTATTGAATATGAATAATCATGGCATTTACCGTTTAAATTACAATTTTCTATAGAAGAACTCCCCCTTTTTAATCCTTTAAATTCTAGCCCCTAAAAAATCTCTGACATATATATATATATGAAATAATAATTGGAGGTAAGCTCGGGGCGTAGTCGTAAATAGGCAAATGGAAACTGTGGCGGGGAGATGCAACTGGCCGGGAATTTCAAACATCCCGGATCCATAACGTGTAGTAGGACAAATTTTAGGTAAATGGACGTGGTCGTTAAGACAGGCACGCCGGAGAGAGTAAATTAAGTTCTACGCCAGCAAGGAAGAGGCGATCTGCTCATAATATAGGATGATTTATTAGTTGACACCATCACTAGACAACGTACAAAGTTGATTATGCTTAACACTTAGGCATAGGTTTACACAGATGACGGACACATCGCGCGTAGCGAGGACGGGACCCCGCCCGCAATTTGGCAGATCGAAAATCTTACATCTGTTCTGGTTGAGAGCAAACACACAAAGACTACAGACGCACGAAATTTCTCGCCAGCGTACGGGTCTATTAAACTCCTAATTGGTTAGAAGCGGACACGTGATTATGTCGCGTCATATCGGATAATGATTTCACCCGGCTTTTAGAACATGTCCGTTATATAACGCTTATATAAGGCTTCAGCACGTGGCGTTAGAGGAAAATCTACTTGATTATCTTCGTTGGGTTTAGGTCAAAATCAGAAAAAAGGGACTGCTTTCTGTTGCAATAGATGAAGGAATTTGGAAAAAGCATGTTAATGACGAAAAGGTTTGAAATTTATTTCATATATATATATATATATATATATATATATATATATATATATATATATATATATATATATATATATATAATGTACTGTGCAAGATTCCTGTATCAGAGAATATACCGTTGTCATAATGAAGTAAAACTTAACAGCACAAATGCTTTCAAGCTAAAAGTTTCGTTATTTTAGTGTACAGGGGCTTGAGCAACCCGCAAGATTAAACCCTCAGGGCATACACATAAAACTAAACTGACTTAAATACAAATTGGAATTACATTATAGAAATTCATAATACACATCGCAACTCAGAATGTAAAGCAACGCTTTTCTGCATGCCACCGTAACATCATCTATTAAAATATTATTATTCATTCCCAATATGATAAAAAAGCACCCTCAAAATTCTCTTTCCAAATAATGATTGTAAATAATATATTTCAAACCAACTCTCGTTAATATTCTCGCTTTTACAGTCACAAAAAAGCACTTACTACAGGCTAACGTTAAGCGATCGTCTTTATCTCTTCTGTATACTTAGTGAACTTAAAAAAAAATAATAAGAGGGTTTACATCCTATTTAAAAATGTTTAGAACGAAATAATCTGTTTTAAACCGATGATATTAACAAAAACTACATAAAAGATAACATGAAGTAAGAACATTTTTAAAACGAATATTTTTTAAGGATTTTTTTTCACTGGTAAAATGACCGGCCAGAAAATGTTTAATTTTGCTCAAATAACTCAAAAAATTTTTGAGAATGAGTTCTTAGAAATCATATTTCAGTAAGTCTGTTATTAATTGATTTCTTAGTCAGTAGTAAAAAATAATAGCATCTGGGTATTTATTTCGTTCGTGTCCAAAAAAAATTTGATAAAAAGTAATGAAATTTTTACCCTAGAGTAACAAAAATGGCAGAAATGCAGAAATTTTGTGTCGAGTCTTAATGGGGGAAAATTTTTGCGTGTTAGCTACGTCTAAGTAATTTTTATTTCCCAATTTTATTCAGAATAAAAATTTAAAAATTTGGAACTTATTACCACACAAGTTTCCTCGCGAGGAAAAATATTGAAAACTCATTGGTAATATTTTAAGTTATTGGCCTGCACTTTTGAGAAACGAAACTTTTGAAAACAAGTCCTTTCTTGCAATTTTTTAGAAATTCTAACAAGGGTGCCCAAAGTTCTAATCTTGTTCTCAAGGGTGTGGAAAGCTTACAAAGGTTGTGAATCCCTTTTGAAGAGGTTAAGGACCATGTATGATTTCCAATATTTAAAAAAATTTATCCGTAATACTGGAAATAATTGTAATTTTATTTTACTCTCTGTTCTGTTTAGAAATTGTTTTGAAAAGATCAATAACATCAAAATTTCCTTAAAATTAAAAATTATCAATAGTTTTTTTTATAATATTCATATTTTTTATTAAAAATGAAACTTGAAAAAGAAATCCACTATTGTAATTTCATTTCGTGTTCTACACAGAGATTTATCTTGAAAAAGTGGATGTCCCTGCATCTTTACCTGAAGTTAAAGTTTATTGTTAATACATTAAATATTCACCAAAGGCTTAAAGAAATATACCCTTTGGTGAAAAGTCTATTATTGTAATTTCATTTAGGGTTCTTTTCTGATTCGTCTTACATTCTAAGAGATCAATAAAAAGCCAGCATGCTATAAATCTCTTAATAGAATGCTGGCTTTCCTATAGTTAAAAAGTTTTCATCAGTTTATTATGATTCTAATTAGATTATATATCTGAAATTTAGATAACCGAAACTTTTGAAGACAAGTCCATTATTGAAGTTTTATTTCTAGTTCTCGTTTGAAAAGAAATTAGCATTGCAGAGACTAATGGTCATGTAAGTTTCCCTGTGATTTAATATTTTATGAGTTAATTGGTAATGTGTTATATATATATATATATATATATATATATATATATATATATATATATATATATATATATATATATATATATTAGAAGTTTAAATAAAAGGAGCTTTAAAAGATAAGTCCATTATTGCAGTTTTATTTCTAGTTCTCTTTTTAAAAGAAATTAATATTAAAGAGATTAATGATCATGTATGGTTCCATGTGATTTAAAATTTTATGAGTTAATTGGTAATGTGTTATATGTATACACGTATTAAAAGTTTAAATGTAAGTAGCTGTTGAAGACAAGTCCATTATTGTAAATTTTTTTTTCTATTTCTCTTTTGAATCTTGCAGAGACTAAAATTTTTGTTATGTAAAATAATGATCATGTTTGTTTCCCAGTGATTTAAAATTTTTATCAGTTAATTGATAATGTGTTTTATATATATATATATATATATATATATATATATATATATATATATATATATATATATATATATATATATATATATGTATGTATATATATGTATATATATATATATATGTATATATATATGTATATATATATATATATATATATATGTATATAATATATATATATATATATATATATATATATATATATATATATATATATATATATATATATACATATATTAGAAGTTTAAATGAATGTACTTTTTTACGACAAGTCCACTACTATTTATTTCGGAGTATATTTTAAAGAGTGTTTAACCTTTCATGTATTAATGACATGCTGGTTTCCCTTTAATAAAAAAAAGGTTTCGTTTCTTTATTTTAGTAATATTTAAAATATTCGCAGGAAGTTTGAAAATGTAGTTTTCGAAAAAAATTCCCTATTTTTTAGTTTTATTTCGAGTTCTGTTCTGAATGAAAGTTTATCTAGTAGTGGTTAATGACATGGAATTTCCTTTGTAACCTAAAATTGTCTTAAGTTTGCGGATAAAATTTTCAAAATGCTACCAGAAGTTTATAGAAATGTATCTTTTAATGACAAAAATCTACTGGTGTTATTTTATTTCAGGAAATATCCTGAAAAGTGTTTAATCTAGTCGGGGTAAAGGACATGCTGATTTCCGAGTTATTTAAAAAAAGGAAAAAAAAACCTCTCCTCGTTTATATTCGCAGCATTTTAAATACTCGCCATAATCTTGTAGGGTAATTAGCTGTGGGAAGCAAGTTCATAACAGCACTTTTGTTTATTCTGCGAACAGAGTTGCAGACGAGATGTCGAGCCATGAGACTTCCAGTCTGTAGTTAATTGCATTATACAGCCTTGCCAGAACACGAGCCCAGTTGTGAGGAAAATATTGAATGGGAGTTAACGTCACCGCCAGTTTTTTTCATTTACATATTTGTCTATTAACCTTTCAGCGGATGCGCCCGTGTACAAAGTGCAACATTTTCGTAATTTTGAATGGTTTATTTTTACATGTAAGGTTTTAATGTTCTGAGCAGTTTTTATTTATAGCTACACCATTTCTAACGTAGGTCGGATTTTGTGGCCCTTGTATTCCTTTCCATTCACTGTTAGTCGTGATTTAACCGTGGTGAACCAGCGATTATACTGGATTACAATACGAGATAAACAGGAGTCGTCGTAGTCAATCATATATGCAGCTATTACACGGTATCCCGCATATCACCAAGATGGTCAATCTCATTTTTTAGGTTTTTGACCATAATAGGAATCCATTCGCAAGTTGTCCTTAGGTCCAATAAACTGGACAGTTTTGAAATAAGGCGGTTATATCTGCATTCTTTGTCCTTAAATTATATATATATATATATATATATATATATATCAGTATTATAAACATTTTATATCTTGTCATAAAACACGGAATTATTATTTTCAATTCGAAAAAAAAAGAATATTATTTATTACAAAAGGAATAATCAAGGTTGAAAGATACGTTGCACTTTGCGCCACACGCGCCTGCTGGTGTTCCAAAAATTAGCGCGCCCGCTGAAGGGTTAAATTTAAAAAGCAACTATTTCAATCTTTGATTAGTTACAAATCAATGAGACACTCCTGCCTTCTATACTGCAGAAAATTGAGGAATCTTTTGGCTGAACGGATTACTTGCATGTTGCATTTGATTCCTAATCATTGCTAGACTCCTGGAAAACGAGGAATCCGGATTTCTTGGCCAAAAATGGTACAGATTATTCCAAAAACCTTTGAGACCACTGTCTTTTCACTCATCTAGGACTCTAATAACAAAAATATCAACGCTCTAAAGAAATTTGTGCTTTCCCAAGTAACTAGCTGTAGGTTGGCTTTGGAGTCTGTTTCTTGACAGGAAGAACCTCGCTCCGGACTCGCATAGATCTGAGTCAGTTGCCAGCTTTAAACATTTGACTGGTCGTGGCTGTTTGTCTGCCAAACTTGATCGATTTCATTTGCTACACAATACCTATGTTTTATATTTCGATTTAGGACAAGTCTTAGACGCTTATTAATTTGGATGCTTGCGGAAACTGCAGTGGAGTTAGTACTACAGAAGCACCTGAGAGGTCGAGCGTTAATGGCGTAACAGTCAAAGCTCGGAAGTAGCTAACAACACTTGAAACTGCAGGAAAAGACATTTAATCAGCGTAATGATATTAAAATGCAACGCAATTACTGAAAAATGACTTACTGCACCTTTGCCCTTAAAACTGACAGTTGAAGGACAAGTTGATATAAGATGAATGTTTCTTATGACAGGTTTAGAATTTTAGATGAACATTTATTGGCGATGTACAGATAATTCGGTTAGCAGATCCTCTCTAGTAATATTGGGAGTCCGAGGATGCTAAACAATTATTATACATAAGTCATGCATACACACACACACATACATATATATATATATACATACTGGGGATTCTTTCTTGGTTCCTCGCATTTTATAGTCTCTTTCCTCTGTTCTTGTATTAGGGTAAACGCACCAGTAATGGGCCGGTTAAGAGAAAAATTGAAGTAAATCTGAATTTTCACAGCTATAGATAAAGCAAACTGGTCCAAATTTTTACCTACCATTTTAATAACTGTCTTACATCTGTAGTAGCAATTGGAGCGCACTGACTGCATTCATAAAAAAATATATATACATGAATAATAACCAACCTGATGCACCTATAATGGGCCATTATTTTATCCGATGTACCCATAATGGGCCACCCAATAATGGGCCATCAATATCACCCATCACAACATTAATGGGCCATCTATTTAATCTGTCATGGAACAAAAATCAATTCTATAATATCATAAAATTGGAAAGAAAAGGAACTAAAAACATGATTATATTTTTAAACCGGTTTATTAATTTTATAACTACAGTACAACTACACTAAATATATAAAAACTGAAATATAAATTTATTAACTTAAACATCTAACATTAAATTTACTTAAAAATTGTGGTTAATGTTGCCGGTGATGTACCGCTTTACTTGTCACAGTTGGTATGTTGTTGCAAATATTGACAGTTCCGAAAAAATAATTTGTACCAGTACACGGGCTGGCCCAATACAGGGACAGTGTAACAATTCGTGATCCCATAATGGGCCACGCTATTTTGACAATGGAATCTAAGTTTTTTGTCATTTAATCACTGTACAATTTGAATTATACATACTATCGTAATGAATAATATTTTAAGTCAATAAACAGGCATTATAGTACTTAAATAAAATTTTTTGAAAAATTGACTTATCTGAACAGATTTCTTAAGCAGACGTTAAAACAAACACAAATTTTCTTCTCTCTAGCGGAATGCACCTTACACTTCGCACAAAGTAGAGGAATGAACTGAAAATCCAATGCTAAGGGATCCTCGCAGGTAGTAGTCAATGGCCCCTACCCCTTCCACTACCTAAGGTAACAATAGACCCTTAATTTCTCGACATTTCTAAAGGGTGGCCCATTATAGGGGCATGGCCCATTATAGGTGTAATTACCCTATAATGCTCGCTGAAGTTCTATGCGTGTACTGCTCAATATTTCTGTTATTGAGGGCTCGGTCCATGTATTGCAGTTCCTCCAACATTTCCTGCAGGTAATTCCCATCTTTCTTTCCTCTGGTTAATCGTCACATTAACCAAGACTGTCATACCTCAAACAACGAATGTTTCCATGTGCGGACCAATAAAATGCATTATTATATTAAGCTAATGTGGATGTTAGATAAAGCCTTATTTTTCACACCATTTGTCATATTATCCTTCGATAAGAGCTTGTAATTTAGAAAAACATTAAAAAACATGCTGGTATGTAAAAGAACCATGAATTATAGAGAAAAACTTATGAGCAGTCAAAAATTTCAGAAGCTTTATAATTTTCCAGCAGATACTTATTTCAAGGTTTCTGGTACCCATTACCCATCAAGTATATTGAACTTTAAGCCTCTCTTTATTTGTTTTTCACACAGATCCTTTTGGGGATAGTTTAATTTGACTTGAATAGCTTATTACTTGCAAAATTATCGTAGAAAAATAAATACAAAATTTCCTAAAGAAAGAAAATGGTCCTTTTTTCCCTCTTTTTATAAGATGCACAAAGAAAAAAAAACGAAAAATACAAGAGTGCTTATAACCGTAAATGAAAAACTCTGAAGCTAAAATATCAAAAACTGCAAAAATGGCAGAAGAAATTTCGAAAACGCTCTTTTCACATTTACTGCAGCAACATAAAAAAAAAACGCTGTAGAAAGATTTTACTTGCTAAGCATGAAATGTTTAGAAGAAAGTAATGCTGTATTAAACGAAAGACATTTCCAGAAATTAGGGGGAAGGGGGTGAAGGAATAATGTGGATTTTTCATTTGTAGTTTCTCCCGCTGGAGAATACTTATATTTACTAATGGGGGGGTATGACTGCTGCGAGGAAATGAAATTTTTGTCAAATAGCTTAGGACTCCATTTATTGAAAATGAATCTTTACGAACAGCCTGTCGTTATATATCTTTCCAGTCATTACTTGTTATAAAACGTTACAACAAAAAAAAAATCTAATGCTATCCAAAGATTTCTTAATTTTTTTTTCAACTGTTCAAGAGATTTTTTTTCGAAAATTTGGGCTAGAATCACCCATTTAAAAGTAATTTATATCTATGGTTCTCTGATGTTTTGTACTTTCTATAGTATCCTCTTTCTTCCCTTTCTTTTTTATAATCTCCTGGAAGCTAAACAATTGTAAATATATGTTTCAAAGTATTCCTATAGACTGCCACAAGAAACAGATTTTGGAGATGTTGCTTCAAATTTTTGCTAATTTAAAGGGGTTTTTGAACATGTTCCTTCCAAAATATCTTTAAAAACAACTTTGAATCCCTTCCATGTTTTAGAATCCAGTATCAACTCTTCCATAAATGCTACACTACCCGTAACTCATGGGGTAACCCATTTTTCATAGGTTATTAAGCATTTGCTCTAATTTCATTCTTGAATCAAAATGGTCTATTCAGAGGTAATTTCCAATTTAATTTTAAGTTAATATGCATTTATTTTATTGATAATTAAATAATTATTAATCATTGTTATATATATATATATAAGAATTAGATGAAAGAGAAAACCAGTAATAGCTCTAAAGCTACTTGCAGCCAGGAACAAACAACATGTAAAGAAAAGTATGAATAAGGTTTTTGACAGCATTTCTTCATCGGCGGTGTCAATACTGTCTAAAAACCAATGGATTTTTTCTGATGAGTATGATCTATTAAATAAACACACTCAGACACCGTACAATCCATTATTAACAGAAGAATTGATTAATAAATGAATCAAGTTTGATTAAAAGTACTTAACCAAAGAACACCAAGCCTGGCGCTAGTAAGAGTGGAAGTTAAGAACTTGTAACCGCAAGATGACTGACGTCATAAAACTTGCAACCATTGAGGTAGTGGATTCTCAGTAACAGACTTACTTAGGTTACCGTATTTTAAGACTATTATCCTTTAATTATTTAGTTTTAATTATAATTACTACTATGAGTTAATTTTATTATTATTTTATTTTACTTATGATTTTTATTTTTATTTTTATTTTTAGTAGTTATTATTTCTATTTTAACCTATTGTTATGTTTAACATATTAATGCAACGGAACAAACTATTCATTAAAACAAAAACAACCAATTATGTTTTTGGATAGACTTACTGGGTAATTATTACGAGTTAGCACAGCTTTCAAGTCTATAATATGCTTAATCCTATTGTGTTTAGAACATAGCCTATTTATACGAACTAACTGATTTACAATAATGTTATTAAAAACAGATTTATGTAAACAGGTTAGATAATTTTGAAATTTAACAATATTAAAATTATACTCTGATCTTTTGTCGTATAAGTCAAAAGTAAATTTACTTTGAGTACTTAATTTAATATTAATATCTAGAAAGTTTACATTAATATTATCATGGCTACTTTTAATTAGTTCCAAATTAGGAGGGTAAAAATTTAAGTCTATAGGGTTATTACTTTTAGTAATTACTATTATATCATCTGTATATCTAAATATATTGTAATTGCTATTTTCTATATTATTAATTTCAAAATAATATAAGTATAAATTAGCTACCATACTTGAAGCATTACCACCTTGTGGTACACCTTTGGACTGTAAGTATATACTATTATTATGAACTATGTAATTATGTTTAGTTACTAATTATAGGAGCCTATTGAAACGAGTTAGTTTAATTTCGTTGCTTAAGTACTTAATATTATTTTGTACTAACATTATGATTATTCTATTTAAATCAATTATATCAATATTATTAAATAGATCTTTAAAATCATAAGTTACAATATATTTACAGTTATCTAATGTTTGTAGTTTTCTAATTAGACTATAGCTATTATCAATTATACCACAAACACCAGATGTTATATTTTTATAGATTAATTTAAGGTACTTTAATAATAATTTACTTGCTTTTGTAGCATAAGTGTTGTGACCACAGGTTACTGCTCTAAAAGCAATAGGTGTTTTATGAAATTTAGGAACTGAAGTTATATAAGGAAAAAGATAATTGTTAGATGAAATACCTAGTAGTTTATATTTTGCTATGATTTTCTTAATAATAATACTAGTAGTTTCTTTTAATGGCTGAAAAAGATCACTATTTTCTAGCTGTTTTATTAAACATATGGCAAAATATTTTTTACAAATTATAGCATAGTTGTTGGCTGCTTTATCTACATAAGTGACTATAAAGTCATCTTGTAATTTTGTAATAGCAGCTTTAAAGTGTTTATATGAATTATTAATGTTATTACTATTATTGGGTAATTTAGCTTGTACTAGTTTTAGTAAATTAATTTTCCATGGGTTGAATGCTTCTGTAGGTATAGAGTAATTAATTGCTATTTTGTAAATAAATTTATCTAAATCAGCATTTAAGAAACTTATTATTTTCTTATTATTAGTAGTACTAGGTAATCTGAACTTAGTTCCCACATTCATCGACTCTCGCAGTGCAACATCTTCCACAATATCCAAATTGCCTATTATTACATGACCATGTATCGTATCTAAATAACTATTGTAAATGGGCAGATGAAAAACACAAGTTAAATTTATTGACTCAGAAAAAGTTTTGGAAACCTGATTATAGTTAAATATACGTCTACCCATAGGCAGAGTATATTTAAAGGCACGTTTTATTTTTATTTCTTTTATAGGAAACATATCATGAAGTTTATCAAATATACTATTGAAGTTTATATTATTTAGTTTATGGTTAGTAAAATTTAGTACACAATATGTGTTATTAGCTGAATTTTGTTTTTTATATAAGTTTATTTTTAAATGTTTTGCCCGTGTTAATATTAAATCATATAACAGATGCTGATAATGATAATTCTTTATTTTCGTACTTAAAAATAGTTGATATAGCTTAACGATATGTTTTTTAACGATAGAAAAAATCCAAGCTTTTATTTTTTTATATTGATAATCAATTATAAACCTTTCCTGAAAACTTATTAAGGCATTTTTATATAAGTTACAATCAAAAGTCTTACTTTTATTATAACTTTAACCTCTTTTAGTTCTTTTTGAGGACTGAGTACCATCGATTAGATTAGGGTAAATAGGTTGAGCTGACACATCAGTAAAATTAAATTTAACTATATTTTTCTGTTTATAAATTTGATTAAGGCCATATGGAAAAAAAATTTTATGTTTTTGCATATAAATATTTTCATAATATAACCTTTCAGAGGGTGATTTAATTATATCAAGAATGGAGATACCAATATTTTCTAAATTATGTTTTTTGAAGTGATCAAATTCAATGTTAAGTGGTTGACTATTTAGTGTATTATATTTTTTTTTTATATTAGAACGGTGTAAATTTATTCTAATATGTAGTGGATTAGAAGTTTGACCTATATATTCCATATGACAACAACTACAAGTGATTTTGTATATGCAATTATAAGTTTTGCAGAAATTTTGTTTTTTTTAATTTACTTATATATATATATATATATATATATATATATATATATATATATATATATATATATATATATATATATATATATATATATATATATATATATATATATATATATATATGATGAAAGCAAATATGAACGTTCCAATATTTGTTTACAATTTTATTCCTATTCAATTTAACAGTGAATTTCAATACAATTTCGTACACAAGATACCGTATTCTCCCATTTTACTGATTAAAAAAATTAAATTTTCCGTCAGAGGGGAGTGAGTCACGTCGAAAAATTCCTTTATTCAGCCCTTAATCAACATTACTGATGTGCACACTGTAGTATTTTAACAGCCGCTAGTTTTGAAAATAATACTCCCATACTTTAACGAATCATGGCACCTATATTCCGCCTGCCCTACGAAATACTTCTATCTTCGCATATATATATATATGTCCGATGGCCGGAAGGCATGCTTAAATCATGCTCGGCAGATGGTGAAATAAACTTGTCCTTTACAATATAAAAATGTTCCAAATGATATCCACTGGGCTTTATTCGAGGCGCGGACACATGTCAGGCGCGTTCTCCGCGGTGACACTCGACTTATCTCAGGTTCAGGACATGACACAAAAATATCTCGTGTCACGTTTTGCGTGAGTTTTCGGATTTTCGGTATCAACGTCCACATGTATTCGGGTTACTTTTTCTTTCGGGCTCCGAATAACACATATAAGTTTTGGGTTTTTTTTTTCATTTCGGGCTGTATATTATTTATCGCATACGCTCTCACTTTTGGTAAGGAATTTCTGGGAATATTACTTTCCGAGCTCTCGGAAGATGTAGAAGCGAAAAATATATATAAAACAGAAAAGTTGTCTTGAAATTTATGTGAATACTGAACGGTAGGGAAATTTCTATTCTGAATATTTTTTATTTTCTAAGCACATGGATTAAATTATTTTCTCAATGTTAAGAATTGCGGTTATTTATTGCACAACCATATATTTTTTTGTATTTACCTCGTTATAAAATGTATAAATGAACTAATTTTTTCTGAAAACTGGAATTCAGATGGAAATTTCGAAAGTTTGTCATGTTTTCGGTAGGAGAATAACTCCTGTTAAATTGATATATCGCTCACTCCTTTCAACAACCTCATATCTCAAAAATCGGCGATTTTTAGTTATGCTTATTTTCAGAATGCCCTGAAAGAGTAGTATATCCCTGCAAGATCGTCATATCTCATTGCTCAATATTTAGCCGCTAGAGAGCAGAATTAAAATTTATTTTCAACACATTCCAATGTACTTTTAAACTTTCAAATCACTCTCCTGAAAAATCTTGTTTTTTGAGATATGACGTTGTTGAAAGGAGTGAGCGATATATATATATATATGCGTGTGTGTGTGTGTGTGTGTGTGTGTGTGTAATGCTCTGTCCACCACGTAGCCGAAGAGATGATTCTCACTGCAAGAACGGCACATCACGGGGAATCAAGAACTTTGATAGTCGTGGACCGCTAAGGAACTCTCGAGGAGAGGCATTTGATGGACGCACACAACAGAGATGCGACGCATATCATTTTATTCCAGATTATTCTGCAGACAAATATTATTCAGAAAAACACAGGTATCTTGACAACTGGACACACACAATAGCAACTCCACCGGTCCCTGCCGGGGCGCATTCAAAAGGCAGATTTTACACCGTTATATCGGACAGCAGCGGAGCAGCGCGAAAACTAGACAAGGTTAATAACAGAGGCGAGAAAGCAAAGCTAGGACGACACCAAGACAAGACATATACAGACAGTAAAGACCACGCCGAAAACTTTTGCAGAAGGTTATAAAGTGTAGGGGCACTGACCACGGGGAAATCTTTTAATTGGTTAGAATTGGGCATCTGACTTGATTACAAAAGGGTCGCATGATGTTTCGCATGATGTTCCGAAAAGCGCAAGGAAGCGAAAACAACACGTGGTGCTGATTCATGATTAAAAATATCTTTAACGCACTAAAAGGTAATATGGATGGTTACGTCGTTAATTCCGAGGTCGCAATTAGAAGAAAGGGACTGTACTTTATTGAGGGGAAACAAGGATAGTTTTAAATAAGCATTAGATATATACAGGTGGGCTGTTATTATCACACACCCATATATATATATATGTGTGTGTGTGTGTGTGTGACGGGCGTTGATTCCTGCTCACTAGTTTACACAATTTTGCAGTCTTCTTAATCAAATCAGTTCGTGGCGTAGTAGAGAATTAATTCACACAATCAGGACGAACAACTTTATTCCATTTAGTTAAACCTTTATTCCTTCAACTTCACGAAACCACCTCTCCAAACTAGCGCCCATCCCAGTGGTCGCCATTCCATAACGCGGAGTGCTTTACCGCACGTCTATCGTCAACGAATTTAAAATTCCGGTCTAAAACTTATTCTCTTTGTTTTTATCGCTATTCCACCTTCCCCAGAAACTTCCAGAACACCGTGATGACGTCTGCACCGAAGATAAGCCTGGGGCGTGGTCTTCCTGTCAATCAAGTTTGATTCTCCATACGGGTTTTTCCCCTTTTTTTGATCCGTTGTGCGTCTCGAAATATGAAAATCAGTGACGTTTAAAGCCAGAAATTAGATCTACTTTTAAGCCCCCTTTAAATTATCTAGCTATTTCCCTTTCTCTAAAAAGATTCTTTACACACATATATATATATATATATATATATATATATATATATATATATATATATATATATATATATATATATATATATACATATATATATATATATATATATATATATATATATATATATATATATATATACATATATATATATATATATATATATATATATATATATATATATATATATATATATATATATATATATATATATACTAGCTGAATACTCGTGCTTTGCTACGGGGTACATTTTAGGATAATTACAATGAAAAAGTAATGAAATTGCTTTTTAGACGATTTTCTTATAAACAATATATTTTGTTTCTTCATTGGGCGAAACTAATATTACCAGGCTCTTCCGCGAACATACGAGTGAGCAAGCTACGTAAAACAGACCGTGGGAGAAACAATTTTCTCGTAAATGTACGCCAGCATATTTTAAAGTTTGGCCTTGGGACTTATTTATCGTCATGGCGAAGCATATTTTGAGAGGAAATTACAGTTTTATATATAGATTTGATTTAATATCCATAAAATATACTAATTTGAACTAAAGTTTTAAAAATATCCATCTCGATTAGTCTAGTGGTTAAATTTTATCTTTTACTGTATTTTAATATTTTCTTTGTCAATTAATTTCATTGTTATGCACGTGACGCAAAATTAATTTAAAGTATCACAAAAAGAAAAGAAATCTCGTGATCAGCATTTAATAAATTAAATTCTAAACTTTCCTAACGATTACTGTTTTGGAAGCTAATGTTCTGCTAATTTCCAGTAAAAGCCACACACCAGTGTTCCACTCACACGCAACACTATAAACCCCTAAAAGAATGCAAGAATAAAACGTTTAAAATATATAAATCTATTAATTTAAATAATTAAACACACACAAATGTATAAATTATACAAAAGTTTACTTAAATTATTTAATCTGTCTACATCTCCAGTACAGAAATATTTTCGGGGCATTTACAGAACATGGTATATTTCACTTTTGAAAATACGCATTAAATGAGCATCATCTCAATGAGAAATTTCTGAAATTAGCATGCAATGAAGATCGTGTGTTTACAAACAACAGCGGTAACCGAAATGTGTTAAAATATAAATTTTAAGAATATTATGGTAGTGAGTTGTGTAGCTTATAAAGATAATATAGAGATAATGATATACATTTTAATGGTAATCTTATAATATAAATAAAAACTTTCCAAACAATTACTGTTTTGGAAGCTAATGTTCTGCTAATTTCCAGTAAAAGCTAAAATCATTTGAAAACCACACACCAGTGTTCCACTCACACGCAACACTAAAAAACTGAATTACAGTTGAAAATTGTGGTTAGTAACTCCAGTTAACCATGTAATCCACTACTGCTACAGGAGCATCAAAATGTGAGAAGACAGAGTTTAAAGCAACCAAAACTGCAATTATGTGGAACCCAGGTCCTCCGCCTAAACTACAAATTGGTTTTGGTAATAACACCAGTCATTTTCTTCAGTAGCGTTGTTTATTCCCATATGAACCACAGCCTAATTCCTTTAAAATGGAACAAAATGAGTAACTCCAGTTAACCATGTAATCCACTACTGCTACAGGGGCAGAGTTTAAAGCAACGAAATAAATAATATAAATACCACATTCAAACTCTAAATTTCTTTCATTTCTCAAGTAATATAATAATAACATGTGAATTTAGCAATGATTATAACACACGTAAGTAAACACACACACAAACAAACACTTGAAAACAATTATATTAAAAAATAATAGTTTTGGATCATATTATTGTTAAAAACTATGTGAAGACTAAAGACATAATCGGAATCTTAAAACTACATAGATTTTTTAATGAAAAAAACATTTGTACATACAGAGAGGGATCCAATTTTTACAATATTTGGTGTTCGGTTTCTCAGTCTTATCTTTAACTCTGTTCTGAAGTAATGGAAATTAACATTTTTTATTCACGATGTTCGAGACTCAGCCTTATAGTGAATTTAGCAATGATTATAACACACGTAAGTAAACACACGCAAACATTCGCTTTTATTAATATAGATTTCTTATTAAATACTATGTTTCAATAATGAAAATACTTATTACTTCGTTAATATAATTGTTGAAATCATATACAATTGAAATTTATTAACGAAGTAATAAGTATTTTCATTCATGTAATGTTTTCATCTTAATATTATTATTTTATATTTCTTATTAATTAGTATGTTTCAGGAATGAAAATACTTATTAAATATTAAATTAATTAACCTTTTCCTTACGGGGTGGGATAACATGTATCCCAAGAATACTGGCCTAAGAATAAATATAATATATATATATATATATATATATATATATATATATATATATATATATATATATATACATATATATATATATATATATATATATATATATATATATATATATATATATATATATATATATTTTAAGATAGAGACTTGAAATGAAATTTATATGAATAAGAAAGCTTTCATCTTCCATATGATGTAAATATTTTCTTTGTAAGATAAAAACTCGAAGAGCATCGACCGTAGATCCTCCAAAGTGCGTAAATTTCTCGAAAAAGTGGGTTTAATATTTTAATGAAAATATTAGTCTGTTTTAAATTATTTTTAAACAAATTAAGTTCTGTTTGAAGGAGAAATGTCTGTAGTCTTAGAATGTAAAAAGATCAAAATTCTACGATCATTTTTTAAATATCCCACAAAACATAAAATAAAAAAATTTCTAGAATAAAATTTAAAATTCGGGCTTCGAGGTGCACATGTTCAGACTCTTCACTACCCGTGTGCCAAATTTCACGACTGTAAGTTTCACAGATTCACCTGGGGGCCGCGGACACACACACACGCATGCACGCAAACATTCGCTTTTATCAATAAGATATATATATATACAAGGTGCGCCCATAAAGTAACAGGACAATTTTTTTTAAATAAGAAAAATATTACTCACCTTCAAATAAATTTATCTCCTTCAAAATAATCGCCAAAGGAGTCTATACAATTTTTTCAACGTTTCTTCAAGTCATCGAAACACTGTTTATAGCCGTTGGAGCTAACCGTTCGCAAAATGCGCGTAACATTTGATTTAATATCCGAGACGTTTTCAAATCTCTGTCCTTTCATGGATTTTGCATTTTTTTATTACAAAGACTTATTCACCACGACTTTGTTCCTGAAAATCAAAGAATCAATCTGTATTTTTACAAGGAGGTGCTTTTTCGATTAAGAAACAGGATAAGGCGTGTTAGGAAGGAACTGTTTGATTTCGGGCAATGGTTTCTTTTACTCGATAATGCTAGGCCCCATACAGCAATTTCTGTACAACAATATCTTGCTAAGCATTCAATTACAGTGATAAATCACCCACCATATTCTCTCGACTTATCGCCAGCTGATTTTTTCCTTTTTCCGAAGCTTAAGATGGCCATGAAAAGACAAAGATTTGAAAACGTCTCGGATATCAAATAAAATGTTACGCGTATTTTGCGAATCGTTATTCCCAACGCCTATAAACAGTGTTTCGATGACTACAAGAAACGTTGGGAAAATTAGATAGACACCTCTGGCGATTATTTTGAGTGAGATAAATTTATTTGAAGGTGAGTAATATTTTCCTTATTTATAAAAAATTGTCCGGTTACTTAATGGGCGCACCTTGTATATATATATATATATATATATATATATATATATATATATATATATATATATATATATATATATATATATATATATATATATATTTAAATGTATATATATGTATATATATATATATATATATATATATATATATATATATATATATATATATATATATATATATATATATATATATATATATATATCATCATTTTGTGGTTGGCGTAATATGGGACTTCGGTCTGAATTCTTGGTAAGGCATAAGCATTTCTGTTCTGTACCGTCAAATGCAATAATTTTGGTTCACTAATATGGAACTCGTGTTATAAACTATCGGACAAAATCATGGGGTGAACGGGCGAATATCCTCATGGAAAAGTGCGTGCCGCATTTGGAAAAATACATTCGATAAGCAGTGAGTTTTGAATCAACTTAATATGTCATGATGAAAAAATAAAGGTATGTCATTACTAGTAGCTAAAACTCTTTATTCTTTTTTAATACAACAAAATACACCGATAATTCTGAAATGGAATTATTATAACGCCACACTACATTTGTGCCATAGTTTGTCAGTAGTAGTAAACAAAAATCTTTCTTTCTTTTGCGGAACAATGTCTAACGAGCCTTGTTCTCAGCATTTAGTGAGATGGTGATTAATGACACGGCTGCATAATAGGGGAAACTAATTCATATAACTCCACTGAAATTAAACTGCATAACAGAATGGCTGAGTATTACAAATTCTTAAAATTGATGCATAATATAGTGGGTTATTTAATTATATTCTCTCTCTGTGTTCTGACAGTGTCTTTTGAGAAAGCTAAAAAATTTTCTTTTATGTGTGTCAACATCAATCAAAAAGATAACGCTTAAAGACATTCTTAATTTTTTTTATTGGATTATCATTTAGTCCTTTTCATATTGGTTCGACGAGAGAGGAATATTTTCAAATTATTATTCAAACAAGTATAATAATTTAAATAATCGTTTTCATGGTGAAAAAAAAATGCTTGAATTCATTCTACAATGGAGAATTTACTATTAGCACTTGCGTCTTTTGCTCAGAAATATGATTAAGCCAGTTTATTAAGTACGTTTATTTATGTGACATGTCTGGTGTCTTTGAGTACAAAATCTTTCTTAGGTGTTACTTGTATGTTTAATTACTTCATGGTAGATTCACAAAATGAAGTGGCCGAGGAAAAAACCTTCTAAGATGTCACATCCTCAATTGAGCTAAACTAAATACTCGTTAGACGTTTAGCTATAAAACGAGATCTAAAAAAAATAATGAAGACCTTTTTGGGATGACTTGGTGATTCAGATACTTTATGATCAATGCACAAAATGAATCGGGTGTGAAGACTCCTAAGATGTGAGAATCTCAGATGACCCAAGCTCATCGTTAGACGCTTACCTATAGTGTTCGCAATAATCTTGTTTGCGGGTCAGTAAGTTGCTAATTCACTTCAGGAGGGACGCGCAAAATGAACCGCAGGATAAGATCCTCTAAGATATCGCAATTTAAGTAGAGAATAATGAAATACAGAGTGTCCGGACTAAAGGTATCCAAAAGTCGTGACTTATTTTTAGGGAACTACCTATTAGAATTTTAAAACAATTATGGTAATAGAAAGAACTTCTCACCAAGTTTTAATATCAATCATAGATTTCTATCATAGTATCATAGATTTTGATGTGTGCACCTTTTGTAGCACAAAAAAAACGTCTAAATGGTAATCCAGTTCTCTCCAAGTGTTTAGTAGTATATCAGGAGTTATTTACGCGAATTGCTTGAATGATACGCCTCTTCAACTCCTCCACAGTTTCAATTTTTTGTTTATACACAACAGATTTAATGGATCCCCAAGCAAAAAAGTCTAATAACTCCTGATATGCTACGAAACACTTGGAGAGAACTGGATTACCATTTAGACGTTACCCATGCTACAAAAAGTGCACACATCGAAATCTATGATACGAGTAATATGATAGAAATCTATGATTGATACTAAAACTTGGTGAGATGTTCTTTCTATTTAAATATATTTTTAAACTTCTTAATGAAGTACAGTCGAACCCCGTTATAGCTAACCCGGTATATAAAAAACTGACGGATATAACGAAAGAATTTTGGTCCTGCTGTTTTCCTATTGTACGTAATTTAATTAGTATTGTGTCAGTTTAGTGTAATGGATTTTAGTCGTGGATTTTAGTCATCTTTAAAAGATTTTATCATTTTTCAATACATCATTATTGAATTCACATTGCAACTAATGAGTTATACATTTTGTGAACTTTCGCAATTTTCTTAACGTTTCAGATATAGCGAACCACAGTATAAAGCGAAGAAAACCTTTGGTCCCTTGAAGTTCGTTATAACGGGGTTCGACTGTAATAGATATGAGACTTACTACCGACCTTCCTCCGTATCTGCAAATTATCATCAAGTCCCGTGATGACACTGTAAACCACTTCAAATGTTACCCATAAGTGTTACTTATCAGGTGTCAGTTATGTCATGATGTTGGTTAATCGCGTTAAATATTAAACCATTGAAAAATAAACCTCCAAATACAGTTATGCATCAACATCTTGCTGAACATATTCAACGCTAGTTGTACAAACATGCAAAAGTTTTTAGATACCCAAATACGAGATCTTTCTCAACAGATTTCCGACGTAAGGGACCTCAACGAAAGTGGTGTCCTGTCCAAAATAGTTTCTTAAAACCAGCCTCGAAGTTCCAGACCAACTAAAACTTTTCTAAACTGTTTTAGTGTATATACAGGGTGACTTTTTAAAACTGACGGTACTCAGAGACATTGTAGCGCGATCTATCAGCCGGAATTCCACCAAAATTCATAGAGAGACTAAGGACGACACGGGAAAGAGATTCCGTGAAACAAAATTCACGATACCGAATCTTATGAGAGCTTGTGACCCTTAAGATATCTAGCACTGTTTAGCGTCTAAGTTTTCCTGCCTGTGGAACCTTCTTCAAAATATGGGTAATACGCGTATTGAAAGTTTCAGCGATTTGGAGACATTAGCCTGTCGCTGTCAGCTCAAAGCTACTTTTGATTATTCCACCAACCAACAAAAGGTTCACTTCAAACCTATGTTCCTCTGGTGAAATTTTGGCAACATACATGGGAAGTTTGTTTTTAAACTGACACTACTCACAGCCAACTGTAGAGCGATCTATCAGCCAGAATTCCACCAAAATTCATAGAGAGACTAAGGACGAAAGAGTTTCCGTGAAAGAAAAAAAAATTAGTTCCAAAAGGCGACGATTGGGGACGATATGGCGCTGTTGTCGTTGATGTTTTACTAGCCTTTTATGCAAATTCTCGGGTGCTCCGACAACAAGAGCGCCATATCTTCCCTTATCGGTGACTTTTGGAAGTATTTATTTTTCACCGAAACTCTTTCCCATGTCGTCCTTAGTCCCTCTATCAATTTTGGTGGAATTCCGGCTGATATATCGCGCTACAGATGTCTCTGAGTACTGTCAGTTTAAAAAAAATCACCCTGTAGTTCATTAAGTAGTTGCTTTTCTGAGTACGGAGGCCTCAATATCCATTAACCTCTGATAAGGGATATAGTAAAAAAAGTTAGAAATAACCTAATATGAATTTACGTTGACTCAGTAAGAACAGTTAAAATTAGCAAGTTAAAAAAATGTATCTATTTACAAGTTCCGAAACAAATATTAATAACCATGCACTGTCAGTATCACCTATGAAATAAAATTAGAATTTCTTGATTTTCAAAATGTTAACACTCTCAAAATGGTAATGATATTTCCCGTTTCAATCCACTACCTGGCATAAAACAGATAGCATTTCATACAAATTTTAATGATGTTGATAATGATGAGTGTCCTGATACAACTGTTTTGTCAGATAACATTAATAGTGGCAATAATGATAAAATAATAATAGGAGTGTAAGAATTAGTTTCAGTGACATTTGTTTTGATGATCAAACTATGTTGAATAATTATACTAGTAGAAAATGAATGTCAACAACAAACTAATTAATTATGAAATTTGAAAGATGAAAACATAGTAAATAAACCTTTCTTGTTTAAAGATACTGTAATACATTCAAAATTTTGTGATATATATATATATATATATATATATATATATATATATATATATATATATATATATATATATATATATATATCTGTAGGAGTGTCTCGTGATTTACAGCTATACAATAGGATCATCTAACCTAAACAACTTTCGTTAGCACCTGAATTAGGTATCCGATTACCTGGGAAGCATTTATTTCAGACACTTTACTTGCGGAAATTTCTATCCTATTTTTCGAGGTAATATAGCACCAAGATAGAAAAATGGGGAAAACGTAGACCATAACTATGCAACTTTTTATAAAATTGAAGAATTTCGGTCGAAATTAAGGAAATTTTTACATGAACGGCTCTAGTTCTTCAAATATTTATGCATAGAATTAATTTCTTTTAATCATATGTACCTAAGGCACTGAGGAATATCATAAACCAAAAACTAATCGATATACCGAAATCTAATAAAATACAGACGATTATATGCAATTACACGTAAAAATTCAGTCAATTCTCATGATATTTTTTATAAATTCAGCTATAAACCAACAAATTATATACCTAGTGCCAAAGCTGTAGTTCCTTACATTCTTAGTATCATGAAAAGTGTACCTGGAAAATATCATAGACTTTTCATGGTTAAATTTTGAATTATCCCAATATTCCCATACATTTTTGACGAAAAATAAGTTTTTCAGAAAACACAGTTAAAGCTTTCACTTGAGTTGAAAATTGACAGCTTCTGATCTTATTTAAATCACTCTAATTTCATTTCTAATGGTCGCATTGAAAAAATAAAAGGAGATTTAGAAACAGAAATTCACATTCTTTAAGAAACAGGAATAAAAAAATTCGGAATTTTCCTCATAATTTTCGTTTTAAATGTCGTCGGATACCTTAAGAATTTATCACCAGTTTCAAATAACACAAAATTAATTCATTTTCAGATCAAAATTCACAATGCCAAACTGTCTTCTCAAATTATATCAGGTATTAGAAAGGACGTTTGAAATTGAGACAGTGTCTGATTAAAAATGTTATGCCAGGTTTATTTACACACTGTTTTTATATTTTCTCCTCCTAAACAAAAGTCTTCTGGCTTATTCATTCAGTAGTCTAGACTTCAAATATATTCGCAGTTAATGAGTTTCCTGTTTATAATAAGAGCTTAAAAGTAAGTTGAAGTCCACTTGAAAAGGTTTTATGTTGAACAGAATTCAATTTATGTCGATTTATTTCGAAAAACTTCATAATAATTTGGTGTTAGAAACGCTAAAAACCTTTTTAGAGGTTGCTATTGATTTGCTAAAAAATTGAATTTCAAATGATTTTTATCAAAAAAAATTTCATATTTTTTGCCATTGAAATTGCTCGATATGGTAAATGTGCATTAATGTGTTATTTGTCATGTTGTTTGCACACTGGGATAAATGAAATAATAGATCCTGAAAGACAGTACATATTTTGGCCTCTCGTCTGTAGCATATGATTTAATAGTTTATTTATTTTTTGTGTTATAGCTGTTGTTACTGTAAAAATGAATTATATATATTTTTATGAAAACGTTTAAAATTTATTTCTTATTAAATTAAGCTGAATTAATATTTTTAAAATATACTGAAACGCAATTAATGGTAATCTTTCAATTTTTTTAAAAAGTTTTACGGCCGCTTTGTAAAATTCAAACCGCATTGTACACCTATACCTCGCTATACGGCCGCTCTTTATACGGCATTTCGCTATGACGGCCTTTTTGAATTATGGCACTTTTTCGATTTACGGCCCACAATGTTTCGTTATACGGCCACAACAGCGGAAAGTGATGATGACAGCATATTATAGCTTAGTGATTCTTCATGTTAATGTTCGCCATCACATTAAAACAGTTTTTACACATTTTATTTTATGTTTTTATTATATGTATACATATGTGCATAAGATTTATTTTGTTTTTATTTATATGTTTACATTTTGAATTTCTGTTTATTATTACATTGTTTTGTACTTTTATTTTTATGTAAGCATTTTTATAGGAAATGAAAAGAATAAAATGCCTTATGAAATAAAAACTACAATATTTATAAAAAATTGGAACATATCCAATTAAATTTGTATGGATTTGTATCAAAATAATTGATTCGCTATACGGCTTTTCGCTTTACGGCCAACTTTTCCGGAACGTAGCTAGGCCGTAAAGCGAGGTATGGGTGTATTTTACAACTGCCAAGACGCACTCGGTTCTACATGGAAGACTCCTTCAGTTGATTTCTGCTCTTTGCATCGATTCGATTTTAAATACTCGGATAATACTTGCGTTGAAGTTGAACTAGAAGGCAGAAAGCAGATAAACACAACTATTAATTCCTATTTTTGTGTAAAAACCTGGCAACACTAAAAAAAACTGTATTTATGAACATGTTACTTGCAATGTCCTCTGACCTAAAGGAGAAATTGGACTTTTAAGACTATTTTTTATTCACTTTTAATTGGATTCTTTTGAAACTTTTCTGCAATCAAAATTACTATAGACTCAAATACATGTAATCAAATTTTTGAGTAAATGTACCAAGAGTATTTTTATTATTATTATATTTAGTAACGTAGTATTTTTAATTTCATTTAACTTGCTCTGCATGTTTTTCTTTTTCATACAGTGCAAGAAATTTTGTGATACAATCCACCCCGAAGATTCAAACTCAAAATTTGTTGTTAGCTATACTATTTATTCTAACTATGTATAAGGGAGAACATCTGTTTGCAATTCAATAACTTTGTTTTATTCAAAAAGCTCTCCTATTGCGTGTAAGATTTTGTATGAATTACGTCTGATAGTATTAATTTAATATTGCACATGTAATTTAGTTTAGAGCGCTACGGTCATTTTTTGCTACACGAGGGATAATTAGACAGGGACCTACAGCTTAAAGCCGATTCCGAACGGCTACAAACATCCATGCAATGAGTGGGACTCGAACCCACAGACTCCGGTATCGAATGCCAGCGCCCTAGCCATTCGGTCATCGACCGACTGCACATGCAATAGATTTTATCTTATTATGGATACGTATATAAGCATAAGCACATATAAACTAGCTCTGGACACACTACTTATATAGTTCCATGCACATACACTAAGCAGCGCGTCCACTGTACCATTAAGTCCGAAGAATCATCAACCAATACGTAGCAAGGGAAAAAATTTTGTTGCAAATTTCGATCGACGATCTGATTTTTTTCTTTGCAAGTCGAAATGGGAGAGCCGACCTTCAGAAATCGAAGCTAAAAAAAAAATTCTTATTGTTTGACAATTATTTAATGCCTGCAAAAAAAGGTAAGTGATGAAAATTTAAATTTAAAAAAAAAATTACGTTGCTTATTTAAACGTCTTTTTTCCGTACGCAAAAAAAAATTGGTTCAAAATTTGCATTAGCAAATTTGCGATTGGAAAGATGCTAATAGGAAAATTACCCCATATCTAAATGTTGGATTTGAGGATGTGCGATATCGACGGATGCATTCCCTTAAGGTGAAAAGTAGTAACAATTTTTTGTCGCATCTCTTGAAAATTTTTCGCAAAGTATCACACCAGTCTTCATTAAAAGGCAGATCAAGTTGAAAATTTTATGCATAGTTAAGAAGAGTGAGGGATAGATGCTAATAGGAAAATTACCCCATATCTAAATGTTGGATTTGAGGATGTGCGATATCGACGGATGCATAAAAGGTCTGTGTTATAAAAGGAGGTGACCAAACTGAGAGGGCAGTCTGACCGTAAGCAAAATGAGATCTATGATCGAAGAAGTTGTGCCTGAAACCTAGAGCTCTTGTAAAACTGGTCAAGTCAATAGTAAGAGAAAGCCATTACGATTTACATTCAATTCATAAAGCGTCCTGGAATACGAATTATAGTTTAAAGTTTAGTGGTAAAAATAATTTTAAATGTGAATTCAATATGAGTCTACAGTAAAAATTTTATACTAACATGTTTTAATCATACCCTGTAGTGCGTCAAAGAAGGATAGGAGACAGAGCTCAAGAGAAAGCAGTTTATTTAATCAGTGTTATACTTCCGTATTCTAGAAATCAAACGCTAGACTTAAAGCATGCTGAACAGGTAGCACAAACATACCGATTTGGTTCCAATCTATTGCATCTCCGACTATAATTTACCCCTGCCTCAACCCACCCACACTCCACAGTTCTTTAAATAGTAAAGGATCTGAAGCTCTAAAATAAACTAATATTCTAAATATTCTAAAAAATCTACCCGCTTCACATGCATGCACATACATCCATATCACGGGATGGGAAGAATTATGAACTACCGTTGCACATTTTTTCAGAAAAGTTGGATTAACAAAGAACCGTAGACGTCCTATTTTCAACCCACAGCGCCTATTTTAACTCATCTTCTGAATTCCAACATAATACAGTGTGTACTTCAATGAATATCCCAACTTTGTAGGGCTATTGGAAGAAAATTAAACAAAGTACAAACTTGTTGTTCATCGGGAATCAAAAATAACAGTTGAAAGTTTAAATTCAACACAGTTATAAGTGTTCAATGTGAGCCCCTTTAGTTACATGAAGGATATCGAGGCGGTACCATAACTCATCCCACTTTCTTTTCAGCATGTCTGGTGTGACGGTTTGAAAGGCTGCAGATATGCGTATCTTAAGTTCGTCAGCGTCATTTGGTAGTAGTGGAACAAACACCTGATGTTTGATGTAGCCCCAGAAAAAAAAAATCGCACCGAGAGATGTCAGGCTGCGAGGAGGCCATTGATGAAGAGGAAGGTCCTGGGTTGTTCGGCAACCAATCCACCGGTGTGGCAATTTGTCATTTAAAAACCCAGTCTTCATGAACTTTCAACTGTTACTTTTTATTTCCGATGAACTACAAGTTTTTTCGTTGTTTAGTTTTCTTTCAATATCCCTACAAATTTGGGATATTCATTTATGTACACACTGTATTTCTGGCTAAATGATGCGAGCTAGATTAAAAAGAATGCCTTAAGTTTACTGCCTACGTTGAAAATGTCATATTTTTTTACTATTTTGGTCAATTTAATTTTTTTGCAAGAATCGTGTAATTCAATCTTTTCTCTTTTCAAAACCGTTTATATTTTCATTCTACCTCAATTAGAAGCAGAGTTAGAGCTATTTTAAAAACATCGTCTGCTACAAAATTGAAGTGTCAAACAACTTTAAATGCGTTTTTCTCACAAATCTCTACCGTTTAAATGTGTTTTTTAGCACAAATATCTACCGTTATCATGATATCTCACATAAAAATGTATATAATTTGATAAAATTTTCAGGAAATGTTTTAGATGCTATTGTTAATGAAATGACGTACAATAATTGATGTATAATAAATAGTTTTTTCTCGGATCGAATCCTAGCGTCGCACCACGAAAAATGCCTCCGTTCGTGTCGTCCCTTCATAGGGGGTAAAGCTGTCCGCCTATATGGTGCCCCCACAATAAAATGGGCAGTAAAATTGCGGCGAATTATAGGCGAATGTTTGACGACAAGTGCCTCCGCATTGGAAAAAAAATAAATAAATAGTTTTTTATTTGCGGCTGTTTTTATAAGGAAAGGAATGACGAATCGTGGAAAATTTTCATATTGGAATATAAAATTGTGTGCATTATTTTTGCATTTTAAAATTTCTCTTAGATTGTTGGTCCTTTTGAAGATAACTGTCGTATGTATCATGTGTGAGTAGGAAATTAAAATAGTAGCATTAGAATTTTGTGCAGAGTGATAGGCGTTTTAGCTAAATTTCATTAAAAATTACTTCAAATTGAACAATTTATAGAAAAGTGTGGTATTTACAGGTAAGTTTTTGTTCCGTTTAAAATTTTTAAGTGCAATTTCACCATAAAAGACCAAAAATTCTTGAAAAAATGATTTTTTTTTTAAATTGGCTCCGAACGTAGGCAGTCACCTTAAGAAATTTAAAAAGAAAATGAGTTTTTTTTTGTCAAAACCTATATCAAACAAAGAGATACATTTAAAAAAAATTTTTCACTAATCCCAGATTGTCTAGCAAGGCTAGACAATCTCCATGAAACCAAAAATATCTAAAAAGTCTAAAAACAGTAGAGGGTCCCGAAGGACCTCGTCCTTTGTAAAACCCAAACAAGCCAAAAGATGGGCAGGGGAGGCCAGCACCAGCGGCACTCCGGGAAGATCTTCTGACCCTGCCGAAAAGTGAGTGCTTTAATATAACCACTCATGAAGCGCAAGAGAGCTGTTTGATATTTTCTGGGCTTGAGCTGGAAAGACCCACCCGAACTTCTTCCAAAATACAATGGGTGGCAAGAAGGAGTTCTCCAAAGAAGGTTTTGTTCTATATTCTTAAAGGAGTAAATCTCTAAAAGTAAGAGCCTCACAAGGGCGCACGTACTCCTCAGCAGCAGTCCTGGCTAAAAAGTCGGCCCTTTCATTACCGTCAATCCCAACATGGGAAGGGATCCACTGAAAATGAATAGCGTGTCCTGATGAAAGCCGGTCAAGAAGATCTAAGATGTCCAGGCTAGTCTGGTCCCCAATAATAGTCCAATTAGAGATGTGCTGAATTGAAGCACGGCTATCAGCTAAAATCCAGACATCGTGAAATTGACCCTCAACTTGACAAGCATACTGCAAGCCCTTCTTGATGGCTATAAGCTCTGATCTAAAAACCGAACAGAAATCGGATGTTTAATCATAAATTCCCCAGAACCGGTAGGAGTTGGTATGTGCACTCCACTACCAGAAATTCCCCTATCACCCTTGCTGCCATCGGTATATATCTTTAAAGAAGATTGACGGATTCTATGGATAGTCTCTAGAGCTAATTGTCTGAGATACAATTTACAATTTAAAACCGATCTGCTAAATATTTCCATTGCACAAGGATGTTTATCTGCAGTCCCAAATATTCATTTTAACTCGTCCTACCAGCAGGGTGTTATCTTGGAGATAAAACTTCACCGTCGGGGAAAGATATATGCCTCCTCCCCTTTCCAAAAACATTCTCTTCTTCCAAAAAGATTTTTAAATGTAATCTGGAAACATGCACTAGAATGAGAAACCCGCCATTTACAACTTTCTCCGAGAATTTGATAATTTCTGCCCGCGCACCTTGATAATAAGTAACGCATTTAACTGTCATTAGCCCGATAAAGGAAAATCAAACCAGAATCGTTAACGGCATTTTAAGCGGGAAGCAGGGCGAGAGATGGAAAGAAACCTCCCCCCCCCCCATTCAAACGCTCGTAAATCAAGTACCTTGGCTACAAATACGGTCACAGTGTAATCTAAATGACGCTTCAAGATTCACTAAAGCCACGTAATAGCTTTCATCGCCTCTTTTATCGATGGAAGTGGCATGCGCGCCTTTTCCCTCCTCCTTCCCAGCGAAATGGGGGGACGGCCAGGATCCTTATCTAGATGAATTTAATTGTCTTCTGGCAATGTCGCTGCTTTTGTGAAGACTGGAGTTCTGTCACTCTCTTTTCGTGCCGAGGTGAATAAGGGGAGACGCTACAAATTTTAAAAGGAAGTTTCCAGTCTTGTAATTCTCTCGGGGGTGAGGGGGGGCCGTTCTTGGCCTAATTCCATTCACAGACGGGATACAGTTTCTTCCCGGTCGGGGAAGGAATCTAGGAATGTTTGGAATATAATAGTATGAAACTTCTGAAATACTCTATTAGTGATTTAATGCCTAGAATAATGTAGTAAACACCCAAAAGGATATAAATATCTGTCAAAGAAATGACATTATTTTGCTAAACATGGAAAACCAAGAAAAATATCCAATCTTAGCTGTTACATATACAGGGTGATCATAAAAAAACTTTGGCGATATATGGAACTCTAGTGGCCGTTCCGTTCAACCTATCGAGATCAGATTTCCGATATAGTTATTCAGAGGTATGAGCTCGGGATTCTGAGAACGGCAACAACATGGCACTCACGGTTACGGTTATAGGTATAGAAACTCGAAATGTTCAAATGGCAACGCCCACTTTTCCCGTCGCAAAATGCTCAGCGCATGCAAGAACCCTAAAAAGCGTTGGAACGGTACGTGTATCACAAAAAACGGACGCGTTATGCACGCACAAATAAAACAGCTCTGCGAATAGCTAACAAAAACGATATATGGATCTCTAGTGGACGTTTCATTCAACTTTTCGAGATGAGATTTCAGATATGGTTATTCAGAGGTATGAGCTCGGGATTCTGAGAACGGCAACAACATGGCACTCACGGTTACGGTTATAGGTATAGAAACTCGAAATTTTCGAATGGCAACGCCCACTTTTTCCCGTCGCAAAATGCTCAGCGAATGCGAAAACCCTAAAAAGCGTTGGAACTGTACGTTTATCACAAAAAACGGACGCGTTATGCACGCACAAAATAAAAAGCTCTGCGAATGGCTAACAAACACACGATCAGAGAGCTTTTTATCGATTTTCTATGCTGAATATCTGGCAAACGGCGTTCTGTGATTGGTTTCTAGCCTCAGTCATATGCAAATTTCCTCCGTGCCGCCCGTTCGTGTCTTTGTATGGAATATGTATATATATATATATATATATATTCCATAAATTCTCTACCTTTAGTATTGTCTTTCCCCTTATGTAACTACTTCCGTATTTCTGTGCGGAGCTTAGCTGTGGTTGGGTATATTGTACCATAGCTGATCACGAGGACAAAAGAAACTAATTTTCCTTCGTTCTGATCTAGAAGCTTCAATTGCGCGTCACTTAGAATATTGGATATGGAGTGAACCGGGCTCAACTATCCATTCTCTCTATGCATTGTAAATATGGCAATATCTTCTAGTCTTTTGTAATTCTTATAATATGTTAATCGGTTAAATAACCATAATGTGCATAAGTTAATAAACGTATTATTCCCATCAACTGGATTGTTTGACTAGATTGGATACTGCTCAAGCCCGTCTACAACTTTTTAACACAAGACGCCACCGCTAGCCGTAAATGCCCGTTCTTCTGTTTCCAAATACCGTTGTTGTAGATTTCGACACAGTCCGTCCCATTGAATCTCCCTTTTGGGGTTACAATAGGGCCTGAAGTCATGAAAAAACCATGAGATGGCATCCCAAATCCTGATAAATTTACCTCCATGATTGACAGTTGAGATAAGACAGCCAGAATCTTACGCTTGTGTAGGTGTTCTCCAGACATACGCACGTCCTGTTGCGAGGAACAATGTGAACAATGATTCGTCGTACCAAATGCCGTTTCTCGACATATTCCTCGAGCAGGATTTGCGCGCGTGACACCATTCTGGACGATATTTTGTATCTGCATCTATTACAAGTGGCTTGGGAATAGCTACTCTTCCGTAAATGCTTTGTTTGTAAAGTTCCCTTCTACCTTTAATGGTTGATATCGGAATATGCAGATGCAGATTGAGCTCTTCGGTCATTTTGATTGGAGTTGTTTTATTTCTTCATGTCACAATCCGCTTCAATACCTCGTCCGTCTCTTTCAATCAGCTCTCCCTTTCGTCCACTATTCTGTTTGGCAAAGTATGTTTTTCCGTGCACTCTATATGCTATCATGACTTTCGATACCATAGCTCGAAAAACACCCATTGGCCTGGGGTTGCCGTAACATATACTCCAATTTAAACGAGCTCTAACAATTTGCCCTTTTTCGCAAAGTCTGCAAGGTTTGACATTTTACGATGTTCCCCCCCAAAAGCACGATGGTCTTAGCTTCATTACGACTATCTGACAGTAGAATAATACATGCACTATATTATGTGTGTGTGTGTGTGTGTGCATGTATGTATGTATATATTTGAAAGAGTCACAAGTTTATCCTAAAAAGATGGCAAAAGATTCTGAGGTAAATTAGGAACATTAAACCCTCAACAGAAAAGATTAATATTGAGTTGCACAATAATGTTCGTATATGAAATAATTATTGGGCATATTTTAATGAAATTTTATACAAAAATTCCTAAAATAAGATGTTTCTAATATATTCTACTGTTTAACTGATAACATATTATGATACGATCCATTCCAAGGAAACATTTAATATTCCTTGGAAGAATAGTAACAAATTATAATAGGACTTTTCCCTATTGCCTTCCTCGAGGGGACGTTTCTGTCCTAATTCCATTCACTAACAAAATTCAATTTCTTTCGGGTTAAGGGAAGAATCAGAGAATAAAAGGAATATAATAAATCTGCCGAAACATTTCTATCGGGAATAATCCCTATCATCTCACACATTAATATTTCTATGGAAGAACATTTTAAAAACAGATCTTTAAGTATATTTACGTTAAAAAAAACCTTAACAAGACAATGCGTTTAATATATTCCTTCTAATCAACTGATAAAATATTCTGTGATTAACCACTCCATGGAAACTTGCGAGAACTTGTTTACTAAAGGATCCCATCCTTCTGGATAATTGCTGGAAGATATATTTTATTCCTCTAGATAGCCGTCTTGGCAACTTTGATTAAACAAGATAGAACTATAAATTTTGTCTTTAAGAGTATAAAAACCATAGGTTAAAAATGGAGAAATTTCCAGATTTTCTGTTGCTTTATAGTCATATTTTTCAGCGGAATGTATTCTCTGCATTTCTTATCTATGGAAAATGCAAGCAGTGAAACACGTAAACAGTCAAACACGTAATGCTGACTATTTGGTTTTCGACGGAAGTGCTTTTAGTTATATTAACTCAGCTTGGAAGACTGTTCTGTACTAATTATCGCCTTTTTTTATATTTTCTCAGGTATTTCTGAGCTACTTCCTTTTTTTCTTTTTTTTGTTTGTTCGAAAAATCTTACAGGAGAGTGCCCCCACCCTTGCAGAACTATATAGAACTCAAAAAGAAATAATGAAGAGTATTATTTAATTTTAAGTTTTCATTTTTTTTTTTTGATTAAGTGGGCACTTATCGTGAGACATTTGCACGATATACCACGTAAATTGTTGACTACTTCTTATCTATACAGGAGAATCAACATTACTCCCCGATATACTTCAATTACACCGAGCTTCCGACACGGACGACATCTGAAGTGTACCTTCCCCCATCCCTTCTGACCACATGGAAAGACCCTCCGGTCTGCGGATTTAACGTACCTATATCCAGCCTAGACACGAAGGTATTTCATGGCTCTTGTCCATGAAATACCTTCAGCTGATATGGATTCAAACCGAGCTCCCTGAATCCGAAGTCCAACGCGTTACCACTAGGCTGCCTCGGGAACATGCATATTCAGAAATACGTAACTCTCACTCTCATCATATTATTTACTGGAACTATACAGCATTACGTTTAAAAGAAGATAGTCAATGTTGCAGCTTATATGGCACATGCATATTCAGAAATACGTAACTCTCTCTCTCTCATCATATTATTTACAGGAACTATACAGCATTATGTTTAAAAGAAGATAGTCAATGTTGCAGCTGATAGGGCACATACATATTCAGAAATACGTAACTATTTCTCTCATCATATTATTTACTGGAACTATACAGCCTTGCGTTTAAAAAAGATAGTCAATGTTGCAGCTGATATGGCACATACATATTCAGAAATACGTAACTCTCTCTCTCATCATATTATTTACTGGAACTATACAGCATTACGTTTACAAGAAGATAGTCAATGTTGCAGCTTATATGGCACATGCATATTAAAAAATACGTAACTCTCTCTCTCTCATCATATTATTTACTGGAACTATACAGCCTTACGTTTAAAAGGAGATAGTCAATGTTGCAGCTGTTATGGCGCATACATATTCAGAAATGCGTAACTCTCTCTCTTTCTCTCATCATATTATTTACTGGAACTATACAGCCTTACGTTTAAAAAAGATAGTCAATGTTGCAGCTGATATGGCACATACATATTCAGAAATACGTAACTCTGTCTCATCATATTATTTACTGGAACTATACAGCATTACGTTTAAAAGGAGATAGTCAAGGTTGCAGCTGATATGGCACATACGTATTCAGAAATTCGTAACTTTCTCTCTCTCATCATATTATTTACTGGAACTATAGAGCATTACGTTTAAAATAAGATAGTCAATGTTGCAGCTGATATGGCACATATTGAGAAATGCGTAACTCTCTCTCTCATAATATTATTTGCAGGAACTATACTGCATGACTTTTAAGAAAAGATAGTCAATGTTGCAGCTGATATGGGACAATTAAAGCATATAATTAAGTATGCCGGAGTCATGTTGTAGAATAAATTGAATGAGTAAAGGCTACAATGAAAGAATAAGATAACAAAACTCCAATTTTAAACATATATGAGATATTTTATTAAATTCTTATTCATTCGTAAAACCGTTCAACGTATGGATCTAATTAGTTTCAATTATTGTCGGTTTATTACTTTTAGCAGCATCAATTTTCGTACGGTTGTGGAGCAAACATGCAGTTTCCAGTTTAATTATAAGGCTACAAATGTTGAATTGAGAGTGATCTTATTACGTTTTAAAATCCATTAAGAACTGCACCCTCTTACTGCTTGGAATTAATATATGGTATAATTTAAATGCGAAATGATCACTCTTTTCATAACATAAATTTGACTGATATCATTCCTGGGTAAAACTTCATCTTAATATACAGAATTTTCTAAACATATAACGCTTTAAGTCTTCAGGACATTACAGTCTGGTCTTCTCTTGGTCTTCTGAACTATTTCTCGCTATTTATAAGAAAATTCTAAAACTGGCTAAAGAATGATTATATTTTTAAAATTACCATAATTTTAATATACAGAATTTTCTAAACATTTAATGCTGTAAACTTTCTGGACGTTACAATCTGGTCTTCTCTTGGTCTTTTGAACTATTTCTCGCCATTTATAAGAAAACTGTAAAACTGGCTAAAGAATGGTAATATTTTTTAAATTACCATAATTTTAATATACAGAATTTTCTAAACATTTATTGCTTTCAACAGTCTGGTCCTCTCTTGGTCTCCTGAACTATTTCTCGCGATTTATAAGAAAACTGTAAAACTGGCTAAAGAATGGCAATATTTAAAAAATTACCACAATTTTAATGTACAGAATTTTCTAAACATTTCATGCTTTAAGCATTCTGAACATTACGGTCTGGTGTTGTCTTGATCTTCTGAACTATTTCTCGCCATTTATAAGAAAACTATAAAACTGGCTAAAGAATAGTAATATTTAAAAAATTACCACAATTTATATTATTGTCTCTACTTACAAAATTTTTAAAAAAGTCAAAGAATTTTTTTTTTAATTATTTTACATTTTAGGTTTCAGTTCTTTGAAGATAATCATGACGAATGGTCATTTTAATTTACGTATATTTAATTATATGTTGAATACCAATATTTTAAGTAATTATTTGTATTCAATTTAAAGCCGTAATTTAAGAAGAAATAAATTCAATTACGTATAATTATACATTTTGTGTGCGTGCATATTACATTTTAAATGCATTTCTAAATTTTTGGATTTATATTTCTAATTTTTATATGTATTTTAAGAACTGAATTTTCATGTCAAGTATTCATAGCAACAGTATGCTATTAAAGGTGTTCCTAAAAAATTTTTGTAAGCACTACGGCGGATGAACAGTCAAAATTTCACGAAATAAATTTCCAGTCCCAAGTTATGTATATGTTGGTCAAAACAGTGACGTCATTGATTCGAAACGGCCGAGTTTCCTGATCCCGATCCTAACAAAAATGAAAATATAGGGATGATTCTGCATCCCCTTGCGAGTCTGGAAGTCGCCAAGACTCGGCATACACAATATAACACCCCTTGACACAGGGGGTGATCGGAGCTCTGACAGACTTCTTGAGCCCTCAAAAAATAGCAGTGGGATTTTTTTTCGCTTGGAGTCTTATTTTGTTGCTTTATTTTAGAACTAGGTCTTATCTAGGGAGACTTTTAAATCATCTAAATATTTTACTCCAAACTTATGAGGTCATCGAGTTCTTCCTCTGAGAAACATACAAACAGAAGAATGAAGGGAGTGAAGTCCCGATTTCTTTGTTATTGAGGGATGTTTTCGAGGCTCTACTAGATGTTTCTTTTGTCCTATGTAGAATTTTACGATTTACGTAACTGGAGTAGTTTGAAAAGGATAATTTAAAATTCAATAACCTTTCACGTTTGCCGCTACAGGAACTGATCACATTGAAAATAGATTTTGAAGGTAACTATATGTGTAGAGTGATGTCACATTTCTTCCGAACTCCTTAGCTTGTTTGGAGGAGATTGTTTTTAGACATGCACAGGCGTTTGATAGCGTAAAAAACAGTATGAGGGAACTGATGTGACAGCTGCACAGATTAGGACAATGATCGCGGAAAGACTTTCTGAAATCCTTTTAGTAGCACCTGAAAAGATCACCGTCTTAAACAATCTTACAGGAATTTTGAATCTTTGAACATACATTTAGTAACTGCAAAAAATAGCATTTTTATATAAGTAATATATCTATGTACTCATCTTATAATTGTTGGGGGTGATTCGAGTTGTGTACTGCTCTAGATGATCAGTCTAGATGATCAGTCTGCATTTTTTTCTACGCGCACCTCCCTCGATTCTGGGTTTGAAATGCAATATTGTCTACTCGATTTTTGTGTTTTTCTGTGTGTCAGATTCCCCACTTTAAAATTTTCTACTGAGAATGGCAACCCTCCCCCCACCCCTTTTCTTCGCCACTGATTTTAGTGTGGTGATTTGTTGCTGAACGATTGATGAATACAGTCCTAAGTAACACAAGACCGTTGGGAAATTGTTTGGAACCGTATTTAGCGTAGTTGGCAGTTAGAATAGTTGGATTTGACCGTTGGGATTATGTTTAAAAAAATGGTTTGCATTTCTGGTCCCCCAAAGGTTAACTTTTAGTTGATCCAACCATTGGGAGAGCAGTTCAACTCTCATTTGCAGTTGGGACAACAACATTTTATAATTGTTGGACCAGCATAAACATTTTGCAGTTGGCCCATATCTGTTTCTTAAAGTTCTGATAACTGTATCCATTCTTCCAACGGTGTAACAAAAATTTGAGATTGGGCCATCGACGTGTGTTGTTTGGAGTTGAATTGGCTTTTGAAAATTATGAAAAGATGATTTTTTTTATGGCTAATTTATAATGAATTCGTTGAGGTTTGTTATCTCCCTAAAACTATCTAAGAGTTCTGATCAAATCCGTTTAATGCAAGAGACCTGAATCTGTTCTTAGTCAAGATCAGATCATAATCACCCACGTTTTTTTAGAGATATAATGGGAAAAGAATAGAAACATTATAAAAACAAGTTTCTTTAAAACGCGATTACATACTACCGAGTAATAGGAAATTTTAAATGTATTGAATCATTATCCCTAAACTAATTCAAAATTTCTTTTGTGTTATCCTCGACTAAAGGGAAAAAATTTTCCTGGAAATGAAGTGCCACTTTATTTTCAGAAAAATGACAGAAGCTTTGTAATGGGGCTATATATAACTCAAAGCCAAGGAGAAAAAATGAAACACGATTATTTTCCAAAGGTTGCGAATTAAACAAGAAAGATTTCGAAACCATTCTTTCATCAGTACCGATTTCAAAATACCGAGGAATAATCATTTCGAATGCTTGATTTTGAATAATGTGGTTGAACTGAAACGTGAAATTAAATTAGCTAAATTTGACGTTTTAATCCGACGCGATATTTAAATTAACTTGAATTCTTTATTGCCTAAATATAGTGGGGATGCAACAGATCTCGGTTTCCAGTTATGATCTAAAGACTACATTCTATATAGGTAGCTGAAATAGACTTTCTGAAGGAGGTCGATGGAGTAAACATTGCAAATTTCACCAGGTCATGTTTAAACCAGTGGCGTAGCGTGGGGTGGGTAAGGGGGTCTATCATGCCCCGGGCGCCACTCGAACAGGGGCGCCAAATGGTCCTTTTCACTCATTCTATATACTATATTACTATATGGTTTTCGGAAAGGGGGGCTCCAAAAAGGTATCGTGCCCCGGGCGCCAGTTATGCTCGCCACGTCACTGGTTTAAACCCAGGTTAAAAATCTAATTATGAAATTAAAAAGATTTTGAAATGATAGTAGAAACATGACAAATGTAGATATCTTAAGGCAAAAAAAAGTCTAGAACTTAGATTCGTTTTCCTCGGCTATATATCATTACATCTAATTGTAGCAAATATGGATGGGTTAGCAGCACTGATGCGTGTGTAAGTTGTTGTTTTGTTGTTTCTAATCATCTGGCATCCGAATATAAATTCAGAGGAGAACCATGAGCTTGCTGAGTCGGGCGAAATCAACGACGAGGGGAGGGTTTGAGATGAGATCTTCTCGGGTAAGGCCCGACACTCCAAAATGAGGCCTGTCGGACATGGCACTTGCAGATGGAAAAGACGTTTCTTCCCCCGTCGAAAGAAAGCCTCCTGGGGTGTCCACTAGCAAGCCTAGAGAGTGTAGTTTGGGGGATTCTATCGCAGTTTAGGACAAGGGGAGTGTCAGGATGACTCATCTTGTACCAGTCATGGGTAGGGAGAGTAAGCCAAGAGACATTATCTACGGTCTTTCTGACGGAATGCAGTTCACGATAAGTAAGTGAAGACGTTTGTAAGTAAAGTATGTGAAAAAAAGCAAAGTTCTTTAATAAATTTATCATACGTAGCATTACTCTGAATTAAATTTCTGACTTAGAATGAATACAACGTAAGCTCTATACAGGACAGTTTTATTTTGTTAATTAATGATTTGAAAATGGTGATTTACACATAATGCCTTTTCATTCCAAGGTTCATATCTAGGGTATATTATTTCATTAAATTATAATTAGATTAGAATTAGAATCGAATTGATATTAAGAATTGAATTTATTGATTACGAATACAAAAGAATAGAAAGGTAATCACTTACCCTTCTCCCAGATTCCCTCGGGCAGCCATTCTAAATAAGGTGTAAAGACAACACAATGAAGATAACCTTTGCTAATTTAGTAGATTTAATATAAACTAGTTGGTATCCGTTAAAACATGACGGCTAGATAGTAAATAAATGTACTAATACACAAATTATAAATAAATGTACTAATACACAAATTATAAATAAATATACTAATACACAAATTATACTCAACACATCATTTCCAAATGCTGAAAATCACAATAATGCGCAGAAACTAATGTGTTTCAGCGGCCTCGTGCTTAGTGAGTATCTAAAGCCAGATTTAAAAATGTCACTGAGCATGCGTAGAGAGCAATTTTTTTAATTATAAATTATCGCCAATTAAGCAGCGCAAAATTAATAATTTCCACCAGGCTTAATCTTATATTTCACAAACATAATTATCATAAAAATAAGAATGACAAAGAGAGATCTAGACAGACTCCTCAGAATAAACGTGCTTATTATTAAACCATGTCACTGAGCATGCGCAGAAACTACGAGTTTCTAAATCCAGATTTAAACATGCCACTGAGCATGCGCAGAATAAAAATTGCGGTTACAAAAACCAAATTTGACACATCTACAGATTGCAATTTTTCGCTTAAGACCAAAATGAAGTAAACTGATGCATTAGGTTTCTCTCACGGACTGCCCAAAAAGTCGGCTTAGCAACTTAAATATATAGATTATAATCACAGGGACCTGTTTAAAAGTCTTACAACATATAGTATTATTATGCGGGGATATTTATCAGCGAAAACAAGATCAAAATATTAGAATCGAATTATAAACATGAATTTACAAATAGATTCCAATGTCTGGTTTTGAATAAAGTACATTATTCGAATTAAATTGATTCCTTTTCTTCCGAGCCAGGGTTATCGATTCTGGCAACCCTAGAAAACATGTAAACTGTCCTTTTAGCAGCGCCCTCTGCAGCATCAGACTACGTTGTTGCAATGTCTTTTTCAACACCCAGGTAGATATCCCTCTGATCTGTACATATGGCGGACGCGTATTATCCTCATTAGGAAATATCCAAATTTGTCCCTGTTGTCTATTTGTCATTGAATCTTGCAGACACTGAGGGTCAGATTCACCCCTGAAAACCTATTCCGAAAGACCAAATTACCAAAAAATTAAGTATATTTTTGTTTTACAGAATTATTTAATGAATTTTAGAAATTAGAAGAAAAGGAATATCGAACTTAAATGTTTTTTCTGTATAAATCTCTCATTCTTTTTACTATATAACCCCTCTTTATTTAGTAATAGGGTGTCTATTAATGAATCTCTTACTTTGAAAAATAGAAAAATTATTTGTCTACAATGGAGGAAATTAAAAAAAAAACTGTACATATTATTTCAAATATTTAGCTGGCGGTTAAGTCAGACCGATAAGAACCTGAAAACTCTTCTCTTCTAAAAAAACCCACCCTCTACCTTAAATTCGACTTCCTCAAGCTGGCGAGCGTATAGTTGTTTTTTTTTTTTTGGGGGGGGGGGCTAATGTCCCTGGGGGATGACGACATTACACCCCAGTCCGGTGTACATATGAATACAAGACATAGAAACAGAGAAATGACACAATCACAGAAGAATTTTATTGACAAACGATGACACCGGCGATGGACGATGGGTTGCAGCTCCCCTTTCTAGACGGGGCTCCAATTTCAGGCGGAAGACTGACCGGTTTCCCAGAATACAGCCAAGTCTTATGCGAGAATCGAACCCGCACCCCCGGCGTGGCAGGCTGATGCCTTATCCACTTAGCCACTGAGCGACGAGCATATAGTAATGAGCGACGAGCACATTAATGTAACCTTGCAATGTGATGCTCGTGGAGATGATTACATTACAAATGTGCCCTTGTGTCTTCGAAAATGCTCGTTTTGAATGCTCGGCTCAAAAGGTGCCCCACTTCGATCAGTTCAGTGTGACTTGAACTGATTTATAATGTAACGATTAAAAGGATTAACGGAAAAAACCGACAGTCCAGAGGAGCACGATTGTCCCACTTCATCGGCTCGGCTCGTCGTTCGCTTTCAAACACTGAGTAACGAATTATCGTGCTACATTGCATTACATTGCAACGCCTCGCCACAAATCAGGCGCTGTCTTAACACTCGGCTTTCTTATTCACCAAAGTCAACGGTTAAAGGAGTCCCCGCATTTAAAGCCAGACCTCTAACGCATGAAGCAAATAAATTGTAAAAATACCTAAAATACGTAAATTACAGGGAATTTGGATGTCCAACCGTTACCCTGACGTTGAAAGCTTAAAGGTAATGGGGCTTCCAGTTTTAATAATCATCATATCTCCAAAGTGGATTTATCACTTGTAGTCAGAAAATTGTATTAATTTGGTCTGAAAATGACAGCGCAACTTATTTACTTTACGATTCAGAAACCCCTCGCTTCCGTGGAGTTAGGCGGAATACAGTGGCGCATTCCCAAGAAGAGGTCGTTACCTCTGTAATCATCTGCTCCTTCTTTGAAATTAAAAGTTAAATTTCTTGATATAAGAAATTTAGGCGTTTCACTATTAAATGCATTTAAAATTTATGTTGTTTTTCCTGCAACTAAAAGTATCCCCTAGAATTAATTTTCAGAGGCACCAAAGGGAAATTGCACACTGTACTAACAGTAAAATAACCGCTCTTCAAAACTTTTTTTTTTATTTTAAAAAGAATTGTCCTTCACTGTAAGAATTTTAGGTAAGGAAACATAGTTAATTATATATTAAAATTAATATTCTTGATAAAAGAAATTCAAGCGTTTCACTATTAAATGCGTTTCGAATTTATGTTGTTTTTCCTATAGCTAACAGTATGTCCTAGAAACAACTTTCAGAGACACCACGGGGTGGGGGGAAATTGCACACTGTACTAACAGTAAAAAAACCTCTCTTCAAAACCATTTTTTAATTTTAAAAAAATTTTCCTTCACTCTACTAATTTTAGGTGAGAAAACCTAGTTAATTATATATTAAAATTAATATTCTTGATATCAGAAATTCAGAAGTTTCACTATTAAAGGCGTTTCGAATTTATGTTGTTTTTTCTGCAACTAAAACTATGCCCAAGAAACAACTTTCAGAAACACCAGGGAAAAATTGGACACTGTGCTAACAGTAAAAAAACCGCTGTTCAAAACCATTTTCAATTTTTAAAAAATTGTACTTCACTCTAAGAATTTTAGGTAAGGAAACATAGTATTTACTATATTTGTTACAATGGAGAAGTCTGGAAGAGATTACGGTGAATCGATAGTCGTAGAAAAATGTCGCAAAAAGAAAAATAAACAAAGCGGGAACTTACTAACGTAAAAATTGCCGTATTTTTCGGACCATAAGACGTTGTACATTAAAAAATCGACTTAAAATTGTGGTGCGTCTTATGGTCCGAAGGTAACATTAAAATAAAAGGAATATTTTATTTTATAAATATATATATATATATATATATATATATACATTTTATATATATTATTTATTATATTTATTACATATATTTTTTATTAGATTTTTTTTAATATTTATTAAGTAAGAAACGGAAAATATATCTTTATATACCCAACGAAATACAAGACATTCTTTTCTAAAAATCCTCCCGTAAATTTGAGGTGCGTCTTATCGTACGGTGCAACTTATTGTCCGAAAAATATGGTCGTCAACAAATTAAAGGTATTAATGTAATACCTTAGAAATATTTGGGTCTTATAACTGTTCTAAATGTCCAGCATTTGATGCCTCAAGAACGTTTTCAGAAATTTGAGTTTGGCTCAGAAAACTTTGTTCTCTACTGTATGTTAAAAAAAATTTAACATGCAATGAATTGCACATCCTACACGGAGAGTAAAATATGATGATTAAATTTCCTCGTTCTCACAAAGTCTTCCTCTCGAATTACACATTCAAGACAAAAATCCTCTTCACAACAAACCCATGCAGCTAATATCTTTCAAAATAATCATTTTACACCAAACTGTCTTTAATTTCCGAAATTCTTTGAAGTTTGTTTTCCAAATGGCGTGCAGTAAATAAAGCGTCGTTGCACTACCCTTGAGTTATCCTATAAAATTACAGGCAGTTAAAACTGCTGTACGCACAACAGAAAACGCTCGGCATTAATTTCAATTGAACGTCTAAACTTCGGTTTCCGCAAAAATAGGGGAATGGAATTTATGAAAAGAAATTAACGACGTGCCTGACTCAACCCAGATGTTGCCCCGGAAGAAAAATGGTTAAGATGGAGACTGTTATTTAATTAGGATTGTGAAACTGGATTTCATTCGGTCACAAAAGAAATTTGAATTCGTGCTTTTGGACCTTATTTTCGCATCTTGTTAATATTAGAAGGTCTCTAAGTTTGTGAGCAATTAGGCTGAAATATGGGGTTCTTTAATGTATGTGGGGTTGTTTTCGGAATGCTTTGATGAATTTTAGTAGGCTCTTTGTTGTACTCATAAGAAAATATTAATGGCGCAAAAATTGATAAATCTGCGACGACTTCTACTTTATAGCTTATTAACTTTACCCGGCTTAAAATTTTTATATAAATTCCCTGATATTTCTCAGCGGTATAGCTCTACAGTTAATTATTTATTTTATTATCATTATTATTTTATTATAAGAATAATTAAATGATTATTAATTACTAAAAGTAATGCTAATTATTATTATTACCATACTATTAGTTTCAAATAACGGATACAATATTCAATGCATTTTAATTAATATGAATAATTATGTTTTCAAAGCGTTGAATATAGTATTAAATTGTCATATATAGTTCCTGATTCGAGAAGGAATCCAAGTAGCATTTAAAATCTCTCCTTTTTTCACAATGGAAAATTTCCGTACCGCATTCGTTCGAAAAAATAAGATACAATATTGAAATATACAAGATTGACGCGTATATCACTGGTGCACCTGGAACACATGCTTTATTAAGAATGTATAAATACGCTAGAGATGCGTATTTATGTTAAAAATGAAACCACGATGCCAACATTCTCCTCCCCTTTAAGTTAATTTTGTGGGATGATGTGTTACAAGCGGTTGTGGATTCACTGGTATCGAGTTTGCTGATAATTTAGCTGAGAAACGTACATCAGTCATCCTAATTTCAAATAGACCAGTTCCATACCATCCATTGAAATTATTAATTCGCAAAACTGTGAGACTGTATTTCATTAGGGAGAGGACTTATTTAATGTCAGGCCTAATTTAAAGTTATGTTGTATTGATTTAAATTTATGTTGTCAAGCCAGGCCTGCAGTAAGGCCTGGCTTGACAATATGAGATATGTCCCAGATGCCTCTAAGTGTGATGTTGTGGAGTATTTTCACCTGATCGCAGGCCCTCATTGCCTCGCTAAGCACTTGCTCAAGAAGGCATATTCGCAACACCTTGGTGTACCCTGTGCAATTCAATTCATCTGAGTAAATGGACATCCTGCGTTTGCATCGCTGCCCAGCTCTTTGTGCTGGAGATATTTTTAAACGGTATTGGCGAGCGAGAGTACTTTTGGTAAAATGTTGATTTTCATTTCTTTTTGTTTGTGTTCTTTGTTCCTTTGTTATTTTCTATTGCATTTTTCTCCTTTTTACCATGTTTGTATTAACTTGCTTTCTTGTTTGTGTGCTTGTTTGCGTGTGTGTTTGTCCCTTACAAATCTTGCAATCGATTTTTAACTAACTTCCCGACTAGCTAGACATTTGAAACTTTTAGAATAGCTCAGAACACGATGACAATGCATTTTTTAATACTTTTAGACATCTTTAAGCAGAATTAAATTAATTTTCAGTTATTTTCAGTTAATTTTGTTTTGTAGACTGGTGCAGCCATCTATTGGCCGGAGTGTGAACGAAAAGTAAAATGCAAGTTAACTTCCAATTAACTTCATTTTCTTTCAAGTTGATGGGATAATTCATCAAAAAAAATTTTGAAAAAGTATCTATTAATACATAGAATTGTCAAATTTATATGATTTAACAGAAAATTTAAAAACATGGTATACAAAAAGTTCTTTTTATCTTGTAATTACTGTATTTTGCCTGCCATTGGAAATTTTGAAAAAAAGATATTTCAAACGGCGCTTTAAGAAACTTTCTCCTCATACTGGATACCGGCAGTTGCATTTCATCAACTGAACACTACGAGAAACTGCCACCTGGTACAAGAGTGCAGATAATGATTTCGGGACCCCTCTAGATTAGCCTAGGAGATAAGACAATGCCGCAATTTAAATTTTCACCGCCTTCTTTTCTGTTGTGTTTTACCTCATATCTCGTTCTCTTCAAAGGGAATGCGCCTAGAAATCCCACAAAAATCCATATATACGTGTTTTAGATCTAACTACTCAGCACTATATCTTGAACTTTAGAATTTGGGGAAACTCTGAAAATCGAACACTATTATGTTGAAATAGCGATATATAGTTTACAAAATCTCATTACGGATCGTTTTGCTATACTATCGATTTGCTCAGGAATTATTGGAACAAGGGTGATTTACCATTCTCCTCCAAAATATTTTGGATATTTTCCAAATGGGATGCAAAAATGTGTATTAAAGGTTTCAGCGGACAGACTGTGGATTAAGCTTGAGATATGAATGTGAACGTTTGTGTCCAGATGCATAAAGCCGGAGAGTGGCCGAATATCTAAGGAGCCGGCTCTCGGAGCCAGAGTCCATAGGTTCGAGTTCCGCTATTGGCGTGGATGCTTGTAACCGTTTGGAATCGGCATTAAGCTGTAGGTCTCGGTCTAATTAGCCCTCATTTAGCAAAAAATGGCCGTACCGCTCTATACCAAACCTAAACCTATACCAGCTGCTTAAAAAAAATCAGAATTCTTAAACCAAACAGTGATTACGGTCAGTGGTAGAAATTAGTATTCAGAAGATCTGACAATAATACTGAAAGAAGTTACAAGCGGTCAGGAAACAAATTCTGAGAAAGAAGGTGATAATTTTTATTTTATTTTCCTAGTACATATTACAGGACTTTATTAAAAACCGCATTTTTTTCTGCAAGGAGGACAATGTCAGATGCCAGAATTTTTATGCTGTACTTAACGCCTATTGATTTCAAAACAGAATTTCTCACGATTTGCCATCTTTGAAAGTGATATACATATAATTCTTTGCAAGATATCTCAATGAGATTTTATACAGTGAACCTTTGTTCTGTGTTCATTAAAAACGCATTTAGAATTTTCGATTTAGAGTCAAAACTCTGAATTTTTTTTTCCTAAATAAAACTTTTTTTGCCTTTGAGAGCGATTGAAAATTCTTTAAATAAATCCTTAGAAATCCTGAAGAAATATTCATCTGAAACCTTTCTTGCGTATTAAAATGGGGGGAAATGTGCAGCGAAACGACGTTCTTCCACGAATATATTCTAAAGATTTTTAAATTTAATTTTCAAATTTATTCTAACATAATTTGAAATTAAGTATTTTTTTTTCAGTAGAGATGGGTTTTTATAATGACACATTTGAAAATAAAAAAGGCTTTATAAAATTAATGTAAATAAAATAATAAAATTTTATATACCAGAAACCTTTAAAGGAAATATGAGAATCTAACGTTTCGACATCGAAATATAAAGAGGCTGAGATCTAGTGGAAGGATCGTGTGTGCGCGTCTCATTGTAGCCTAGCCCAATGGTTCGCACTTGTTTTCAACCCTCTTTCTTTAAATAATACAACTTGACCCCCAATGAAAATATCTTGGTAGAAACACAATTTTATACAAAAAAATCTCATGAAAATGTTAACCAAAGAAAATTAAAAAGGAAAAAAAAAAGAAAATTGCACATTTTGGTGGTACATTTTTTTTTACATATAAACAATTTAAAAAACTTTTTCGCTTACAATCTGCACTTGTGAAGAAAAATTATATGATATTGTTATATGAGGTGTCAAACAGATTTTGACACCTCATATAACAATATCATATAATTTTATAACATAATGTTACGAACTTTACGAGTCTATATGATAATCTCGCCAAATATGAGAGTTATCGCCAAATTGGTGATGAATTTGGTGGCTTATTTTGTCGCCAAATTTGGCGATATGGTGCCAGATGGCCGCCAACCTTCTAGACCATTCTGGAAAGGTCTAGTGATTTCTAGCTGGTGACCGATAGAGGGCGCTTTGGGAGTCTATAAATATACCTGACATTGCCATTGGAACTCAGTATTCTTTTCTGCTGAGAACTGAATGTATTGAAAGTGCGTTAGGCGTATATTGTTTTGAAGACTCAGTTATCTTGACTTACGTTTTCCAGTGTTTTCTGCTGTATAGAAGAAAGTTGTTACTTTTTTTCTGTTTGAATTTGTGTATGCGCCTGAAGAATTTACAGAATAATAAATTTTATTTTGTGTGCACTTTCTGAAGAGATTTTATTCAATCCTAACGAACCCAGGAAAACGGAACAATACAAAAAATATAAATAAAAATATTAAAAATATGGTAATTATAGAAAATAATTACAGAAATTATTAATAATTATAGAAAATTTGAAACTTTTTTTTGCATTGTATGATTCAATATGACAAATTTACTTCAAACTATCTGCGACCCATCCAAATTTTTTCCCTCCCCCCCTCCCCAGTGGATCGCAACCCACAATTTGTGCACCACTGGCCTAGCCTGTATTTTCCGCAAGATTCTAGATTGCATTATGCTAATTCGAAAAGGATACGTCGTCCACAGCGTTTAGCTGATACGACAAATGTGAACCTGAAGAACAGTCGCTCCGTAGCAATTCCTGCAAACTTAGCCGAGGGTGAATTTCACCTGTTCAAGTAATTTTTATTGGCAAATCCATTTCGAAATAAGCACTTTGTAAGGTCTACCTAATGATCGATTAACAATAATCGATCATTGTATTTGCATAAATCCAAAGAAGCTACAAAAAATGCTAAACTCAGCATAAACCATTACTATAAATACTTCGTTGCCAGATTGCGGGAGAGACTGGTTTGTTTAGAGCTGTTTATGCAAGTTGCCTTCAGTGGCTCATAGCTAGATCGCTTCTAAGCCTAAGTGAGTTTTTGCCACTCTGGCATAAAGAGTTTGTAACCGTGATTGTTTAAATGATTTTAAATGAAATTATTGGGATTGGGAGTTTATTATATTATTCTTATATTAATTATATTTATTAATTATGATTTTGATTTAGTAACTTATTGGTTCATGATTGTGGCTAGTACCTTGATGTGCTTCCCAAATAATGGAAATTAACTCTGGTTATATTGACAAATCAATTTATTGAATATTAACACACATAAATAATACACTCCAAAATTACTCAATATTTCCTCGACATTTACACATTATTCATAACTTTATTCCTACTAAATTAATTCTTTACGACACCTATGATTGATTCATTCACTTATTATAACAATATTTCATACTGCCTCTATACATATTATTTTCAATTTTACTCCTACTAAATTAATTCATATATATATGCAAAACATTATATTAAATTGTTGGTACGAATTATCGGTCTATTACTCAACATCTTATATTCAAAAACTATATTCATCGCGCTCTATCTTAATCATTATGGCTATACACTGAGAAGCAATGATACAATATAAAAGGGAAATGCAAAGTCGGTACCTCAGCAGATGACGGTTGAATCCCTCTGGACAGCTGGCACTCGTAATGATGAATTCGTCGTCTTTATCATCAAACGGAATTCGGGCATCTCTTTATCTGGAATACGGCTCCGTCGTTCACTGCAGACACTCGGCATGGGACACTGGGCGCTCGACAACTTCTATCTCCAAACCTATACTGCACTCGAACACGGCTCCGTCGTTTATTGCAGACACTCGGCATGGGACACTGGGCGCTTGACAACTTCTGACTCCAAACCTTTACTGCACTCGAACACGGCTCCGTCGTTTATTGCAGACACTCGGCATGGGACACTGGACGCTCGACAACTTCTGACTGACTCTCACTTCCTAGGTTATCTCTCTGCCTTCACACTATTTTTTATTTCATATATTTTCTTACTAATGTCTCAAATTAATTAGAGTTATAATTTCCATTGGTTATCTGGAAATTATCATGCCATCGCCATTCGTCCGTGCTGCCTCTCCTCAATCCCCTTTTACCAATGCACGTCGAGGGCGGGATTTATAAATTCTCCCTCAATTTTGACTTTCTCCCATGCTTTGGATTCAAGTTGGGTGGGCCGTTTTATAGCCATCATAAATTTTCTTTTATTCTCACTCTCTTCCACTTCTATTTGTTGCTACGAACATTATCTCTAATTTTCGTTCCGGTCTATGGCTTTCTTCCCTTCTCTTTTATTGCCCTGTTTCTTTATTGCATTTAACAATTATTTTATTTTATTTTGCATTTTTCCATGCTCCTGTCCCTGGCCGTAACACTACTGTCATGTCCCTATGACAAGTTTGTTGTGTTAATAATAGTGGATTACCGTGCAGCATCACTGGTCTGACTTTATATATATTGTGAGTACTTGAACTTCGTTTCCTTGTATAGTGTTTATAACATTTTGTACCAGTCTTTACTCAGTATTGTTTTTACACTGCACGGTATATATGTCAAGGGAATAACAAATTTTGTAATTCATCTATTGCAAAAAGGGTCATTTCTGCTTTATTAGAAGGTGACTTCGATATACATATATCCTAGAAAGGGTAGAAGTCAGATATCTCTATAACTTCCACGTTACAAACTCAACGGGCAGTTTTATTGACTGATAAACAGAAACCCGTCATGATATAGTAACTCCGCACATGAATTACAGCATTGATTTGACTTTTAAAATAACCTCTATATTGTGCTAGCAACTACAACCCTCCTGACAATGGCTTCGTGTGTCGTACGACTAATCAATCTACTATCGCATTTTTCACTTACATTTTATGTGCTCCAGTATGTCATTCTGCAAGCGTGGCAATAGAACCGATCATAAAAATGGAATAGCATTCACTTAAAAAGAGCAACAGAAAAAAAATCAGAGAACAATTAGAAAAAAAATACGTGTCCTTTAAATTTTCCTTCTTGGAACGTGAAGACAATCAATGAATAAATCACCACGCACTTTGATTCGAATACTGTGAAATTCGAAAAGATAATGGGAAATTATTTTATGTCATTTCTCAAATTTTTAGGACAAAAGAAAGATTTCTCAATATACGAATGCACATGCACTCTTTCTACGCATGCAGTGTTTTAATAATAATATTTTCCCAAAAAAACAAATTGACGAGATATCATCCAAACCACCACTGTATGGGAGAAATGATAACTATATAGATACACAATTACAACAACGGAATAATGGAATCAAAGATCTGTTTTGAGGGCCCGAGGTAGCCTACCGGTAGCGCGTCGGGCTTGGGACTACGGGTGCACGGAACCCCATTAAATACTTCCGTGCCCGGATGGTGAGAGAAAGTACGTGCCCCCCATATGCCACCCTTGGGAACGCTCCGTCAAAACTGAGGTGGCACCAGGAGGTGGTGTTGATTCCCCTATACGATGCTCCCACTAAAAGCAACCAACGATCCTCGCAGTCAAAGTGCAAATGTCTTAATATACAAGTGCCTCGCAGTGGCAAACAAGCTGTGATTTGAAAATTTTCACAGTTATAAGGCATAGACAAAATTATAAATATGTTCTCATAACCTTAGGATTACTATAAAATAAAAGAAAATACTCGATATTTAATCTCCCATTGCTACTGTATAATTCAGGTAAAATGAAAATACTCTAAACCTTGCTATAAAGTCGTTAGCAAACGCTTTATTTTCATTATTCGAATAAATATAAAAGACAAATAGATAGATTGTCGCTCAGATCATTGTAATTTAGGAAGTGTGTGCAAACATTAGGATACATAATTTTACCTGCAGCATTAGGATGAGAATGAAATGTTATAAAAAAAACCTCGGTTGGACCCAGCAGAAAAGCTAGGAATTCGTATATATACATACAGGTAGTTATCAAAATAATGGAAACACCTATCAATATAAGTGGTGTTTATGAATGTGCTTTGTATTCATTTAAAAACAAGTCTGGTCACCAGTATTTTTTTTTTCGAGCAAATAGTGGATATATTATTCTACTGTCAGGTAGCAGTATTCAAGATGTGGATATTGTGCTTTTTAGAGGTGAGTGTAAGATGTAAAACCTTGCAGACTTTCAGAGAGGACAAATTTCTTGCTCCCGTCTGCTTGGAGCCTCTGGGTACTCCCCACAACCTCCAGGGTACTGGGTGATTTCCGAGTCATGTTATTGAAAGCTATGACAGCATATACACTGAACAGAAAAACATCCACTGAGAAACAGAATAGTGGATGAAAGGGAAAGCTGAGTCGGAGGCCGACAAGTATTGAAGCAGACTGTGACATAAAAAAAGAACACAACTTCAGCCAAAGTAACTGCAGAGTTCAATTTGCATCTTCAGGCTACAGTAATATATTTTGCAGATAGGAGGAAACTTCACAAATAAAATATTTAGGGCAGAGTAGCAATTCCTAATCCCTTTGCAACAGATATGAATTCAAAACATTGTCTACAGGGATGACCTGAGCACAAATCCAGGTGGAGTGATACGTAGAACATACGTGTCATTTAGTCAGACGAATCATCGTTCACATTCTTCCCCACAAGAGTACCCGCGTACGCCTGGCGAACAACCACACAAGCATGTGATCCTGACTGTCTCATGCAAACTGTCAAGCACAGGAATGGATCTGTAATGCTTTGGGAAGCCATCTCCTGGTATTCTGAGAGTACTATTGTAACCCTGAACGGGATATTGACTGGGAAAGACTATGTGAAACTTTAATCCAAGAAGGTCCATCCTATGAGGAAAACATTGCTTCCTGCTGGAAGTGGTATTTTCCAAGATGATAATGCTCTAACCATGCAACCACACCTGTTAAGTCAGGGTTTGAGTAACTTGAAGATTAAGTAAAACATCTTACCTTGCCTTCACAGTTCCCCGACTTCAATATTATCACACCGCTGTGGTCTGCTTTAGAGAATAAAGTCAGGTATCGATATCCAACCCCATTATCTCTATAGGAACTTTCGCGATTTCTCCACGAATAATTGTATAATATTCCCTTAACCATGATTTATATAACCATGGTTTACATTCATGGTTTGTATAAATTTATTCCTAGGCGACTTCAGGCGATATTAAATGCCGAAAGTGGTTCTATGCCATATTAATAACGTATATCGTAATATTCCTTGTTGTTTCCATTATAATGATAGCACCTGTGTGTATATATATATATATATATATATATATATATATATTAATAACGGATTTCATAATATTCTTTGGTGTTTCCATCATAATGATAACACCTGTATATATATATATATATATATATATATATATATAGAGAGAGAGAGAGAGAGAGAGGGAGAGAGAGGAGGGGGAGAGACAGACAGACAGAGAGAAAGAGAGAGGGGGACATTTAGACGAAGAAGGGTGACAGCTTAGGCAAATAATTACCTATATAAAGTAAGAAATTGGCGGAAAAACTTCTCCTTCTTGAACGAAGAATGCAAATAAACAAGAAATTTTTTCTGAAGTGGAATATCAACAGAAAGTACAAACATATATTAAAAATTGAAATTTGCTGCGGATTATGAAATTCTAACCAGAGAAGCGCAAGTAATAAATCAATATAAAAAAACCCGCCTCAAACTACCAGCAGAATCCCCAGAACAAATCACATACAATTGCGTATATCCTTACGAAGAAAAAAAATAAATAATTCCTTTCTTTAACGACACTTTGATACAAATTCTGTGTTTCATTATTCAAATATGCAGATATTCTCAGAAAAGAAAAAATATTGCGTTCGCTCAGGAGAAGAACATGGGAGCACACACAAAAAAAGAAAAAAAATCAATAACTTTTCGAAAATAGAAGAGAGAGAGAGAGAGAGAACCTCCGATTGGAAACATCTGAAGCAATTGAAATTCAGATCCTCTCCTTTCACTACAAACAAAAATACATATAAGCATCCGCACGGCGTAAGACGTCGCAGAAGGAATATTCATTAAATCCTTCCTCGGAGAAGAGTGAGGGGAACACAAAGCGGAAATTATATCCCTTTTCAAGGACGATCCTTGGATTCGGGAGAAGAACGGACTTCTCTGGTAGGAGCCATTTTCTGGAAACATGTGAGGCTATTTATATTTTGTCTCTCTCAAGGACTCCCCGAATAAGGAGCAAGACTTTGAAAAGTTAAACATGCGTTCAATATTAATACTCCAAAACTGCTCGGGCTGGGATTTTTCTTCGAGAAACTGTGTGATGCACCTGACGTGCACCATACCGAGCAATTTCTCAGTGATTTGTTTCCTGAATTTCGGGCTTCGGGTTTTTAGACACTTGAAGAATATTGTGAGTTAAATTTCTTCACATATTCATTTTTCTCGCTCACCATTTTGCACCGTTGTGACGTGCAGTAAATAAACTATTATGTGCCAGGCGAGCACGCAAACAATGAATGACCCAAGAACGGAGTGTGCCGTAAAACATGAAATGTTCAGAAGCTTTAAGTTAGATACATTTACGACTGTGTGTGATTGTGGTTTGACAAAAATAATGAAAATTCATATAATTTGTCAGTTCTTCACCCGTAAAAGTTTGTTGATTTCCTTTGTCTGGAATTAACACTGACATTCTCAAAGACTATAATAAACTATTATCCGCGTTGACTAATGTGCAGGTATGAACGCAAACACGACCCAAGAACTGGGTATACCTTTAAAATGTGAAACGTTCAGATGCTTGAAGTTAAATATACATACGACCTTGTGTGATTGCGGTTTGGCTAAAATAATAAAACTCACATAGTTTGTCATTTTTTTTCCTGTAAAAGTTGTCACTTTCCTTTGTTAGGAATTAATGTTGACATTCTCTAAGACAATTTGTATTTCCTTTCAAATCTTTTTTAGACGAATAACTCACAGAACGGATTATTAGCTTACGGATAAATGGTTTATTAAGAGGCGCCGAGACCTGATGCCAGACCCAAAGAAAAAATTCTTACCGAGCCTTTAAGACGCGGTTGTCTTTAAGAGGTTTCAATCTCCTGCCCATGACGTAAACATGTGAGTTGGAATTTGCCCATTTTTTGGTCCTCCGGGAACTAAAACTGGGCAGAAAAGAAGGCATCTCTTAAATTAGTTTTCATCTCTCTCCCTCTCTTCAGTAATCCAAAAAAATTCTCCCTCACAAACTATCCAAAAGCTTTTTTTTCCACATAGTACTGGTTTGTGGCTTTGTTCCCCGTTCTCATCAGATCTGGGCGTATCACCTTAATTTTATTTCAGAACGAGTTAGTTTTGGTTTATATCCTTTTTCTATCACATCTTATGCAACTTATTTACACTTAAAGTCCCATAATGGTTGTGGGAAGAGAGAAAAATTGACTGCGAAACACTATGACGAACTTTTAGCCAACCAGTCCATCCTATGGGACAAACAATATTCCCTGCAGGATATGGCATTTCCCAAGATGATAATGCTCTATCCATGCAGCCAGACCTGTTAAGTCGTGGTTTGATGAACTGGATATCAACAATAGAGAAGCAATAGAGCAACAACAGACCTTCTTCGTTGAATATTCAACGCCAGATTAACCAAAGTTATTTCATCATTAAAATGATAAAGGATTTTTGAGTCACTCAAGCTCATCTCCGGTTCTTTGTTTCTATTATTTTTCCTGGCTTGCTAATGGGAACTTTTAAATGATGCATAAAAAATACCTCGTCACAAAAACTAGAAAGCATGTACTTTTTTTTATATTGCAAATACGACGAATGACCTAGACTGCAGCATTGAGCAGCTATACTCACGAGCAATGCTTTTAGTTTGGTTTGTCAACTTGTCAAGAGATCGCTTAGAATGAGTTTAAAGGAGTAAGTTAAAGTGCAGTAAAGTGAAAATTTTTTTATTATCTACGAATTAAAAGAGTTACAGCTGTGAAAAAAAAGTCTGTATTTCTATAAAGTTCTAAAGAAGTAAACATCTGATTTTAGACAGACTGAAATGGCCATCATCACCTTCACTGTGGCATTAAGGGAACCAAGTAACGTTCAGGGGGTACGGTCGGGCAGAACGCCCCAAGTTTTGGATATAGATGCAAAGGCGGAGCGAAACGACAGCGTACTGCGTTAATAATAAGAAAATAAAATGAAATGAATGGTCTGGAAGAGTTAAATTAAAACGTACTGCTACTAAGTTTCGAAATTAAACTGTTAAAAACTAGGCTTGAGAAATTGCGATCAGGTGACAGATAGTTTAGTATGGATCCTGAGCATCAGATATATGTTTTAATTAAGACACAGAGTTAGGTAGCAAACTGGCCAAGTAATATGTTGTACATTCTTGAATAGTTGAGTAATACTTAATATGATTCTGTTGTTGTTGTCGATTATCTTAATAGGATTCTGTTGTTGTTGTCGATTATCTTAATAGGATTATGTTGTTGTTCTGTTGTTGTTTCTAAAAACCCTGGCTGGAAGTATTCCAAACAAGGTCCATATAGACTAGCGGACTAAGGAGTGCGGCTCTGGTTTATAATGGCACCACAAGGTTCGGAGTCCGATTTAGCCAGGTGCCACCTAGATTTTGACCTAGCAACACCAGGGGTGACATCTTGGGGGATCGTGTCCTCTCCCCCCCCCTCTCTGACCTCATAGAGGGACTTTCCGGTCTACGGATTTTCCGAGACTATACCAGACCTAGATAGAGAAGTATTTAGAGGCGCTTTTCGGATTCGATCTGAGTCCCCTTTGCACCGAAAGCCTACGCGCTATCACTAGGCTACCTCGAGCCCCTGATATGATTCTGATTAATGACTGTATTCTAAGGTAACGCTTGTATTCGTCATTCGGCAGTAAAAGTAAATTTCCTTACCGGAGCGTCCCGGATTTTACTCTAACTTAAGTGACTGTGTAGAGATAATAGAAATGTTTGTTACTCTGACTTTAGAAGACTTCCCAAATTTGGCTCCCTTTCGATCAAGTGTTGTAGAAAATAGAAACAGAACTGAGAAATGATATCACTAAAAAGAGTAACCTATTATGAAAACTCTCCTAACTGATTTATTAAAATTTAAAACCTTTTTTTTAAAAAAACATCATGATAATTTCGGGTAAGCTTTATGGTTAATTCTTGATAATTAACATTGATTAATTCATGATAATTAACATTAATGTTAATTCATGATAATTAAGGTTAATTCATAATAAGGTTAATCCATGATAATTTAAGCTTTATGGTTAATTCAACAGAATAATAACATGGTTCTCTACAGTGCAAGGAATAATAGGGACAGCAAAATATCTCTAGACACTGAAGATCCTTCCAAATGTGAAGTATAAACATTTTATTACTCTTTTCAGAATAGTAATAAAGTGGTATCCATCGGGGTAGGCCGCATTCCATATGAATACCTCACTATACGCTGTCCACACAATCGCACAATGCTATGACAATAAACAAACACAATAAAATTTCCAAATCGTTGATTTCGGCTATTCTTTAAAATTTTGAAATGAATGCAATTAGCTCTCATACAATAAGGAGGGCAGGGAAGATGTTATGGAACTGTTAACAGTGTTGAGGGAGAGGGAGTAAACAAAGACGAAAATGTGTCAGGAGTCTTTGTCACCCCACTCTGTAATTCTGATTTAGTCTTTCAGCTGTCTACGTCTTTGTTCTTCTCTCTTTGTTAACGTCGCACTTTTTTTTCAGTCGCAAATATCAAACAATTCAGAAGCAATTTTAATCTTGTCCATTGCAAGTATGCACTACTGAACAAAAATGAACGTCGTTTCTTCCTCCGGTTCGTTATTATTATTTCAGAGCGATGAAGCGAAAGTCTATCTCTAAAACAGGAGGTAATATTTTTTTCTTCTCAGAGTAAATGCACTCAGTAAAAGTGTATAACTTAAAGAATCTGAACAATGACAAAACTATCTGTCTCATTATATAAATAAATAAATAAATAAATATAAATATATATATATATATATGTATATATATATATATATATATATATATATATATATATATATATATATATATATATATATATATATATATATATGTATATATATCTTACAAATGTAAATAGTGAATTTTAATAATTCAGGTAAAAAACTAACTAAGAATTAGTAAATAAAATTTAGGCGCCAAGGTGCTCATAAAATTTATTACATAATATTAGATAGTTGAAAATTAACAATCAATGAGGCCGGGTGTGACCATATATTACTATAAACACAGATATCAATAAGGTAAACAGAATAGTATATAGAGAATTACTAAGGAGCACTCTACTTGAATTAGATTCAAAGACAGATCTAAATTGATAAACATGTTTAATTAAATATTTGCACATATAGATTTTGCTTTTCAACAATAAGCATACGTACTACTAGTACGAGATATATATCAGCATTCAAGAAAAATACACTTTGCAATACTCACAAACTAGAAAGTCGAACCAACATTGCTGCTACGTAAACTTTGGGCCTAACGAGAACTCGAGTCGCAAACTCCTTTCACTTCCTTAACACTTCCTTTCACTTCGTAGCTCCCTCTCATTTAGTTTCTTTAATCTAGCTGCTTGGTATTTATACCAACCGCGTACGCCTTGAAATTAGCATATCTGAAGCGGCTTCTTTAATTTATTCACTTAAAAGTTTGATTCTTGTGAATCGAATCTTATGTAAACCTTACATTTACTAAAACAGAAAGGAAATGGAGGCGTTATAGTTGATGACTAGGTGGGGAGGGGTTGTGACCCCAACCCCAGTTAAACATGTTTTACATCCGGATAACACTCCCGGAGGACGGCTACAACACCAAAACCTTACAGACCAATTAAAGTAAAAACAATTAAAGTGAAACAAACATATTAAACCAGAGATTATCAATAAATAATAAAACTAATTAAATATAAACGTAAAATATATCAATACATCTAAATACATGACACCTCACCAAGCTAGCGTCACGACACATTAACACATACACTTTTATAGTCAAAATAGGGAATTAATGTTGCCAACTATAAGATGAAACGTTGCTTGCATACACAGTATTATTTAAAAGGAAAAACTGTGTTAGGATTGACGTAAGGTATTCAACAGGATAACCTTGTTCAGAAGCTATTTTTATGAATTTTTTATTCTAATATCCATGTTTATTACACTTGAATGTAAATGTCGGCAACTCTTTAACTGGTTTAAAACCAGTTAATGCCAGCAGACTGCCTAAAATCACCGCACGCCTTGCTCACATGGGCAACAAGCAGCATCTCACCTTTCCTGCCTTCTGCACGGGCCATCGCCTTAGAAACCCCACTCTCTCGAATTCCTTATCGAGACGGGGTCATCACCCTACTCCCCTGCCTTATTGAGAGGAAAGTAGCAGGGGCAAAACAAAGGGGTTGGCAAGACAGACACGACAACGAATAACGTTGACGCTGACGTATTCTATATGAACAAGGCCCCTTTCTCGTCAACGGTTTCGTTCGCAAGTAGCATATATGAAGCGATAGACATTTGTGGTATCCTAAAGAACTGATTGTGGTATGAGCATGGCATGTGATGATGACTGAAGCGAATTTCAGCAAGGTACGATAGATGGTACTCGTGAGATGTCACATGACATTTTAGAGATACAGGCTAAGTTAAGATTTTCTTCCAATCGCCAATTTCAATGGCGTACTTTGAATAGAAGAATTCCGATAAAACATCGAACCCAGTGTGGCAGCATCGTGGCCGTCGAAAGTCTCTGGATGATCGTGACAATCTGTTGTTATCGGACCATCCGTCGCCATCTGTCAAGAATCATTTCAAACGAAAGGAGTGCAATACTGCCGCAAATAACATCGCAATTCAATGCTGGGGCCTCTATTACCATCAGACCGAATACTTTATAGCGTTCACTTCACAATATGGGCTTTCATAACGGCCGCCAACTCGAGTGTCGTTGCTTTCCACATAATTTTGCGCATGGGCTCAGGAACACCATTACTGAACATTCCAAGAGTTGAAACGAGTAGCCTGATCTGGCGAGTCTAGTTTCCAACTGATTCAGGCAGATGGAAGGATCCAAGTGGGAAGAACACGCCCTAAATCAATCAACTCAGCATGTCAATAAGGGACTGTACAGGCTGGTGGGCCCTCAGTAATGGTATGTGGTGCGTTGAACAAAGCAGAACCCTCATACGTCTATAACAACTCTGACCGGTGAACGCTATGTTAACATCCTTTCAGATGTATTACAGACACTCCTGTCATGCATTTACTCTCGTGGATTTGGGCGTCCTCCGACAAGAGAACGCAACACCACATACATCCCCAGCCACCAAATTATGGTTTAAGGAATACTAATACGAGTTTTGGAACATGAAATGGTCCGCTTGTCCACCAAATCTCCACGTCATTGAAGGTATCTGGGAGGCCATGCAATGTGCCGCTCGAAGCAGACATCCACCGTCTAAGAATGCAGAATTGGATATCCCATCGCGTTTCTGTAGTTCTGCGGTCCAGACGTGGAATTATCAGGTATTAGTTTTACATCCCAGTTTTCCTGTCACTTCAGTGTATATATTATAAATGTATACATATATTGCGAATGGTACGATCATCGAAAGACAATGTGCCTTCGGCGATGAAAAATAATGCATGTATATTAGGGTGGGGCGAAAAAAATTATTTTTTTATAATCAATTTCTAATAGCACGGAAAACTTGCGCATTGATTGAAACGAGTGATTGACAAAAGTAAGATTAGAAGGGAAAAAGTAAAGCAATAAAGGAAAAAGAGCACCAGCTGAAAGAAGTTCATGGAATCTACTTCGACGGTAGAAAAGATAATACATTATCCCAAGAAAAAATAGGAGCTAAAATGTACCGCAAAGTAAGAAAAGAAGATCATATTAGCGTGATTAGTGAGCCTGGTGGTCAATACATTGGCCATGTTACACCAAAAAGAGGAACCGGTAATGATATTGCCGAAAGTATTTTCGACTACATGAAAAAGAAAGATTTTGACATGAGTGCAGTTGTAGTCATCGGATGTGATAGGACAGTCACAAACACCGGTTGGAAAAGTGGTGTTGTACAGAATATTGAAGTTAGGTGTCAGCGCCCACTGCAGTGGTTTATTTGTTTGCTTCACTTTAATGAGCTTCCTTATAAACATTTGTTTTAGTACTTAGACGGGACAACAAGTGGGCCAGCGTCATACAGTGGTCCAATTGGCAAGCAACCCCCTAGCTGTGATAAAAATCCTGTTGTTGATTTTGTGCCGATTCAATCTGAAGTTGTCATCACAATAAATAAAACTGACCTCAGTAAGGATCAGCAGTATCGTCTAGACATTGTTAATGCAGTCATCACTGGACTCTGTGGTCTAGAATTAGCTGTTAAAATCCTGGACCCCTCAGCCATTCCCGATGATTTACCTCTTCTAACCGGGTATTAAGACTTCATGTTTCCCAAATTAGTCCGACAAGCGAAAGGAAGACACTTGTAAATTACATTGTAAAGACCTATGCTCCTGTTTGGTTTGATATTAAGATGCATTACACTGTGAAAAACGTCCGAAGCCCATACTAAAGGTCATTCATATAACAAGACATTTCCCGGACAACATAAAAGAAATCATCGATCCGGTCATTCAGAGAAACTCGTTTTTTTTTGCCATCCAGAGAATATGATGTTGGCGATGATAATGGACGAGAGACAACGCTTTAAAGAATTAGACTACAGGAGGATACTGAAAGCCAGAAATGAACCGCCAGTAGTAGGTCACGTTAAAGCTTTCAAGCTTCCTTAAAAATTAATTTTAAAGCCACAGACTATACTGAACTTATTTATTGGACAAAGTGTAAGCTGACACCACCTCCATTGTTGTAAAATATGGCAACAGAATACATTTCAACTTTATTGAAAGACAAAGCCCTGCCAGAATTTGAGTATTTGAAATTTCCATGCGACACTCAGTCGGTAGATAGATGTGCGAAACTTGTTACAGAAGCCGCTGGAAAAGTTTGCGAGCATGAAAACCGAGAAGGTTTTAATCGGACAACTTTAGGATCAAGGTCTTTGATGCAAAAATTTGATACGAAGTAAGAATTTAAAGGGACTTTAGTGTAAGTAACCACACCCAAATTGGTTGGTTGGTTGGGTAGGGTGTAGGTGGGACTTGACTTGCAGCCACCTCCACGTGGTGTGTCCTAGGTCATTTCAGCATAAAGGAAGAACATGCTGGAAAGGGCGAAGAGCTGTAATATGAGGTTTTCACAAAAATGAATGGTATTTAAGTCTTTTTGCGCGAATTAAAATAAACGACGATATCTCCACAAATATTTTTTACGCATTTAGGTAATTACAAAGAGTAGTTTTTACACTATTAGAAATAAAGTAAACTATTAAAAAAATTTTATGCGTCTTTAAAAAGGGCAGATTTTCTACACTTTAGGGCTCTTGCGCGATTTCAAAACCAATTTATATTTTTTATATTATTTTTCACGTTATTAGGATGTCAATGCGCAAGTTTTCCGCGCTATTAGAAATTGATTATAAAAATATAATTTTTTTCACCCCACCCTAATGTATATATATATATATATATATATATATATATATATATATATATATATACACTCATGGACAAAAAAATTAGCGCACCAAGAAATAATTGCGGGATCGTAACGAAACTTGCAATGAAGGTACATGTCGGGGAGATATGCAAATGATTAGAAATGCAGCGTGATTGCGCATTACGTATAGCCGGTAGAGGGCGTTGAACATCGTACTCTGTGGAGTATAAAACAGGTAACCAAAGCTTGTTTGAGTGTGCTGAATCATTTACAAAGAAAGAGCTGAGATAGACATGCCATTACGCCGTTTTCGAAGACAATATAACCAGTTGTCGAAGTTTGAGAGGGGGATAATCGTCGGGATGATGGAAGCTGGGTGGTTAGCTAGGCGAGTAGCTCGTCAATTAGGCCGCTCTGATTGTGTTGTGAGGAGGTGTTGGGACCAGTGGACCCGAGAGATGTCATGTACACGAAGACCAGGCTCAGGACGCCCTCGACAGACTAGTCGTCGAGAAGACCGCCACATCGTAAGAAATGCACGCGTACAGCCAACTGCTTCATCTGTCGTCATCCAGGCACAGATAGCACCTTCACTAGGGGCCTCTGTGTCTTCTCGAACCATACGAAGGCGACTGGCAGAAGGAAAGTTGGTATCGCGCCGCCCATTACGTGTGCTGCCCTTGACGCCCACCCAATCGACGCCTCCGTTTGGAGTTTTGCCGCGCACGAGGAAACTGGACTGCAGCGGAATGGAACCAGGTCGTGTTTAGCGACGAATCCAGATTCAATCTCGGCAGTGATGACAATCGTGTTCGTGTGTGGAGAGCCCGTGGTGAACGCTTCAATCCTGCCTTTGCTGTACAGCGACACATCGCTCCCACAGCTGATGTGATGGTATGGGGTGCCATTGCCTACAATACACGGTCACCCTTAGTATTGTTCCGTGGCACCATGACAGCCCAGCGGTATGTTCATGAAATCCTGCAACCACATGTGTTGCCACTCATGCAACGGCTCCCAGGAGCCATTTTTCAACAAGACAATGCTCGGCCTCATACGGCAAGGGTGTCACAAGACTGTCTCCGCACTGTTACTATCCTTCCTTGCCCTTCCCGATCCCCAGATTTGTCTCCAATCGAGCATATCTGGGATCATTTGGGACGACGAGTTGGGCATCCCACGACTTTGAACGAATTAGAGGCAAGGTTACAGCAAATATGGAACGAAATGTCTCAAGACATCATACAGAACTTGTATGACTCAATGCCCGATCGTATAGCATCGTGCATTCGCGCTAGAGGGGGTCCAACGGAGTATTAACTCCTCCGTTCTTTTGCCTTTTTCTCTGAAATAAATTATCCTTTTTCTTTGATTTTCTTATCATTTACTTATATCAAAGTAGTCATTACGTACGTAAAATTTCGTTTCATTTTGACGACTCCTTCTTGGTGCGCTAATTTTTTTGTCCATGAGTGTATATATATATATAACATATAAAAAACCCTATATTCAGTTCAAATTCTAAATTGCCTTGGGCGTTGTCGCGTTCGAGCTATTTTGGCTTCTGATTCTAAGAACAAAAAAAAAAGGCATAGCGTCCCCTTAAAAATATAATTTCGTGCGCATATAATACGTCACCTCTGACACCAGAGTCAGAGCTAACCAATTAGTATTCCTTTTCATGATTACATGAGCGCAGAAATTCTATACGGCGACCTCAAAAATTCTATAAAAGATCCTACGTCATTTAGAGGTGTGCACTCCTCGGATTTCTGTTGTCAGAAGAACATGTTTAACTTTTCTGCTTTTGTCTCGCCCCGAGAAGATATGTCGCCGCCATTAAATCTTTTAACGAAGCCCATCTGATAATGTCTGTGTCCAAGGCCTCAGATATAATTCTTCTAAGTATGCGTTGTGACATGGTGGGTCCTTGATTTCATCAGTCATCTTTTTTGGGGCCTACCATGTTACATATATATATATATATATATATATATGTCCAAAATCGTAGTTTTGAGATAAACGGGATTGGAAAAAAATACGGCTTTTGTCAAGTCAGTTTTTTTAAGTTTAAATATTGATCTTTTCTTCAAAGTAAATGTTTTCAATTTTATTTTTATTGAGTAAAGAGTGTTAAGTCCTTTATTAGGGCATAACCCCTTTAACACTAATATGTTTATGTTTTGTTTCACATATCCCAAATTTTCACTGATGAATTAAAAAATTTAGGAGTGGAATTGAACTTGGCTTTCTGTACTCTGTAGTAGCCCTTGATTTTTCAAATATGCCTGGTTTGATAACTCATTTTAGCCCCTTTGGGACTTAACACCCTTTGCACATCAAACACAGATATATATATATATATATATATATATATATATATATATATATATATATATATATATATATATATATATATATATATATATATATATATATATATATATATATATATATATACTACCTGAAAACCCGCACTTTGCTACGGAATACATTCAAATTAAATACAACAGTCAATGTATGCAATTAATGCCGAAAATATATATATATATATATATATATATATATATATATATATATATATATATATATATATATATATATATATATATATATATATATATATATATATATATATATATATATATATATATAATAAATACGACGATCAATGTATACAATTAATGTAAAAAATATATATATTTATAAAAATATCATACGGGATATTTTTATAGACAAAATAATGTAGAAGAAAATATTCAAATTAAATGTAATAGGACATACTAAAGAATATAGTACAGTTAATATAGTACAGTTTGAGGAACATAATATCTTTTACTGTACTTTAATATTTTTTTTGGATAATGTCCAATCGTCTGCAGCATTAGCAAGAAAAAAAAATATTTTTTTGTCTATTTAGTTGTTATGCACGTGAAGATAAATTTATTTAAAGTACCAGAAAAAGAAATAACGTGATCAGCATTTAATACATTAAATTCTAAAAATTAATCTTCAAAAATTCACCAAAAATCTGAAAATGGAGGTAAATATTCGAAAAAGATCTCATTTTAAAGGAATTTTTATGATCTTTCTTGTGATATAAATTTTATAACCCTCAAATTATTATTTTAAATGTAAACTTTAAAACAATTACTAAAACAGCTTAAAAATTTAATTTTAAAAAATCTAAGAAGAATTTTTCAAAAATCTTTCTTAGTGCACCCTTACACCATAAGAAGAATCGCCATGCAAAATTTCAGCCCTTTAGGTCCAGCGGTTTGGTCTGTGCGTTGTATGTCAGTCAGTCAGTGAGTCAGTCAGTTACGGAACTGTTTAATATATATAGATATAAATATATTGTGCAGAATTTACTGAAGACGATAAAATCTTAATAACTATACGTAAATACGTAAACTTAACCCCTAACACGTCGGCGAAATCAGAGCAGGTGCTCTCGCCGCGTGCGAACTTCAAACCCCCTTCCATTCAGCTTTCTGAGATTAAATGATGGTGCGGAGTGTCGCCTCAAAAGCCTTCTAGGGCTTTTTCAAGGCAGCGAAGTTTCATATTAATGATAAGCACGCCTTTGAGCATTCATGTAGATTGATAGACAAATACACGGGTGAATACAGGCATAAACAGTGGCTGGCAGTGAAATATATATATGCGTAGTAGAAAAATTGAATACGCAGTAAATAAACTAGTAAAGTAGGTAAATTTATCAAAAATAAATTTATCAGAAATACCGCGCTCTTTAGCTGTTAGATATATGACTTGATCCGTGCTTAGATTTTGGATGGATGCCAGATGCGTAGTTTTCTATTCTAGAAACGCTTATTTTATAGTTACTGCACATTATTAAATTCCTGATAAAGTAAAAAAATGTGCGCCAAAGAGAATCTACCAGCGAGGTGCTTTTTTGAAATATATTTCGAAATATACGAAGTATACGATAAAAAATTCTTCAATATGTTACTATATAGGGAAAAATACATTTTACAAAACTTCAAGTTCTCATTAAAATTTTTAAATTCCCTACAGTATTCTCTATACAAAAATATAGTACAGAAAATTGAGCGCATACAAAAAAAATCATAAAAGAAATTCTTTATACACAATTTCTGTATTTCAGAATTTTAAAAATACTATAATTGAAGAAAAAGGAATCTACTAGGAATAACACGGGAGGGAAAAAATCGATATGCTTGCTAAAATAAAATAAAGGCAGATACTCCAATTGGGAACATCTAAAGCAATTGAAATTCAGTTCTTACTTTTACTATAAATAAATATAAAGGAAAATGTCAGTGTGGCATCTAAGAGGAATATTCATTATATGTTAAGGAAGACAACAGAAAGGAACACAATAATATCCTTTTCCGCGGTCAGTAGGAGCAAAAACAAATACCACTCGAGGAACAATTTTTCGAAGAAATTTTGAACGATATTTGTATTTTATATCTCCTGAAACTATGCTTGCGTGCTTTTAGATTTAAGAAAATTTGATTCAGTCCCCCCACCCCCCGAAGTCGTACGTTTGGTTTTACGCATGAATAAGTATTGAAAATTGGATGATGAAATCCACGACATTTTGGAGTAAACCGGAAAAAAAATTACGTATTGTATTTATCAAAACTACCCATGCTTTGAGACTGCATCACTCTTGAACAGGGCTTCTTAAAGTAGGAGTCGCGACTCATATATATATATATATATATATATATATATATATATATATATATATATATACACTCTGTCACAAAAAAATATATGCATCCAGAAGAAATCGAGCTACTATCACAAAATGTAGCAGGAATGTAGTGTGGTAAGGGATATTCAAATGATTAAAATTTCGATGCCAATGAGACAAGGGTAAGCGTGCTATGCGCATATGAGATGCTCAGATGGGAGAGTATAAAAGCATGATTGCTCATGCAATAGGGTTATTCAAACAAATCTGTCAACTTGGATGACCGGTATTGTGACTAGATATGCCTCTGAGACGTAACCGGCGCCAGTACGAACAATTGTCTGACTTTGAGAGGGGACGTATAGTAGGCCTCAGAGAAGCAGGTTGCTCGAACAGGCGTATCGGCCGCTACCTCGGTCGGAGCTATATGGTAGTTGCTCGGTGTTGGCAACAATGGATCACGGAAGGGATAGTCTACCGTCGCGGAGGGTCAAGGCGTCCCAAGAACACAAAGGAGGGCAATCATAAGAGTCCACGTCCGCACCAACAACGTCGCTAGAATCGGTTCGACGCCATTTACCACCTTCCAGACATCCGGTGGTATCAACGAAAACCCTTCGGAGTCGACTGGTCGACGCAGGTATAAGGAGCCGACGTACATTAAGACGCCTACCACTGACCCCACATCATAGGCAGTGTCGATTGGATTTTTGCCGACCTCGGGCAATCTGGAATGTGACCGACTGGAGACGTGTGAGTTCACCGACGAATCTCGAATCAGTCTCAATGCTGATGACGAGAGCATACGCGTGTGGAGGCGGCTATACCACCGGTCCGATCCGGCATTTGTTATCGAAAGGCATAAGGCGATTACACAAAGTGTGACAGTGTAGGGAGCGATTTGTTGGGAGGCACGATCACCTCTACACGTCCTTTGACGCACTTTGACAGCACGCAGTTACGTGGACGAAATTTTAACGCCAGTTGTACTGCCAATGCTATCAAGTTGCCCGGGTGCCATTTATCAGCAAGACAACGCTCGTCCACATACTGCGTGACTCTCCCAACAATGTCTTCAAGGATATGACGTACTCCCATGGCCTGCCAGGTCACCAGACCTCTCGCCAATATAGCACGTCTGGGACGTGCTTGGAAGGCAACTGCAGCCGTCCCGGAATACTGGTGATTTAACTGCCCAGTTGAAAAGATTATGGCATGATCTTCCACTGGAGGTCATAGGTGACCTCACTGATTCGATGCCACGCTGTGTTTCAGCTTGTATAGCTGCCAGAGGTGGATTTATTACTAATTGATTTGTAACCTTTCTCATGCCATATGTTCTTAATAAAACGGTCTATTCTTCTAAATTTGTAATCATTTGCTTATCTCCTCATACACTACATACATGTTAAGTTTCGTGAAAGTAGCTCGTTTCCTTCTGGATGCATATATTTTTTGTGACACAGTGTATATATATATATATATATATATATATATATATATATATATATATATATATATATATCAGGGGTTTCCAACTTACAAGTGTCCAAGGGCCGCAATCGAAAACACCTGTCTAGTGGCGGGCCGCAATTTAATCAGGACTATAACAAGGACTTTTTTTCTTGAGGCAGGGGGATTTGGAGGATTTGTGTATAGTATATACTATGAAATTTTTAAAAATTTGAGGATGAACCTCCAACAACGACCTTGATTATAACTGGCCAACTTTCGTTAAATTGCACCGACACACAAAAAAAAATCAAATAAGAAGTGGGTATTTAAATAAGAAGTGGGTCAAATAAGAAATGGGGGGGCGGTATGAAATAGAACATGAGTGGACACACTACTTTTCATGGAATTCGAGGAAAATCAATCTTTTTTGTAAATGAACGGCATCTGAAAACAATAGATTTTTACAAAAACATTTTTCGTTAACTAAGAATATTTAAATTGATGCTGCAAATTATTTTCCTAGAAGTCTTCGCGGGCCGCAAAAAAAGGCACCGCGGGCCGCCAGTTGGAAACCCCTGATATATATATATATGTCTATTTGGTTTTTTCACGCCCATAATTTAAAACGTATATTACGAACTTCTCCTAGAATTACTTGGCAGCCGGTGGTCCGTTGTCTAGGAATCATGTAGAATCTTACCAGTAGTTACAGACATCTCACTTCAATATACAATGACGACAAATCCAGTATCATCTGATAATATTTATTATATTCTTTCAAAACTTTCAGCTCCATTAATACGATGAAATAAGTCCCAACCCAATTAAAATCACGTGCCCCCAAGGGCGACATGTCTGCTCCCTTCTTAAGTCACCATGGCTCTGAAAATCTTCTTTGTTCTTAAGTTTTATTAACGCGCTACTGACGCTCATTAATTATGCGTGATGTCATATCGAATGTTCTTTTTGCTTATCTAAGCATTTCCTTTCTCCTCTTCAACTTCAAGGCTGCGTCTACTTAAAATCCTCTTTGTGGTTCTTCGAAATTGAATCAAGTCGAACCTTAAGCGCTATTTTCACTGCAACACATTACACCGCTGATTTGAACTCCCAGACTTTTTAATTGTTAAATCCTACATTTTAATAACTAAAATCCCGTTTTAAGGTCGCGCGATCGCCCCCCCCCCATATTTAATAGCCTGACAACTTTCCCCCCCCGTCCCCCCGAAGGCGTGCACACAAGGAGTAGCTAATTCCAGGTGGCAAGTCTCCAGAAGAGAAAAACACTAAATTCAATTTCAAAGATTTCTTCAAACCCACTGGAAAAAGTGCTGAGTAGGGACGTCTCCCACACAACAAAAATTAAATATTAACCTTAACTACTGAAACTCATCATCATTATCTTGTTAACCCATTTAAACCAACTAAAATTAAATTAACATTTACTATTAGAATAGGGCGATCGTTCTCCTGAAGGCGTGCACGCAAAGAATGGCCAGTTCCCTGCAACACGTCTCCAGAAGAGAAAAACAACTAAAATTAACCTAATTAATCATCAAATGAAAATTGCTGTGCAGGGCGGATCCTTCCCCACACAACAAACTCAGAGAAACCCAACTAATTTATTCTTAATTCCGACCTGATTCAACTACATTAAGAATAATTAAATTTTTCCTAAGTTCTTGAACATCTACTTTTAAAAACTAGTAAAATTAATCTTCTTCTTACTACAGTCGTGCACCTAACCCCATGGAGCTGAGAAAAATATAAATTACATGATTGTCTCCATTCCAGACAGAAGTTGATTCAGACTGATGTTAAACTACAAACAATATATCAAAATTAATTAGAAAAGAATATTATATCAACATTATTAATAGAATATTAAAAATAAATGTAATAAACACAAATTTAACTTGAAATTGTAATAAAATGATAATCAAAATTTTTATGTGAACACCCACACTATTACTCGTAGCTCAAGAAAAACAAACTTTGTGCCGAAGCACTTTGAGTCCATTACCTAAAAATGAGTCCTTACTTTAAAACACCGAAAGTTCAGAGTCTTTGAAACACATAAAAGTTCTTGCAGAAAATTGGGGTGTCACAAAATTTCAAACAACATAATTTTATTTATTACACTATTACCAAAAATTCAAAAACCTTCTTCAAATGCCTGTTATGGTAGTCATGCTCCACAACAGCACTGGGAATTTTACTAAGAGCTTTCAGGGTATCATCGGGGATACCTGATTCCTCCAAAGCTTCAAATTTGACACAAACAAATCAATAGTGAAAAATAACCTTACTACATTCTAAATTTTCAATATTTCAAAATTTTTAGCTTTCACTATGATGTACAAAATATTATATCTCTGAGTTTTTACAAATCAAGAAAGCATGTCCCTACACTCATGCTTATTTGAAAATTTTACAGGGAGACCTCCAAAAAATAGCTAGCAAGACCAGTGGTAACCAAGAATACACAAGAAATGAATATCAAATTAATAACCAAAAAGCACAATAACAATTTAAAATGATCAACTTTAAATGATTATACTCAAAATACACAATATTTATCAATATGAAAAAAAGCAATTAAATCATTGAGGTATGAAATTCACTTTCATTACAACACTTTCCTATACATTTTAATACCATAAACTTTTCATTTCATTCAAAACCAATTTAAATACCCTACTCAAGTTTGAAGTAAACATGGTTGAACTCATGCCTAGTTCTGCTTCTAAACACAAATTGATAAAATATGTTAACATACTCACATTTTAAGCAAAACTCACCATTCTTCCAATTGCAAATTTAAAAACCTCATATCTTACATTTCAACTAATGCACACCAAATTCCCTACCTCACAAAATATCATATATCAGCTAAATTTATATCAATACAATTAAAAAAAATACATTTATAAAATTATATCCAAAATTTATCAATTATATACACTTGAGCACTTATATTCCATATACTGAAAATCAAACACATATTATTAAATCAACAACTTCAAAAAAATTATTTACAAAATAACGAGACTGCCAACAGCAACAAAATCAAAAGCACATTTTAACCCGACCATGTTCTAAAATTTCCCAACATATAATTAAATTACAATTTTTAAAATTTTACCAATATTTATTATTCATTTTCTGCTACCTAGCTCTCCCCCCCCCCCCTCCCGAAAACAAAAACAGGATTGACTGGAGTGATCAATCCCCAGAAAACAATTTTCAACAAGTATTTAATCCCTTTCACAATATTAAAATTTTCATTTTTTATTACAAATAGTTTCAAATTGTCAGAACATTTTTTTACTGAATTTAAGCTTGTCACCATAATTTTCAAAATTTACACAGAATATTCACATTTTTCATATAATAGTTGCTTATATCAATTTTAATTAGAACCATTTCAATTTTAAAATTTCAATACCTTCATCAAAAATAATTTACATCTTCAACTTGTACAATTGCAAATTTAACCATTTAAATTATTTATCATCTTTATGATTTTAACATCTTTATCAACCATAATTTTTTCCCCAACATTTCTTTTTTACAATATCACCATCTGCATAATATCAATTTGAATGAAATTTCTTACCTTTACATTTTTCCATATCAAAAAAAATAATATTTTTCAAACGCAAACCATTTTATCCGATTTTTATTAAACACTCGCCAGGCAGTCCCGGAGAGCCACGGAAATCTTGTTTCGCACACATCCTGATACTGGGAAAATTTTGTGAAGAAAGAAAAAAAATCCGCTGAAGTTTCACACAAAAAACAATTTTGATGAGAGAAGATGGCACAACACCACTGATACAGCTCATAACAGCCATGTTGCCGGTTGATGACAACCTGGTTCAATGAATTTTGATAAACGATGACTAATTTTTAACTATGGTTTTTGAAGCACAAAATGTAAAACACTTTTAACGATGAGCAGCCGACACGACTCCCACACGCCGAAAAACTTCACCAATCGCATAATTTTCCCAACACGAAGACTCAAAATTTGATGAATTTGGGGTTTTTAGAAATTTTGAACATTTTGAAGGCTGGCTTCCCAAAACGCTACAGGTGGACGATCCTGGGCGACTTATGGCAATTTAGTTTTTTCACGACCATAATTTAAAACGTTATATTCCGAACTTCTCCTAGAATTACTTGGCAGCCGGTGGTCCGGTGGCTAGGAATTATGTAGAATCTTACCAGTAGTTACGACATCTCACTTCAATATACAATGACGACAAATCCAGCATCATTTAATAATATTTATTATATTCTTTCAAAACTCTCAGCTCCATTAATATGATGAAATACGTCCCAACCCAATTAAAATCACGTGCGCCCAAGGGCGACCCGTCTGCTCCCTTCTTAAGTCATCATGGCTCTGAAAATCTTCTTTGTTCTTAAGTTTTATTAACGAGCTACCGACGCTCATTAATTATGCGTGGTGTCATATCGAATGTTCTTTTCGCCGATCTAAGCATTTCCTTTCTTAGCGCCAACTTCAAGGCTACGTCTACTTAAAATCCTCTCTGTGGTTCTTCGAAATTGAATCAAGTCGAACCTTAAGCGCTATTTTCACTGCAATACATTACACCGCTGATTTGAACTCTCAGACTTTTTAACTGTTAAATCCTATATTTTAATAACAAAAATACCGTTTTAAGGTCGCACGATCGCCCCCATAATTAATAGACTGACACACACACACATATATACAGTGGAATCTCGATCTATCGTTTTTCAAGGGACCGATTGAAATGAACGATAAATGCGGGAAAACGATAGATGCGGTAACATAACAAAGCAATATGATCGTTGGGACTGGATAAAATGAACGACACATACGGAAAAACTATGGATCCGAAAACGATCTATCGAGATTCCACTGTATATATATATATATATATATATATATATATATATATATATATATATATATATATATATATATATATATATGTGTGTGTGTGTGTGTGTGTGTGTGTGTGTGTGTAAGTAAGTAAGTAATAAATTTTAACCACCTCTAATCGCCTGTAATCCGAGTTCTATCTCTCTATGGTAACCTTTCCGTCCTTTACCAATACTAATCTACCTCTCCCATTTCTAACAACCCGTTTACAGCTACTTCTATGCTTGCCAGAGGGGAGCTGGACGTAGCGCTGTTTGGTCATGTTATTGCTGGAATAAAGTTATATGTTCTTGAATTCGAATCTTATTGTTTTCGGCCACGATGCTTATTTCAGGAGATGACCATTCGGGTCATCACATGAGTCCCACAGGATAGGGAACCAAGTTCGGCGTTTGGACCAAATTTTGTTTGGATCAAGTTAAAAAGAAATCGTCCACAGCGGTATCTATTCTTTGTCTTCATGGCTGAGTTACGCTTCGGAACAAGTCATCAATGAGAGAAGAAAGCTACTCTGCTGTGATTTTATTAGTCAGTGAAAATTTTCGTCATACCTCAAGAAAGTGTTCCAAGTTTCAAGATTGTGAAATTTTTTTCTCCATTTTTCGAGAAATTCCTTTTTCGACATAATTTATGCCTGCACGCCGAACGCTGTGCAGAAAATCAAAACAAGCTTTAAAAATGTGTTCTACTACTTCTACGTGTAACATTTTTATCATCGAGGTTTTGGCCATAATTCTTATAATATCTCAATCATTGAATTTCTTTTGTTTGATGAAGTGATATTTAGGTCAATCATTATATTTGTATGTTGAAATAATTTAAGCATTTTCGTTTTGGCATCTTATATTTGTAAAACAAAATGGAGACTGCCAAACCAAATACCAAGCTTGACGATTCTTTAAGCATCACGAGTAGTGAAACAGAACTAAATATTGAGCCTTTTGATTCAGACGGCAATATGGATATAAACTCTTGGTTAAATTATTTTGATAAAAAGTGTACAGAAGGGAATAGGAATAAACAGTGAAAATTACAAAATTTTTCAAATTTTGTAAAAGGTAACGCACTTGGCGTGTATATATAGAATTGTTATAAATTAATAATTTTGCAGAATTAGTGACAGTATTAAAATAAATTTCTTTACCCCTACTTTATCCACCCTTAGTGAATTTACATGGTTAAAATTTAATGATAATGACGACGATATTATTCGGGTCATCACATATATATATATATATATATATATATATATATTATACACTGCTGGCCACTGTAAATGCAACACCCTGAAGGAAACATGCAAATAACATGAAATTCACAACATGCATTATCGGAGGTGAGATATGCAAATGATTAGAATTTCAGCGCAGACGCACATCACGCGCGCCTGTGGCGCCACTTCAAAGCGCTATTTAAGGCTTGGAGATTTCGACGATTTCAAGTTCGGCAATTGTGTTTTTCTTGTGGTTTTTTCAAAAAAACGATCAATTATGCCTCGTCGAAAACAGCGATCATCTTTTGATCAAGTATCCGAGTTCGACAGAGGAAGGATGGTGGCCTACCGAGATTGTGGATTATCTTTCAGGGAAATCGGTAGTCGTGTTGGACGAAACCAAACAACTGTAATGCGGATATGTGATCGTTGGATGCAGGAGGGTACGACGGACCGGCGTGTTCGATCGCATCCACCTCAGCGCACCACTTCACGTGATGACAGGCAAATTGTGCGCATGGCAGTGACGGATCGCTCAGTCACATCACGAACCATAGCACAGCACATGCAGTCTGTAACGCATCATCCAGTGTCTGCGCGTACCATTCAACGCCGTTTACAGCAGAGTGGTCTGTCCGCAAGATGTCCATTGCTTTGTCTACCCTTGACGCAGAACCACAGACGTCTCCGCCGCCAATGGTGCGATGACAGAAGGATGTGGACGGCAGAATGGAATGAAATTGTCTTTACTGACGAGTCACGCTTCTGTCTGCAACACCACGATGGTCGCATTCGAGTCTGGAGACACCGTGAAGAGAGGATGCTGAACAGCTGCGTTATGCACCGCCACACTGGTCATGCACCGGGTATTATGGTATGGAGCGGTATTGGATATCACTCTCGCACACCTCTAGTACGCATTGCCGGTACTTTAAACAGCCAGCGCTACATCTCCGAAGTGTTGGAGCCAGTTGTCCTTCCTTACCTTCAGGGCTTGCCCACAGCCATATTTCAACAGGATAATGCGCGACAACACGTGGCACGCATTGTCCAACGGTTCTTCGTCAATCGCCAGATTGAATTGCTTCTCTGGCCGCCTCTCTCTCCGGATCTTTCGCCGATAGAAAACATGTGGTCCATGGTTGCTCTACGATTTACCCAGATTCCATCCCCAGCTGCCACAGCAGATCAACTTTGGCAACGTGTGGAAGCTGCTTGGTCTGCTGTACCCCAAGAACTCATCCAAAGTCTCTTTGAATCAATGCCGAGGCGTGTGGCAGCGGTGATCTCCAACAATGGCGGCTACTCTGGCTACTGATTTTGGCAGGAACCACACTTCACAGAAGTCTATAAATTTAATCATTTAATACTTGGTCAACATGTTATCTACAAAATAAATTTTGTTGTGATATCTATTGTCTTTCTTGGTGTTGCAATTTAGGTGACCAGCAGTGTATATATATATATATATTATATATATATATATATATATATATATATATATATTTATATATTTATTTCCGTCATTACGGGGTCGTGTAACAGAATTTTGTGGTCACGAAAACTTTGAAAAGTGTTCGCGAGGGGTGTCCTTCCAACCTGAAATGTCCCTTCGTCAGATTCTTCACGACTGGTTAGCAAAATTATTTACGAAAGCCATCTTAATTTGTTGTTGTTGTCGTTGTTGTTACTTATGTCCTTGGCCGTAGTGTCCAAACCAGGTCCGTACAGGCTTCTGGCTAAGGGGTGCGGCTCCAGTTTACAATGGCACCACCAGGGTCGGAGTCCGATTTAGCCGGGTGCCACCTCAGTTTTGACTGAACATTCCCCCCCCCCAGGGGCGAAATCTGGAGGATCGTACCTTCTCCAACCCTCTCTGACCTCATAGAAAGAGTTTCCGATCTACAGATTTCACGTGCCCATATCCGGCTTTGCCATGAATGTAATTAATCGTACTTGTCGAGATTCGATCCGAACACCCTCAGCACCGAAAACCGACGCGTTACCACTATTCTACCTCGATCCCTTATTAGATATATATAATTAAATATAGTTATATATAATTTGTACATATCGTTATATATAATGACACGTTCACAATGCTAACTTACTGTGTTCTACTTGGAATATGTTCTGTATTATACACGCTTAAAGAAAGGTAGTGATTGTGTCTGTGAGATCCCGACTATAACTATAGTAGAAGAGTAGAGCCATATATTCTTTCTCCAAATCATTTCTCTTACTGATAGCTATGCTAACTTAAAAAGCGTTTTACTCATTCTAGACATAAGGAGAGAAAATTCTAATGTCCATGAAATTACATTTGAAACTATAGTAAAAGTACAGAAATATTTTCTCACTCACATATATATATATATATATATATATATATATATATATATATGACAAATTAATTCAGAGTTTTGAGCAAACTAAGCTCTAGAGAAGGAGGAATTTATATCAATGGAATCCTAGTTAGAACTATATGAGGAGAGTAGAACCATATGTCATTCCCCCAAATTTTCTCTTATTCAGTCCTCTTTGCTAAAGTATTAAGAAAGTGTTTTACGTAATCTATTCTTAAAAGGAGATAATGGTAATGTATATGGAATCTTGGTTAGAACTACAGTAGGAGGGAGAACCATACGTCATTAACTCTCATATAGTCCACCTTGTCAACTTCAGAAAGTGTCTTGCTTATTCTTAAAACATGAAAATTCTGGTGTCCATGAAATCCTTACTAGAGGGATGGTAGGAATATAGAGCCATATCTCCAAATCGTGTCTTACACAGTTTACTGCTGAACTTTGTTAAGAAACGGTTTTACGTAATCTACGCTTTAAAAAAAATACTTCACTGATTGGATGAAATCTAGATTAGATACACGGTCAGTAAGTTAGACCATTTCCTATACCCTTATATCTCATTGTGACAAAAAGAATTTAAAATATGCGATTCCCTCTTCATCGAAGCGATGGTTTCGTGGTCAAAACACTTGCTTAGTCCAGAGGGGTGTGATTCAAATGTGGAAAACGGTTGTTACAGCGGCGGCGTTTGCCTGTTGGAAAGATTGATAATGGAACGTCGAGAAGAATATAACACGTTTCATCGTGGGAAAAGTTGCCTCGTTGGAGACTTGATAGGGCATAAACAATGTCATTGGAGTAAAAAGTCATCATCTCGTGTGTTGGCCGCAAAAGAAGGCAGAAGAGGATTTGAGGAATGGAATTTGTAATCAGGTATTTTCTCACCTCCCCTGGATGCTTTAGTAGTAAAAGATGTAATTCAAATCGCACGTCTATCAAACAGTCGTTACAACGCCACACTGAATTCAGTAAGTCCATATTTTAGAAAGTATATTTCATACTATATGCTCAAAGGAAGATTATTCCTGTGTCAGTAGAACCCTGATTAAAGCGCGAATTACTGTCATTTCTGATTTATCCACACATAGTTCACGAATCAAATGTATTTTTAAAACATTCCTTGATTAATGTACAGGGTGATTCAAAATTAATATAGCGATTGCATATAGAACTATTTAATAACTATTTAACTATTAAACTATAACTATACGCTATAACTATTCAATCGAAAAGTATTTATCGATGTGAATTACACAGAATGTAAATGGAAGTTCAAAATTTTATTTACATACTTTATAAATGTTCTATGCGACTCCCCTTGGTCACACCTAAGCGGTAGTCCATTTCACGCCATACATTCTGAACAATATGTGGAGTCACTAACGCAAGATCATTAGAAATCCACATTTTGAGTTCTAGAATTGTTTTCGGCAAAGGAAGCACATACGCAAGGTCTTTCACATAAACCCCATAGAAAGAAATCGCAGGGTATCATGTCCGAAGATCTAGGTGGACAAGAGCAGACCACATCGTCGGCATCCCCAGTTCGATCGAGCCAACACTTTGGAAGATGTTGGTTTAAAAATGTGTGAAACTCCATATCCCAATGTGGGGGTGCTCCATCTTGCTAAAAGATGTAGTCCGTATGCCACAGATAGATACGGATTTCATCAACTTCTTTTCGATTAAATAGTTATAGCCATTTGTAATCGCTATATTCATTTTTAATCGCCCTGTTTATAAAGTTGATTTATGCAGGACTTTCTTATACTACTAGATCACTTCGCATGCAAAAAAAAATTGGACTAACTTACCAAAACACTTTTACATGATCTGCACATAAGTGTTATATTTCGTTTTCTTTACGAAACAACTGACATATAAAGTTATGTAAAGTAATTGATTCACAGTATATATTTAACTCACCTCTTTATAGTTCTAACCTGATATTTTTCCATTAGAAAATTCTCTTCCGTATTTTTGAATACTTACATTAATAATTGTTAAGAACAATTCTCTCTAAACAAATTTTAATGCTTCGGGAAAGGCAAGAGCAATTCAGAAAATCATATATCATAAAAAAACAGTATATCTACAAGTAACTGATGGTTCTTAAACACAAAGTTTCCTTCCGTACGGTAACGTACGGAAGAGGGAAAAAAATTACGAATATTTTTGTTTTCGGCTTTTGATAAAGAATTCCAGATATCGATGAGGCAGAAAGAAGGCAAAAGAAAACAATTGATCAATCATTTATCATGCAAGTTTTACGAGTGTAGGAACCAATAACTGCGGCCACATATCAAGTTCAGACAGAATTATATTTGCTCTTGTAAGCAAATATCCGCAGTTCTTTTTCATAGTCGTATATTTTATTTAGTTAGATAGTACAAATATAAATATTTAGATAGAAGTTATGTGTATACAGTAACGTGTGAAAGTATTATACATAATTAAATATTCTTAAATATTTAAAGTAGATTATGTCATGGAAATTAAGTTCATGTTTTACTATTATATATATTTTTATAATACTTTCCTCAAGAGTAACCTGAATACAAGCTTTTTACTTCCAAAAATTATGTAATTAGTATGGTGTTTTGCAATGCTTATGACATCCCTGTTAAAACTAGTTTTAACGTAGGATTACGTTCTTTGATAACGGTCCTTCGGAAAGCAAAATTTCAGACGCTAAAACAATCCGTCCATCCGTTGTCGCGAGTTATAACTTTGGCAGCGTGCCGAACCCAGTCTATATCGCTTCGACAAACAGTAAACAGTTAAACAGAAAAGTGCCAAAATGCGTTAAAATTTTGACATACATATATCTATATATATACATACGTACATATATATAGATACATATATACCACATAAGACATATACACATACAAAAGAGGTAAGCAACGATAAGTAATCCTACGCTAATAACTCGCGGTAGTTTCGTTAGAAGAGACTATCTCATTTTTTTTTCTTTTAAAAATGAGTATTTTAGGATCCAAAAGAGTGAATCCTGACCCTGGCATACTTCCTCCGACAAGTATTCTTTTAACTGTTGAACAAATTAGTTTAAAGCATAAAAGTTATATCCTCTCTCCAAATAAAATAGCAGAACACCCGAAGAAATTGACGACAGTCGATTCATTTATCTATCCGTTTCACACATAACAGTTTTACAAAGGAGGATAGGGACACGGGGTAGCCTAGTGGTAGCGTGTTGGCTTTCGGTGCTGAGGGTGCTTGAATCGAATCCCATAAAGCGCCTTTAAATACCTTCGTGTCTAGTCTAGATATGGACAGGTTAAATCCGCAGACCGGAAAGCGCCTATATGAGGTCAGAGAGGGTGGGAGAGGGTACGATCCCCCAACATGCCAAGGGGGGGGGTTCTTGGTCAAAATTGAGGTGTCACCTGGCTAAATCGGAGTCCGACCCTTGTGGTGCCATTCGACACCACAGCCGTACTCCTCTGCTTGGACCTGGTCTGGAATAAATTCTGGCCAGGGAGGGTTGGTAACAACAACAATACAAATGGAGTTTTTTCAATAAACAAGCGGGGAGGAATTCCTCAAGGATCTAAAATCAGGAATTACAGTATTGTAACGCCTCCCGTACTATAGCGAATATTTTGTGCGGGGAAATTCCGGGAAGATCAATAAACGCGCGGTTTGTTTCACATAATTGATTTGGACGGCTGCAGACAGACAGTCGCATGGCGATATAATGGCCGGAAGTGCTACCGACTGCTCACAGAACAGTTTGTCAGCTACAAAAAAAGGAAGTTGCCGACCGGTGGCGCCTAGTCATCTGAGAACGTAACTGAATAAAGAAAGGCGGCGTTTTCCAGACCTTTCGAGAACGTTCAGCGAAGGTATATAAAATCGCGAGTTAAGTCAAGTCAGTGATTTAGAGATTAAGTTATTCAGAGTGACGCTGGAGCCGGAAGCAAGGAGATACTGTCGGGCCTAGATAGAATTGAATGAGCGAAGCGACAACTCAAGTCTGACCTTCCTCGTCGATGCCGTGAACCCACGAATTTAATTTTTTTTTTTATATATTGTAAATAGCCTGTATTTAGTCAAGAAGTGCAATTGAAGCATAAAATACCAAAAAGGCTGGCAGTCTTTCATTTAAGGCAAAGTCCGTACAGTATCAATAAATGCAGAACGAATTACAAGTCAATTCTTTCGCTCTTTAGGAATATAATTTCCTTAGAGAATATCATCTCTTGAGTATATTGGCCAGATAACATGTGGGTGATATTTCCTGTTCCTAGTTCTTTGGTCGAGATAATGCATCTCTTTTTCTCTACGAAAGTCACTATCAGCGGTTCTTTCTGCGAAGATTCTAGTGGAATCTAAGAGTATATTGTGAGATATTACCTCAGTTTATTTTTTTTAAATTTACAGCCAGCTAAAACAAAATCCATTCAGTAAGACGACAGGCAGTACTACAAGAGTTAGCGATTGCGGAGAGGGTGATTTTTTTGGCTGTACGGAACTGTCAGTTGAGTTAAGGTACTTACAAAAAAGTTAGTTTCGACTGCCCTTTATGTTGTTTGTTTTTGCGCTTCAAATTAGAAAATTCGACATGTAAGTGTAATAACTTGCCTGTAATTATAGAATCCATTTTTCAATAAACTGGCATATTTCTATAAGAAATTAGTTTTGTAAAACTTTATTTTATCTCGTAGAGGGCGGTCAAAGAGCCAGTGACCTAAGCGTTTCTGGTTCGATGCTGGCCCCTGACAAATCCACCGCCGTGTACGTTAATGGCGGCTGGTGCACGTAAAGTCTGTCGTGGCTGCAAAGTCCTCCAAGTTCTCAAACTTACCTCTGGGGATGCTGGGTCAAGTGTATCGGTCTCGGCACTTGTCTCAGTTCTAAATGACAGGACCGGCCTGTAGGGAGTAATGCTGGCCGCTATTACGGTGACCGCTTCAATGAATGTCTGGCGGTGTGAATTAGGGCGTCCGTCCGCATTCGATGCTGACCACAACTGTTCTGGTGTCTGCGAGACGTTGTAAGTCAGTAATTCATATTCAGGGTGAATGATTAATCTACAATAGCCTCCGCATTATCAACACATTTTATCTCGTAGTTTCAAAATAAAAATTTTAATGTACGATGTAAAGCATCGTAATTGTAGATCATGATACTTTCGTTTTTTTTATCCCTTTCCGAAAATCGGAATTTAGATCATTACTAATATATCTGTTCATTATGCACGCATGATCTGTTCATCTATTCCTCATCATTGCGAATGTATAATAAATTCATATAATTCTGTTCCGAATGTATAACCTATTCTTCATCTGTTCATAAGCAAGCATAGAGTCCATAAATATTTGCTACTGAAAAATTAAACACAAGAAAATTATTTAAATAAATCACCAACATCTCTCTATTCTAGAAAAAAAGTAACTCCCGCTGCCGCCGCCGCTGTCAAAAGATTGCCACGCTATCTCCTCCAAAACCGCTAGTGGTATGGGATCGAGACAGATACCAATGGATTCAGAAAAATGGGGGGGACCAAAGCAAGACATGTCTCATCTTCGTCGGACTTTAAGTTTTATTTTCATTATTTTATGTTTTGTGGGGAAATATTGACTTTTTTATCTTCATATTACGATAACTCGCCAAAAAATTATCGTAGAATTTTGATCTTTTTACAATCTAAGACTACAGACATTTCTCGTTCAAACTAGACCTCATTTATTTAAAAATATTTTAAAACATACTAATATTTTCATCAAAAAATGAAACACAGTTTTTCAAGAAATATCGTCCCATGTGTGGATTTAATATCGATGCTTTTCGAGTTTTTATCTTACAAAGAAAATATTTACATCATCTGGAAGCTGAAAGCTTTCTTATTCATATAAACCTCTTTTCAAGTCTCTATCTTAAAATTTCGATTTTTAATTGAATTTTAAATCTGATAATTCAACAGTGATGAAAAGCCCTTCGCATAAGGGTGACAACAGTAAATGGATGGAAGCTGTTACATTGCCCGAGAATCACCCCTATGTATCTCCCTATTAGCCATAACAGAAGAAAGATGTAAAAATAATCTAAAAGAAACTAAAATCAAATTCAAAATTCTCCTTACCCACCCTCAGGCGGTCTCAAACACCCTAAAATAATTAAAATCGGTCAATAATTAGTAAATTAATCATACCAAAACTCAAATTCACGATTGTAAACAAACAATCTTTGTTGCCATTTTCATTTAAGAAGTTCATTTGTTCAGTTTATTATTTTTTTTCAAAAGGGAAATTTTTCTTTATCAAAATAAATACTTCATGCGCGAGTGTTATTTTTATACTGAATTCTTGAAATTTTTTGATTATAAAGAGAAGCAGAGAGTTGCAAACCACAAAGGTTAAAATCTCAAACATTGTTTTGCTGTTCTTGAAAGTTACCTGACTTCAAGAAACGTTTGAAATTTATATTATATTTATAACACATATCTTTATTTTATTTAATTTATTTCTTGATTTATATATTACTAATTAATTAATTTACTACAGATTACTTTATTACAGCTTATCTTTTATATTATATTTCTTGTTTACTACAGCATTGATTTTTTATTCTAAATCTTAATCTTTTATATTGATATTTCTTGTTTTCAGTGAAATATCAGCGTGACGATGTAAACAAGCAATCACAAGAATTGAATTGTTGCCAGTTTCTTAAAAATAAACTAATAATATAGCTGCCAAAAAGTATTAAGGATGTTGCAATAACATTATTGAAACTTCATATTAGAAAAAAACTAAATTTAAGTGCTGAAAATGAACAAATTATTGCAATTTTAGGACAACTTCCGGTTACGAAGTTCTACTTCCGGTTTGATTTCGGGTCAAACGATATGTTTTATAATGGCTATAAAATTTCTTCTAAATCACGTAGAGGAAAAAGAAAAACAGTTTCGGAAAGCTGAAGGTCCGAAGTATCTGAAACACAAATTTAAAATAAACTCGATTAATTGTCGAAAATCGATGTTTTCACGTTATGGGTCACGTTAATATCACATTGCAATAAGAAATATTTTTTTTTTACAAGTAATCCTTATTAGGGGCCTTTTGCGAGTAAAATATTCCCTTTTAAGCCTTATTAAGCCTTTTTACGAAAAATCTTATTATGCTCGAACGTACGAAAAGCGAGCGTAGCGAGCCTAGGGGCGAAACCCCTAGTAGAAGAATAAAAGAACTCTCCAATATATGGAAATTTCCGTTGTTTTGATCGAAACGGACCGTTTTTCTGAGAATAATAAATCAAGTAAATCACTATTCAAAATATTTCACAGTTTAGTGTGACAAAATAGGACGATTTCAAAAATCAGAGGTGGTGAGAAAAAAGTATGTGATTATTAAAATTATTTGTCCATATGTAAATAACTTTCTATCTCTTTATTTCTAATAAGTTTGTAAACGAATGAAATATAAGGGTATTTTTCCTAATATGTTCAAGTAAATGAAATTTTCATTCCTCTCAACAAGAGTAAACTCACTGTTTGCTGACTGTTCAAGTCCATCAAATACTATTCAAGACAGCCCGACGTAATGCCTTCTTCTGTTTCTCACATTACATAGAACATACACACACTATATATATATATATATATATATATATATATATATATATATATATATATATACGTATATACAGGTGGTTATCAAAATAATGGAAACACGAAGGAATTACATGGAATACTTTATTAGTATGGAGTAGGAACGTTTTTGGTATGCAATATAGCCTGAATTCGTCTAGGAACAGATTTGTACAAGACATGAATAGTGGTCAAGGGAGCATTGTACCACCCGTTATGGAAAATCGTGAAAGTTAATATAGAGTTTGTGTTGGTGGATATCGATACTTGGATCTATGCTCTAAAACAAATCACAGTGTTTCGTTGATATTGAAGTCCGGGGACTGTGGGGGTTAGGTAATATGTTTGCCTGTGTTTTCATGTTTCTCAAGCCACAATATGACGGGACTGGCTGTATTGACAGGAGCTTTATCATCCTGGGAAACACCCTCTCCAACGGGAAACAATGTTTGCAACATAGGATGAAGCTGCGTGGCAAAAAGTTCGACATAGTCCTTCCCAGTGTATCTCCCATTTAAGCTATGTCCACACTTTTGCGCTTTCGAGTTTGATTTCGCTTGTGACTTGCGGTTCGTCTTTCCTTTCAACTTGCTTTTAGCCCATGCTTCCCGGCATGCCTCTAGACGCATTCGATTTGTTGTCCACACTTGTTCGACACTTGTTCGACAGTTCATGCCTCACGAGATGGAAGAGTCGGACGGTTACTGCTGAGTTTCTTGTGATTTCGCGCAGTTTATAAGGTGATCACTATTTTTACGTAAAGCAACAAGGAATGTGCAACAAGAATAGACTACAATTTTGGTACGGTGCTTTGTATATAAATATGTATAATCCCTCTACTTGCATATTTATCATTCATATATATATATATATATATATATATATATATATATATATGTGTGTGTGTGTGTGTGTGTGTGTGTGTGTGTGTGTGTTTGTTTGTTTGTGTTTGTTTGTGTTTGTGTGTGTACGTGTAGGGGAAAACGATCTAAATGAGAAGACTAAAAAATAAATATAAATTTAAACATAATATTTTTTATATAATACCTCAGTAATCGATTAGAGATGGTTTTTCTTATACACGTAGGTTCTACATCAATGTAGTTTGATAGAGAAATTAATAACTGGTGATACGGAATATAGAGAAGACCTGTTTTTTTATATGCCAAGTTATGAGAAATAGCTTTGTTTATGAAGTAATAAAACCAAACAAACACTAAGAATAGAAAACGGTAGAATATTGCTTGTTATTAAAATTCTATCTCTTAAATATATAGTGTAAAATTACACTGGTATATTATTTTCTTTCTGAATAAAAGGAACATTTATATTACTTGTGAAGTATACAGAATATTCAAGAAAAATCGTTAGCTAATCATACTATATATATATATATATATATATATATATATATATATAGAGAGAGAGAGAGAGAGAGAGAGAATAAGTAAATAATTTCTATAATATAAAGAATTAAAGAATTAAACCGGGACATTTAATTCTTTTCTGAGCAAAGGGGGCCACGAAGAATTACTGTTGAATTTTCATATATAATAAAAAAAAAATTCTACATATGTAAGAAGTTAAGACGTATATTTTGTTATTAATGAAAATCTTTCATTTTTCTTTAATATGGGGTTAAATGAAGAATACGACAAGAAAACCATGATGGACTAAAAAATGCCTACATTTAAAATGTGTCGATGATATTTAGCTTCAAATGAAAATAATACATGCAAGATCATACGCATTTAGATACAAGCGATGTATGACATGGGGGGGGGGGGAATTACGTCACGCAAAACGCGAATTCTGGTTGTAACCTGCTTTTATAGTACTAAAACATCTATTTTTTTTCAAAGTGGGTCTTTAATTCCTATAATAAGCTATGGGGAATTATTTATTAAGTATTTTTATAATAACAAATTAGCTGATGCATATTTTTGAAATCTTCTCCCTGTATTTCAAAAAGAAAATTTCAATGATCTAGTACAAGTTTTCAAAATTTTTTTTCAATTTGCTTAGTTTAAAAATACATTTAGTTTTTATTTTAAAACAATACACATTAATTATTATTAAATAATTATTTTAAATGTATTAATAATTTTATTTGTGTATGCGGAGTGGTTGACATCCCACAATGCCGGTAAATTTCTGTAATCATAAATAAAATTTAAAATTTCTTCCAAAGACTGCGACATTCTGAACACTCGCTTGAAAACTGGCTTGCAGAATAGAAAAGCGCATGGAATTCCGCAAGAAAATCCACTTGGGTTGGATACGCTTGCGATATCGCATGCTCTTTCACGACGCATGCGCTGTCCTGGAATTTGCAGGTGGTGACGCATCGCTCTGAGCATGAAATATGCATGAAATATGCGTCATGCCTCACATTTCTCTCTCCGTGCGACATGTCGAAAGCGAAAGCGAACGCAAAAGCGCAAAAGTGTGGACATAGCTTCAGGGTTACAACGCAACTTGCTGAAAACCATGAGATAGCAGCCCAAACCATGTCAGATCCGTTTCCATGATTTATAGTTTGCACGAGACAGGATCATATATTTGTTTGGTTGTTTTCCAGTAGTGCACACGGTCCTCTTGTGGGGAACAATGAGACCAATGATTATTCTGACCACACGACATTCTTTCATATATCACTTGACCAGGATTTGTGCTCGTGGCACTATTTATAATATATTAAAGACGACTGGACGACGTTTTGCATTCACATCTGTTACAAGTGGTTTGGGAATTGTTACTCATCCGTAAATGTTTGTTTGTGAAGTTCCATCCTACTTATAATGGCTGATACGGGAACCTGTAGATGCAGATCGAGCTCTATGGTTAATTTGGTTGCAGTTGTTTTATATTTACAAGTCACAATCCGTTTGAGTACTCGTCCGTTTGTTTCACTCAGCTCTCCCTTTCTTCTACTATTCTGTTTCGCAGACGATGTTTATCCGTGCATCCTGTATGCTGTCATGACATTCGATGCCATAGTTTCAGAAATATCCAAAACCCAGGTGGTTGACGCAAAATATATTCCCATTCGACGCGCTCCAACAATTTGCCCTCTTTGCAAGATCTGCAAGGTTTAACAACTTACATTATCCCCACAAAACCACGATGCCCATAGCTTCATTACTGCTACCTGACGGTAGAATAATATATAAACTATATTCTATAGAAAATATTGGGGGGCCTTACTTGTTTTAAGGAATACGAAGCACTTTCCTGAACACCACAAATATTTCTAGGTGTTACCATTATTTTGATAACCACCTGTATATATATATATATGTATATATATATGTGTGTGTGTGTGTGTGTGTGTGTGTGTATAAGTAAGATAGACTAAGTTAGCATATCACTGTACAATTTACCTCACCTTGCAATATTCTGGCTGTTTAAAAGGATGCCTAAAAATAAAACTTAGAAAACCCCAATTTAAAAAGTGTTATCTTATTAATATTATGCTATTCAAAGATAAACTCAGTTTTTAAAGTACCCTCGATTAAATTCAAACATTTAAAAGGTAAAATTCTGCTTTGCAGAGATACAATCTGTTATTACAAGCACCTTATTTTTAAATAAAACCGTATCAAAAGCTAAATTTCCCTTGTTATTCCGAAGTAAATTGTTTTAAGTTTATAGTTTTAAAATATAGTACCGCTTAATTCAAAGTCTTTCTTTGATAAATATTTTCATTTCTTTCGCGCGCACGCAAAATTCCACCCCAGCATCTTTTGACATTTCGGGAAATATGAATCATTGTTTCACATAAAATTCTCCCGGTAAAAACCCAAGTGTATGCGCAAAATCTTTTAAGGGTTTTACGCAAACATAAATCTGAATATTTGCGAATATTTGCGTTTAATATTTCACTAATCCCACCCCACCCCCAGAAAAAAAAAAAATTGCTGATTACGTTTCTTCTATTGTTTTTGAGAGCCGTTACGAATGGATTTAAAACATGACAAAATGCCTTAATGGTTTTATAAAGCTTTTTTCCTTTTTCTGGCTTCAAATATACCTGCAATCACTTTTTTTTCTGCTCGCATGTAAAAAGAAATAACCGCACGATGGGAAAAAAGAAACACAGATATGAATTATCGAAGTTGGTTTTTCCGAAATCAAAAGCCGAAACTTCAAATCGATGTGATGCTTTGGTTTCAGATAAGAGCGGATAAGCGTGATTTCTTTTTTTCCTTCTTTGAGGTTTTTGGTGTTTTTTCTCTTTTTTTTTGCGTTTTAGTAGAATATTTGCCATAGACTTTGCGCAGATCATATATATAAAAGTTTGAAGCTCAAATTTTATTTCCTTAGTAGCTATTATGAAAAAGTTAGAAGAAGTTTTATTTTACTATGATACAATATATACACACACACACACACATGTATATATATATATATATATATATATATATATATATATATATATATATATATATATATATATATATATATATATATATATATATATATATATATATATACCGGGTATCCGAAAAGTATGGCTACACTTTCAAAAATGAATTTAAAATAACAGACAAAGATTTTCACTTACGGTTTTTTATGTTCCATAAACAAAAGATTAAAGTTTCTGCTCAATGATATGTAAACTAGATGGCGCTACATCCACGTTTTGCAACATTCTGCTTGCCGTACTGGAGGAAGCAAGAGACAGTCCTAAAGTAAACGTGTGGTGTGGTTTACTGCACGATCGAATTATTAGGCCTTTTTTGATTTCCGAAGAAACTGTCCACTCTGACAATTACCTTGATATGCTTGAAATTTTCGCATTTCCTCAAGTAGAGGACTTGCAACCCAATATCATTTTCCAGCAGGATGGGGCACCACCACACTGAAGTTTGGAAGTGCGAAAGGTTTTAGAAAAAAAGTTCCCCGGGCGATGGATGGGAAGAGGAGGTCCAATAGCGTGGTCACCTAGATCTTCAGACATAACACCTTTGGACTTCTTCTTATGGGGATACGTGAAAAACATTGTTTACCAATCACCAATTTGTGACACTGATGAACTGAAAAGTTGAATTACAGCGGCCATTCAGAGGGTTGATCCTGCAATTCTTCATAGAACGTGGCGAGAAATCTTGTATAGACCCGATGTGTTGCGCTCGACTAATGGTGCGCACATTGAAATCGTGGTATAAAACAATCGTGGTATAAAGCAATCGTGGAATAAAGCATTTAAAAAAATATTTATATTTTATTTATGGAACATAAAAAACTGTAAGTGAAAATCTTTGTTTGTTTATTTTTAATTCATTTTTGAAAGTGTAGCCATACTTCATACTTTTCGGACACCCGGTATATATATATATATATATATATATATATATATATATATATATATATATATATATATATATATATATATATATATATATATATATATATATATATATATATGTATGTATATAGATATATATATACATATTTATATATATAAATATATATATATATATACATATATATATATATATATACATATATATATGTATATATATACATATATATATATATGTATATATATATATGTGTGTGTGTGTGTGTAAGTGTGTGGATGCGTATGCGTGTGCGTGTATGGAAACTGAGTAGCATATTTAAAAACGGATTATTATCCATATAAATGCGACAATCGATGAGGATTCTTTAATTTAAATAAATTTTAATAAATATATATATATATATATATATATATATATATATATATATATATAAGTTGAATTTCTTTTAGAATATTCTTTTAACACGTTAATAAATTAAACGTATAGTCTAACAAATCTAAAAACACCTTCAAAAAAATACTATTAAAAGGAAAAAATGTATTCTGCTGAAAAGCATAAACATGTCCTCCTTTCAAACAGCTCGAGACTGTCTCCATCTCTTACACAAAAACTATGACGCAAGCGAAATGCTCTATGGGGAAACTTTGCAAAAATATGCGAGGGAGAAAAGCAGGAAAAAAAAGAAAAGTGAAAATTATATTACTTATTCAAGATTGAAATAATGAACAAAGGAAAAATAATTTTAAAATATTATTAGATTAAAAAATTTTAAGATATTATGAATAGTTACAAAATAATTTAAATAAAATCGAATTCTCCCTTTACATAAAGAATAAGGAATTATAATTAATTTAATTTAATTTAAAATAAGTACACAAAGGACAATAAGAAAATGTCAAATAAAAATAAAATTTAAATTAATACATAAAGGATTCTTTTATAAAATATAAAGTAAAAAATATAAAGTAATAAGGAATAAAATATGTGGAAATGGAGAATAGTTACGAAATATTATAAATAATATAAAATAAAAAATTAAATTCATCCAATTAAATAAAAGAATAATAAATTTCCAAGCAGACGGAATGTTAGGTACAAAACTGGTGCTATTAAACACAGAGTCGGCGTTTTAGATAGTGCAGACAGATTATAAGTAATCAGTTCCAGAAATTAAAGTGAAAGGGCAAAAGTTTTTCAGTCATTGAAAAATTGAAACAGTGCTAACAACTCTGTGAATAGATGGCAAATTTGCTTCATTTATCATTATTAGTTTTATTTAAATTCTCCTAAAATAGGCGATTGTTTTCTGACTACTATTTTCCTCTATAGGGACGTTAGTACTTTAGTTGATCTTTTGATCTAATCGTTTTATGTGTCCTATAAAAATTTACTATATTTTCATAATTATATTTATGTGGGCGTTTGTGCTTCAATCTATCTTTAGATCTAACTCATTTATATAGTCTATTGAAATTTATTATATTTAAAATTTAATAAAAGGCATTATAAAGTTTTTAAGCATAGAAGATAACCAAAACTCATTACTAAATCAAAGCCAAATCTTAAACGTTTATTGACAGTGAACATAACATTTAAACCTAATCGTTTTGTCTGATTTTTTTTTTCTTCGATTCTTTTCTTTGAGCAAGGAATTTTCCTTACTCAATGATGTGAAAATCAGCCAAAAGAAAAATAACTTACAGGCTTTAAAATGCTAACTTCCTACCTAACCCTGTCAGAAAATACGGTGATTTAAAACGGAGATATAACAGTTGTCAACTGAATTTATAAATATTTACAGGTAATTTAGATAATCTAATCTTAAAAGCAAAGGCATATCTTGACTTCGAAAACACAAAAAAATTTTCATTTGATCAATATTAAAACTGTAGATGGTAGAATATTTAGCCATTTTCTCCACTGTTTTTGTATTAACAAGAAAATCTGACTGTCCACGTTTAGACCACGTTTAGGCATGTCAATTTTACCCCATTCCTCTTGGACCGTTTTCCAAAGTCCGTTCAGTGTTCCTGGATGCCGTTTTCCTAAGGCTCGTTTTAATAAACCGAAATCGCAAAAATCCATTGGAGAAGCGTCAGGGGATTTTACAGATATTTCATTAAATGGGATACACTTTATTCCTGTCTCTGATTCTTTCTTTGCTAAATAAGCGGTAGTTGATTTAGACGTGTGACTAGAGGCTTGGTCCATGTGAATCTTAACTTTATGAATGTCCTTTCCATATAAGTTTGGAATTTCTTCTTCAAAAACTGGTTCTAAAATATTCTGCTGATAGTAGAGTGAATTAATTTTGGCTTTACTTGAGACTTTTTTAATTTTTAATTTGCCGTTGTAACAAAATCCTGCCACTATCGTGAATCCCTTTGGGAACTTCTCTGTACACTGACGACGCCATTTTGTACGGTCATTCCCGTCATTTGAGCAATACAAAATTCATCCTTTTTTATTACAGTCGCTGAAATACACCGATGCCTCATCGAGTGTTACCCCAAATTTCCATTTTTCAGCAGCTAGGTGTTTTTCGTATAATTTTCTACAGTTTGTTTTTCTTTCGGCAATATGCTTTGGCAAAAGCGGATGAACTTTAGTTTTAAACATCATTTTTAACTTCAAATCTTTATGACTGATTTTACTTCCAGTGCGAGAAGACATTCCTAGTTTCGATGCACTGGATCTTTGAGACGACGTATTTTCTTTTAGATCGGAGACTTCACTTCCTTGATATTTACCTGCGTTCGAACAGTCTTAGGATGAGGTTTCGCGATAATGTTTTCATTTCGAGTTTCAGTTAGATTTTTTTCATTTCAAATTTAATATATATTATAAATACCTGTTTATGAAATGCCATACCGCGATTTTTACACCTCTTTATAATTTGTTGATATGAACATTTCTCCTCGGAAAGCACAGTTACGTAACCTTCGAGCCATCTATCAATTTTAGGAGCCATTTTCAAAATAAATCTTTTATTTTAGATTCTAATCAAAGCAAAACAGTAGCCGACGATTATTCTAAAGTTGCCAAATTTTAATCCTAAAATGAAAACGGCAAAAAAATTGTAAAATCGTTTCCATAAAGTGCGAACGACTTCTATAAGTGCTTACATAGAAACAGTATGCCATTTACTAAATATACTTAAGTTTTTGACTAATACTTTTTCGTTCCTAACTATCTCTATTAAATTTATACGCTTCTGTATAAGCATTCAATTATATAAATGCTCACATAGAAACCATATGCCATAAACTAAATATTCTTAAGTTTCCAATTAATACTTTTTTCGTCCCTAACTATCTCTATTAAATGTATGCATTTCTGTTTAAAAACTTTTTAAATTGCACTCTTTATACTTTTATGATTCCCTCCAAAAAAAATACCATACATTTGTGGTCCTACAATTTATGTTTGAATTTACATGTGAAAAAAAAGAATATGTTTTTCCATTAAAACAGCTCTTTAAATAGCAATAGTTCTTTCGTATTCTTTTATAACTGAATCAGAAAGAAGCTGAAAATTTCTGAATGCTATTATTTAGCTTCTAGCGAAAAAAAAAAAAAAAAAAAAAAGAGAGAGAGAGAGAGAGAATGCCCAAAGCTCCCAATTGTCGTATTCAGAATTCCACTTGAGGCATGTTACGCAAGTGACCTGTATGCTTATATACGTTCCCTTGAAGATATTTCTGGTTATTTTTTTGGAGAAAATTTATTTGTTTGTCAACGGAAAAGGAGAATCCAGTCTTTGAAACAAGAGAATTTCAGAACCATTTCAAAAACAAAATATTCTAAAAAGTAAATATTTCTTTGATTTCAAAGTAAACACACTATACTTTTTGCAACCACTTTCATTAAAATATGTCCATGAAATATGGTTTGTAAAAAGGTCTACCCTTCAAGTTAAATATCTCTATTTTTTAAGTCTCTTTTTGTGTTTTTTGTGTTGTGATTAACTTGCTTTCGTATTTATAAGCTAATCCGACTGTTTGTGTCTGGATCCCTTTTAAACAAGCAAAAACTTAAACATAATCTAAACTAAAACAACAATGTCCTCAAGAATTCCTGAAAAGCAGTTTGTTTTGTTTCAACATTAGGCAATCAGAGTATTTGTTTGTTTGTTTTTATGTCTTGTCTAACACTAGATCATATAATCATGGTCCACGTTGTTACATTTTGTTGTTGTTATTATTTCAGGTCATTGTGGATGATTTCTTCAATCTTACTATTAACAGCTGAAGGTAAACAAACGTATGTATGTTTGTTAGTGAGCAGACACGGGGACGGGCTAATCTCGCGAACCGAGCATAGCAGGACATCGCGACTGGTACCGATGGACGCGGACGGATGAGACACGTGCACTGATGTCATCATCAACTTTTATACTTTGATGATGAATGATGAACTTTTTTAATTAAACATTTTAAAAAAGTTCATCATTCATCATCAAAGATGAAACTTTTTTAATTAAACTTTTTTAATTATTAAATTAAAAAAGTTTTTAATTTAATAAAAACTTTTTTAATTTAATAATTAAAAAAGTTTTAAATATTAAATTAAAACCGCCGAACTTAAAAGAAACGGACAACAGAAACAGTTTAGCCAGCTCCTTTCCGTTTCGCAAATTTCCACTATTTTCATGCATGCAAAATTCAACTTATCCGTCCTCCAATAGATAAATTTTTTATTTCCATGTGTTCTACAACTCTTTATCTTTAAGGTTATACACATTTTTAAAAAGTTAAAAATTCTTTCATTGCAAACGTAGTTTTTTTCCCAAAGCAGTTTTCCGAATTTCTTGATATCGACAATTTTGATGGACAAATATTTGGATTTTCTGCACCTATTAAAGCCATTTTTACGATTCATCGGCATTTGCTAGATGTTCAGCTTCCAAAATATACCAAATACATTTAATAAAAAAAATGTTATCATTCTAAAAATGCGTACTTACAAAACTCACTTTTGAAATTTTCCGTGCTGATCGCCATAGTATCTTAATGTAACTGAATGCCGAGTTCGTAATTTTTCTACTTATTATTTTACTTCCTAATAATTCCAGCAAGTTCGTGAAATTTGTTTCTAATTAATGAGCAACTGATGAGGATTCTTCGGCCACCAATTTTAAATTCATCAGAACTGTCTTTCTATTTTTTTAAACAATTTCCCCCCCCCATGAGATTTAATATTTACATTCGGCTATGTTCCCAAAAGGAAAAATTATTACTTGAGAACGAGTCTGAGAACGAGTCATTTAATAATTGAAATCCAGAAATAATTTTAAAGTACCAGAAATAATTTTAGTTTTAGGAAATGAGAAGTTAAAACCTTTAGAATTTTTTCTAATTGAACGAACTTCTCTTTTGCTTAACCCTAGCGTCAATGACCAAACACTTCCCTTACTTTCAATGACCGGGTACCGCGGTACCCACATCGAATCTCGAAAGCGTAACGCTGAAATCAGCCTTCTTTCTACCACCTTTTCTATTTAAATGGAACTGTTCTTTACACCCTCGTCCTTGCGGAATGTATGTATCCTGTTTTTACTGAAAAACGAAGTGGCTCATTATTTTCCTCTCGTTTTATGCGTACGTTTCACGTTGAATTGTATGTAAGAAACGGACGGTTTCTTCGATTTGTATTGTATTGCAATTTACTGTATGCTTTGGTGAATTAATAGTGAATTAGTAATTATTTTATTTATTTATATCTATATAAATCGCAACTTTACTAGGAATAAATGGAGGAATTGCAATATCGACAGTGACAGCACAAACTACAGTGATTCTTCAGAAGACACTACTAATGTATTGGTCAGGCCAGTGAATTCGTTTCAAGCCAAAGATGGAACTATTTGGAATAAAGATACACCAGTTTATAACCAAACACCAACTCATAATATTGTTCGTGAAAGAAGTGGGCCACACAAATCAACACAGAACTTATTCATTCGTGATACATTTAAGTGTATGTTTACACATGAAATGGTTGATATGATCGTTAGACATACAAATTAGAAGGCTATTACCGTTTACGACAAATGTAATCGAGACAATTCAGTAAAGAAATAATTAATATGGACAAAATTAACAGCTAAAGAAATTGATGCTTTTATTGGAATTCTACTAACAGCAGGTGCTAATAATACCAACACTGATGATACCATAGAAATGTGGAAACCAACTTCATATCCGCTTTACAGAGCAAGTATAAATAGGTTTTGGAATATCCTTCGATTCATTCGATTTGATAATCAAAACACACGAGCTGCACGACTCGAAAATGATAAATCTTCTGCACTTTGTGATCTTTGGATCTTACTACACAATAACTTAGCAAAAAAGTATAAACCATCGCAAAATCTGACAATAGCTATTTCCATATCAGGGAAGAACACGATTCATCCAGTTTATGCCAAATAAGCCCGGAAAATACGGTTTAAAAGTGTGGTAGATATGCGATGCCATTAATTTTTATCCGCTTTCCGGACAATTGTATACCGGAAAATCCGGAGGACAACGTGAAGTCAATCAATGCGAACTGGTCGTAAAAGAGCTGGCTACTCCATACAAACGCTCCGGCAGAAACCTGGGTAATTTTTACGTCACTCTCAATGGCTTAACTTCTGATTTCGTGGCTTCTGACAATCGTAGGAACTCTAAATAGAAACAAGAAAAATATTCCAACTGAAATGTCACCATGTCAAATACGAGAATCGTAAAGTTCTTTATTCGGATTCAATGACGATGTAACAACATATTCATATGTTCCTAAGAAGAAAATAGCTGTAATATTGCTTTCTACTTTACATCATGATGAAAGTATCTCTGGGGCCAAGGAAAAGACAGAAATCATTACGTTTTACAACAAAACAAAATCTAGTGTTGACACGATGGATCAAATGCTTCGAAAATATACCTCTTAGAGTCAAACGAAGAGATGGCCACTTGCGTTTTTTTTTTTTTTTACATTTTGGACATCTGCTCTACCTGCTTATATTATTTATAAGGCGAATGTCAATATGCGCAGCCATAAAAAGAATGACCGCCGTTTATTTTTGCGTCAGTTAGGTGAAAACTTGTGTCTTCCTTCAATTCAGGATCAGTCAAGAAATATTCAAGCCATGAGACATTTTTCAACCATCTCAGGTGTAGAAAGCATTCTGAATTCTTCAAACAGTGTATTTCTGCCTGCGATACCCTCCAGGTCCAGTACTACCACAGATTTTCATGCACGTGATTCAACTGGAAGAAAGCCAGTTGTTGGAGTTTACCAAGTGTGTGGTTTCTGCTCCTAAGAAAATTCGGAGAAAAACGAGAAAATCATGCAAAACTTATGGAAAACCAGTTTGTGATGAGCTTCAATCTCAATATGCCAATGTAAAGCATGTACTGAAACGTAATTTTTTTATCAAGAACTATATTTGTCGTCATAATAATAATAGTACTAAATAATAATAATAATAATAATAAATACTATTACTAATAATAATAAATATTATTATGTTTGATTATATTTGTCGTAATAATAATAATGTACTTTTGCTTATAGACGAGAGACAATAATGGATACCCGGGTACGTGGATATTGAGTAATGGTATAAGAAAGTTTAATGCAAAAAAATCCAACAATATTATTTTTCTTGAAAATTTACAATTATATGTCCAGTTCAGATTCATGTAAATAATGACGATTGAAAGCGATTTTACCAAGGCTTAATTAGAAATGATAAAAATTACGATAACAATCGTGAAAAGGTATCCGGGTACCTGGTCATTGACGCTAGGGTTAAAAAGCAAAATTTGAAACGGAAATTTGAAAGAATCATTTCAAGACCCAAAAACCAAAATTTGAAAAAGATAATTTTAAATAATTATTTCGTTTTTTAAAAATTCTAATATATTTTTAAAGTGAATAAACAGTTTTTAATCTTTAAGAAAAAAACCATTTCATTTTAAATCGAAAAAGCAACACATCGGGTTGCCACTCAGCTAGTAATTACATAAATGCTTGCATCGAAAAGTGTGCCACCAACTAAATATGCTTTCACCAACTAGTACCTATTTTTCGACACTAACTATCTCTGCTAAATTAGTACGTGTCTATTTAAAAAATCTATTTAAATTCAGCTTTTTATATTTTTATGAACTAAAAATAAACATTTAAAAATTTTTTAAATTTCCATATATTTGTCGGCGTTCAATTTATTTATGTCTAAATTGACATTTGCGAAAAAAACTAATATTTGTTTTCATTTAAAATGGCTCTTCAAATAGTAATTCTTTTTGTATTCTTCTATAACTGAATCAGAACGAACCTAAAAAGTTCTGACTGCTGTATAGTTTCTATCAACAGAAAAAGAGGGCTCCCAATTTCCGTATTCAGAAATGCACTAGAGACATGTTAGGCAAGTGACCTGTATGCTTATAGACGTTCGCTTGACGATATTTCTAGTGAATTTCTGAAGAAAATTTATACGATTTTCAACGGAAAATAAGAACCCATTCGTTGAAAGAAGATAATTTCGCCATTTTAGAAAACAGAATATTCTCAAAAGTAAATATTTCTTTGATTTAAAAGTAAACAAACTTTATTTTTTATAGTCCCTTTCATTAAAATTACTCGAAGAATTATGGTTTGTAAAAAGGTCTATCCTTCAAGTGAAATAGCTCTGTGTTTTATCTTTCCTTTTTATGTTTTTTAGGTCTTGGTTAAGTCGTTTTCGTATTAATAAGCAAATCCGGCTGTTTATGTCTGTATCCCTTAACTGAGCAAAAACGCAAACAAAGTCGAAAAAAATAACAATGACCTAAAAAATCCTTAGAAAACATTTTGTAATGTTTCAGCATTTGACAGAGTATTCCTTTGTTTGTTTTTATCTCTTTTCTAACAACAGATCATAGCCAAGTTCTACGTTGCTAAAACATTGTTCCTGTTTCATACCATTGTAGAACATTTTGTCAATAATTACATAAATGCTTACATTGAAACCTTATGCCACCGACTAAATATACTTAACATTTCAATTAATACGTTTCGTCTCTAACTATCTTTAATAAATTTATACATTTCTATTTAAAAATTATTTGAATTCCTCTCTTTATACTTTTATGAACCCAGAAAAAAAATTACTGTCTATATCGCACCTCTACTAGAAAAGTGTTATATCGCAAAACAGCCATATTTTCAGGAAGAGCTAAAGAAGATATATGTCTAAATTTCACTTCTTGTTTTATGAATGCGTATGATAATTTTGGGAAAACTTATTGTTCGAATCACTTCAGAAGGCAAACCTATATACTATTAAAGTTGTTTTCAATTCTTAAAGCATGATTTTGAATTTTAATTACAAGATATAACCCTCTTCTATTAACCTCATTTTGTCAATACGGATTGAAAAGCTTGAGGGAATACTGTCATATCTCTACGCTAATGCACAATCTATCTAAACTTTTCACAATACAAAGAAAAAAACCTTGATAAAATGAACAGCAGGTTAGAAAAAAATACAAATTTATTTTCCAAATAAAATTTAATGAACATTTTAATACAACAACATTAGGCACTGACAAAAATCTTATTTTCATTCTTCGCGCATGAGCAATTTCCCCCTCCTAATTGTGGAAGAGGGTAATAAGCGCCATCTAGAAGAGTGTGTTGGTACTAGGCTTATAACATTATTCGAGAATGACAAGCACTTTTGAAAGAGCATTCTGGTCCAATTATATCAAAATCGAAAATTTCGGAGATGTAACGCTCTTCTAGCAGAGGTGCAATATGTCGTCAATCCATTTATGTCTGAATTTAAATTTGAAAACAGACAAATTCGTTTTTCCATTAAAATAGCTCTTCAAATAGTAATAATTCTTTTCTATTCTCTTATAACTGAATCAGAACGAGGCTGAAAATTTTCTGTCTGCTATTAGTTTCTATTAAAGAAAAAAATAAGGCCCAAAGCTCCCAATTTTCGTATTCAGGATTGCAGTCGAGACATGGTACGCAAGTGACCTATATACTTATAGACGTTCTCTTAAAGATATTTTTGGTTGAATTTTTAGAGAAAATTTATTCGTTTTTCAGGGAAAAATGAGAATCTATTCTTTGAAACAGGAGAATTTCAAAACCATTTCAGAAACAGAATATTCTCAAAAGTAAATATTTCTTTGATTTCAAAGTAAACACGTTATACTTTTTATAGCCCCTTTCATTAAAATAACTCGATGAATTTTAGTTTGTAAAAAGGTCTACCCCTCAAGTTAAATTGCCATGTTTTTTTAGTCTCCTTTTCATGTTTTTTATATCCTGATTTACTTGTTTTCGTTTTAATAAGCTAATCCTGCTGTTTATGTCTGGATTCCTTTTTACAAAAACGTAAACACAATCGAAACTAAAATAACTATGCCCTAAAGATTCCCTTGGAAACATTCTGTTGGGTTTCAGCATTTAGACGATCAGAGTATTCCATTGATTATTATTATTTCTTTCCTGACAACAGATCATATAGTCAGGGTCTACCTTGCAAGAAAATATTTATTTTTTCAGACTATTGGGGAAAATTTCGTCAGTAATTATATAAATACTTGCCTGTAAATCGTATGCCATCGACAAAATTTTCTTGACTTTTCAAATAATACCTTAAAGAAAGGTATTATCTTTACCAATCGTTAATAAATTCATACGTTGCTATTTAAAAACTATTTAATTTCCGCTCATTGTATTTTTATGACCCCTCCAAAAAAATAAATAAATAAATAAATAAAAACCCATATATTTGTCGTTCAGTTTATTTCTGAATTTACATTCGGAATAAAAACCAATTCATTTTTTCATTAAAATAGTTCTTCAAATAGTAAAACTTCTTATTTATCCTTTTATAACTGAATCAGAACGAAGCTGAAATATTCTGACTCCTATTTAGTTTCTTTCAAAGAAAAAAAAATAGGGCCCCAAAGCTCCCAATTTTCGTATTCAGAATTGCACTGGAAGCATGTTACGCGAATGACCTGTATACTTATAGACGTTCCGTAGAAAATATACCTGGTGAATTTTTGGAGAAAATTTATTCGTTTTTCAACGAAAATAAGAATCTGTTCTTTGAAACAAGAGAATTTTTGCCATTTCAAAAAACAGAATTTTCTCAAAAGTAAATATTTCTTTGATTTCAAAGAAAACACTCTATACCTTTTATAGCCACTTTCATTAATAACTCGATGAAATATAGTTTGTTAACCTTTCCCTTACGGGGTGGGATAGCATGTATCCCAAGAATATATATATATATATATATATATACACTGCTGGCCACTGTAAATGCAACACCCTGAAGGAAACATGCAAATAACATGAAATTTACAACATGCATTAGCGGAGGTGAGAAATGCGAATGATTAGAATTTCAGCGCAGACGCACATCACGCGCGCCTGTGGCGCCACTTCAAAGCGCTATTTAAAGCTTGGAGATTTCGACGATTTCAGGTTCGGCAATTGTGTTTTTCTTGTGGATTTTTCAAAAAAACGATCAATTATGCCTCGTCGAAAACAGCGACCATCTTTTGATCAAGTATCCGAGTTCGACAGAGGAAGGATGGTGGCCTACCGAGATTGTGGATTATCTTTCAGGGAAATCGGTAGTCGTGTTGGACGAAACCAAACAACTGTAATGCGGATATGTGATCGTTTGATGCAGGAGGGTACGACGGACCGGCGTGTTCGATCGCATCCACCTCAGCGCACCACTTCACGTGATGACAGGCAAATTGTGCGCATGGCAGTGACGGATCGCTCAGTCACATCACGAACCATAGCACAGCACATGCAGTCTGTAACGCATCATCCAGTGTCTGCGCGTACCATTCGATGCCGTTTACAGCAGAGTGGTCTGTCCGCAAGACGTCCATTGCTTTGTCTACCCTTGACGCAGAACCACAGACGTCTCCGCCGCCAATGGTGCGATGACAGAAGGATGTGGACGGCAGAATGGAATGAAATTGTCTTTACTGACGAGTCACGCTTCTGTCTGCAACACCACGATGGTCGCAATCGAGTCTGGAGACACCGTGAAGAGAGGATGCTGAACAGCTGCGTTATGCACCGAGTATTATGGTATGGGGCGGCATTGGATATCACTCTCGCACACCTCTAGTACGCATTGCCGGTACTTTAAACAGCCAGCGCTACATCTCCGAGGTGTTGGAGCCAGTTGTCCTTCCTTACCTTCAGGGCTTGCCCACAGCCATATTTCAACAGGATAATGCGCGACCACACGTGGCACGCATTGTCCAACGGTTCTTCGTCAATCGCCAGATTGAATTGCTTCCCTGGCCGCCTCGCTCTCCGGATCTTTCGCCGATAGAAAACATGTGGTCCATGGTTGCTCTACGATTGACCCAGATTCCATCCCCAGCTGCCACAGCAGATCAACTTTGGCAACGTGTGGAAACTGCTTGGTCTGCTGTACCCCAAGAACTCATGCAAAGTCTCTTTGAATCAATGCCGAGGCGTGTGGCAGCGGTGATCTCCAACAATGGCGGCTACTCTGGCTACTGATTTTGGCAGGAACCACACTTCACAGAAGTCTATAAATTTAATCATTTGATACTTGGTCAACATGTTATCTACAAAATAAATTTTGTTGTGATATCTCTTGTCTTTCTTGGTGTTGCAATTTGGGTGACCAGCAGTGTATATATATATATATATATATATATATATATATATATATATATATATATATATATATATATATATATATAACCCCCCCCCCTTACTAGCCGTTCTTACAAAGGGGGTATGAAATTTCCCGTTTTAAAGAGGGAATCGGAAAAATGGCCCCGTAAGCTAAAGATTAAAAGGTTTACCCCCTAAGTTAAATAGCTCTATTTTTTATACCTTCATATTTATTAATAAGAGTTGTTGGAAAAATGTTTATACCATGTTAAAATTAGTCTAATATTCAAATTACAGGATATTAATTTCTGTGATCAACTATACATTGTTTTTAAATGTGTAAAATATAAACAATAGAAATGAAAAAAAAATAAAAAATAAGCATAGACTGCTAAATCACTTTAACATAAAACATATCCTGCAAAGAAAACATTTTCAATAGAGGATAGCGCAGAAGCTTCATATCCCCATAATGAAAAAACAAATAAATAATCCAACAGAGATATTTAAAAATAATACAAATATAGACAAGAAACAAACAGAAATCAAGCACTTTGGGCATCCATGCACCAACGGCAAGATTATGTATGTGCCGGAACTGAACCATAAAACAACAGAGGTAACCGACAGGTCTCTTCTTCAGGGGGCCTAACCATGTCAGTTACCTCAAGGGGAACTTTCTGAATAGGATGCAGGTAAGCCCAAAAGACATCCCAAGGCCCCGAGTCCCCCAAGTAAGCAATAAGTCAAAAAGAAAATGAAGAGACAAACACAACTTACAGTACATGCAAGCACACAAAATCCTAATGCAAAATAAAAGATGCGTACATACCCTAATTCCGTAAGTGACGGTTAAGGCGAAACAGCAGCCAATTCTATCCTAAAAATTACGTCATAGTAACATTACTATAGCGCCCCCCCCCATTACAGCCTAACCAAATGAAAACACAAATACTATTCTAAACACCTTTAAAAATTCCTGAGTCTAAATGCCATTTTTTTTAAACTTTTAAATTGCCGAAATTTTTAGGGAAATCGTTTTTTCTTAAGTTTTCCTCGAAAATGCTACATGCCTCAAAAAAATCCCCAGCGTTGTTACATATGTTTTTTATTCTGTAAATTGTGAGTAAAAAATATTATAATAAATTTTATAGTTTAAGTTGCTATGGAAATTAGTAAACGTAATAACCTCGAAGTTAAAGTCTAACCTTTTATCATATATCCCTATTTTTATTTCTCTATTTTGAATTTTAATTTTTAAATCCAGATAAGTCGCACAAAGATTATTATCATTAGTCCGGTTTAAATTTAGTTCCTTTGGGTAGATTTGATTAAGAAATTCCAAATTGTTGCAGTTAAAAATTATAAGATCATCAATATATCTAAATCCGGTAACATTATTGCTTACTTGGGGGACTCGGGGCCTTGGGATGTCTTTTGGGCTTACCTGCATCCTATTCAGAAAGTTCCCCTTGAGGTAACTGACATGGTTAAGCCCCCTGAAGAAGAGACCTGTCGGTTACCTCTGTTGTTTTATGGTTCAGTTCCGGCACTTATACAGCATCTTGCCGTTGGTGCGTGGATGCCCAAAGTGCTTGATTTCTGTTTCTTTCTTGTCTATATTTGTATTATTTTTATATATCTCAGTTGGATTATTTATTTGTTTGTAAATGTCACGTATAAGCATTCCACAGATTTTTTTAGGAAGTTGTGCATTTCCCTTTTTATTTACTTTACGGTTTTTCGGTTGCAAACTTACATGTTGATCACGTGCTGTTTGCTGATCAGATCGTGACATGGGCCAATCACTCACTCAATTTGTGTTTGGTGCAAGCTTTAAGTTGCACTCCTACCAGTGTGACATTTTTCGGCACACTGGAAAATTTTTACAACCAACTTCTCGGGCTCAACTCACAGATGGGAAATTTTGACTACCGTTGTGGGAGAAGCGGTTAAAAGGCTGTCCGATACAAGGTAGAATACACAGCAAGCAGCTGTGAAATCAGTAATGAAAAATTTTGAAAAATTGATCGATGCAGTGGAGAAGCTGTGTGACGAGTTTGAAAACCTAAATACAGGAGGATCAGCTCAGATTATAATTGCAAATGTTTGCGATTTTACGGTTTTAGCGTTTCTAACTCTATGGTTAGACATTTTGGAGGAAATAAACCACACTCAACGCTACCTACAAATTGATGGGATTTCCTTGGACAAGGCTTAAATAAACTAAGAGAATTGGAACTTTTTATTAAGGAAAATAGATAATCTTTAGTTAGTGATGTTTGGACTTCGCTTCCCAGAAATGGGAAGAAATGGGAATTGAAAAGAGAGACAGAAAATAATCTTAAAAAATGATGCCGTGGGAAAAAGCTAAAGATGAAGGTTTATCTTTACAAGAAGAACTAAGGAGATCCATGTTCCAATGTGTAGATAGGTTGTATTTGAAACTCCAAACAAGATCCATGGAGAACATTCATAACAAATTTGAAGTCTTGCAGTCGGTTAATTTGATCAAAGTTCCACATCAGAAATTGCCAGAAATGATTTCTCATCTAACTGAAAGTTACGATGTTTTTCCAGAAATAAAAAGACTAAGACGTCATATGCAAGCTTCAAATATTAATACAGAAGAACTAAAAAAATGGTCTGCTCTTCAGGTTTTGCAGTCCATTGTTGGTAGTTCATTTGTCATTGGACTTTCAAGAGTCAGTACCAAACTTGTGTTTAGCACTAAAGTTGTTTTTGACGATTTGCATTTCCGTCGCAACTTGTGAAAGAAGTTTTTCAAAACTGAAAATCATCAAAACTATTTGCGCTCTACAATGAGCCAAATCAGTCTAAATGGACTAGCAATGTTATCCATCGAGAACAAGTTGGCTATGAAAATAAACTTTTTTGCGATAATTACGCAATTTTCTGGTTCAAAAGTAAGAAAAAGACAATTTTAAAAGGAGGATTTTACCTATTCGGAATTAATGCAGAATTGTTTATCCCTTAGCTTTGTCTTCACAAGATATTGTGTATACAGAAATAGGATATATATACATATATATACATATATATATATATATATATATATATATATATATATATATATATATATATATATATATATATATATATATATATATATATATATATATATATATGGCAAAACGGCTAATCCTTTTATAGTCCACCTTGGCCAGAGGAAAACTTCATACAACAAAAACCAGTGTCGTACAATTGATTTTAATGTTGTACCAAATTATAAGTTAACGAGCTCATGGCTCAGGCGGTTAGAATGTTGGTCTCTTAGCTGTGCCGTGTGGAACGTCGTTGGTTCGATTGCTCAAACCCGGGCCTTGACGTAAGACTTTTTTTCAATTTAACACTTAAACAGTAATAATGATTGCTCACCTCGTACTGCACGAATTTGCTCCCTTTTTCTGTCTATTTTTTCTCTTAGTGTGTGTGTGTGTGTGTCTGTGTGTGTGTGTAAGTAATCGGTCCAAGAAATCATGATCAAGAAGTGCGGTTTGCAAGAAAAGGCTCACAAGGAAGTCCGATATTTTAGCAGCCAGAAAATGTTTAAAAAGTTTTAAAAAGTTTAAAAGTTTAAAAAGTCACCAGTTGATGGCGTTGACAGGCGAGAGATTCAGCTGAATTATGCAAATCAATCTTGCAATAAAAGACCGTGATACACGAGAATTTGGAGGAAGTGAACTAGTCCGAAAGTGAAATACCTTCAGAAGGGCCGCATTACTGCGGTGGAAACCGTTATGAATAATATTGCGGCGAAATCGTCCACGGGGAGTAGTAGTGCTCGCAAAGCTGGACCAGTGACTCTACCAGTGACTTTTTTTAATTTATACTTAGCTGCTAAAACAAAATCCGACTACCTTGTGAGCCCTTTCTTTCAAACTGCACTTCTTTATCATAATTTCTTCCTTTTTTATGAATTTTTAAACTTTTTACGAACCTTTGGCTCACCCATTATATATATATATATATATATATATATATATATATATATATATATATATATATATATATATATCTGTGTGTGTGTGTTTATATGTACTTGTAAAAATATATTTCACAGGTGCATTTGTCATATTTGTGCTCGTCTTGTAACGTTACATTTTGCATTTTCATGCATATGCTGGAGTGTACAGTGTTTGATATTCACAATATTTCTGTTCATGTTTTTACCTGTCTGAGCTAACTGGCATCTCAACAGTTTTCAAAACTTTTGCAGTCCCTTTTTTACATTAAACCCGAACTGAGGAATAAATTTTCGCCAAGAATTCTTAGAATGAAATGTTCAACGGGAATTCTTAGAAATGCGTACCTATACTACGCAACTCATAAGAAACAGACTTTGCTGCTAATTAATTAAATTTTTTCAGTGATAAAAATACATTTCACTCCCATGATAATTATAAAAAGTAGAAAAATATCAATGCGTCGCCAGTCTCTAACTCTTCTTATTATAAACTTTTCAATGTATTAGATTTTAGTTATATATAAATCACATTTTTTCAGGCAGTAAGAAATATTATGAAAAAAATTTTTAAAACCTTTTTCTTTTCATTATATGCTCCAAACAAAATTAATACTTAGAGAACAAACAAAACATTTTTTGTGAGCAAAAATATTTTCAAAGTTTTCCGAATTCTTTTAATTTCACATTTTATTTACGTATAGAGTCGCTATGATAGTGTAACTTTATTAGATTAAAATATGAAAGCTGTAAACCTTACTGAGTTAACCGATCAAGCCATTCACATTTAAACTATTCCCTCTTTTAAACTCACTTTTTAAATAATGTTTGTTCCCAAAACCACGTTAGTTAAAAGTACCGGACACTGACAAAAATCTTAAGTAAGAAATCTTTTAGACATGGGGTGGGCAAATAGGGGCCCGCAGGCACATGCGGCCCGCTAGAGATTTTTTGTGACCCGCCAAGACACCCAGAAAAATCTGGACAGCCAGAAAAACTACCAATATTTTATTTTATTTATATTTATTGATTTTTATGATACAATTTATACCTTTTCTGAAATGCAAAGTTAACTAATGAATGCCATAATTTTAAAAGGTGCGGCCCTCCGCTAACCTCCACTTACACAAAGTGGCCCCAGGGCCAAAGCAACTACCCTCCCCTGTTTTAGACCATACCTCAAACGATAAGCTGCTATCATCAACCTGGTGCTTTAATCCCTTAAACATACCAACATGACTTTGCTCAGAAAAATACTATATTCATTTACCTTTCAGGGTATAATAGGCTTTCAAAGCGCAAAGCTAATATATGAATAGATTAGAAAAAGTCACGTATATATAATAAATATATATATATATATGTGTGTGTGTGTGTGTGTGTGTAAGTAAAGAATATTTTAGAAAAAGAATAATAATTAAACAATTAAAAGAGGGCTTAAAAGTAAAAATATCCTTTAATCTTTAAAACTATCCTTTGTACTGCAATTTCCCTCTTTCTTGAAACTCTGTCCTATCGACCCACCTCTTACATTTATTTGGAAGTCATCCCAATTGCCTATTAACTGTTTACAATTCTACATGTCAGTAACTTAAGGTGCTGAATCAATCTAATACTTAAACAAAATAATGACTAAAGGCGGACCATGGAATGGCCACTCCTTGCCCCACCTTTCATTCAGGTTTCTGTTGACTCGGGTTTTCCCCATTGGAATTCATGAGTGAACGGATTACCTTTTTCCTCTTGGTTGGCTTGGGTATTAAAACCTTTTCCGTTTTTTCTGGAGTCAGTGAGAGACTACTGAACTCTTTTGAGCCCTACCTAACCTAGAGTTTCAGGCTCGTGCACTATACGCACCAAATAAATTTTTCACTCTAAAAATCCTTTTAGAGATTTTGAGTTTTGGGTTAAGACTGTGGGAATTCATGTGAACCTGCACTCCTCTGACCCTCACTTAGCACAATTGTGCAAAAATCTACACAAACACAGGCAAACACAAAAAAAACACACCTTGAAGTTAAACAAAATGTACACAGTGAATGAGTGGTACACAAAGTTCCAAATTTGTTTCTATTGACATAATGAGTCTATCATCTATACTTATATATAAAGAGAGAGCGATTTTGTACGTGGAGGGTAATCTCCAGAACCACTGCACCTATTTGAAAAATTCTTTCACTGTTTGAAAGGTAGATTATTCCAGATGGACATAGGCTATATATTATGTATATCTGATCACTAGAAATAAAGTTAGGGGCTTAATCCTAACAATCTCCATTATTACCGCTACTGTCCTCTACCGCATTTTGTGCCGAAGTCTTCAACGATCCTTAGCGGGGTGCTATCTCGGTGGGCTTCTGTTCTGATGTTAGCGGTTCAAAACTAGCCGTTCTCCGGCAAGCTTTTTATCTTTTAAAAAATTAACTTTAATTATTAACTAACAAAATATTAATTTGAATATTATTTTAAGAATAATATTTTTTTAAAAATTGAATATTTTAACAAAAAAACATTCTTTACTTAAAATCCTTTTTTTATTTTTGTATTTTTATTTCAACTCTTAACCTCTTTCTATTATCTATACTTATAAAAAAAAACATTCTTTACTTAAAATCCTTTTATTATTTTTGTATTTTTATTTCATCTCTCAACCTCTTCCTATTAACTTGAATACTATTTTAGGTGCTTAAAATAATTAAAAAAAACATTCTTTTCTTAAAATCCTTTTTTTATTTTTGAATAAAACTACGGTCTCAAGCACACCTCTTTCATTTACAAAATTACTTTTTCTATTAATTTGAATACTATTTTAGGTGCTTAAAATAATTAAAAAAACATTATTTTTTTAAAATCCTTTTTTTATTTTTGAATAAAACTACGGTCTCAAGCACACCTCTTTCTTTTAAAAAATTACTTTTTCTATTAATTTGAATACTATTTTAGGTGCTTAAAATAATTAAAAAACCATTCTTTACTTAAAATCCTTTTTTATTTTTGTGTTATTTCATCTCTTATTCTAATTTTGGGATACCAATGTGTATCTATACTTCCATAATCTATATCTATATCTATATTTCTATATCTATTCTTATATATAAAGAGAGAGCGATTTTGTACGTGGAGGGTAATCTTCAGAAACACTGTACCTATTTGAAAAATTCTTTCACTGTTTGAAAGGTACATTATTCCAGATGGACATAGGCTATATATTATGTATATCTAATCAGTAGAAATAAACTTAGGGGCTTAATCCTAACAATCTCCATTGTTACCGCTACTGTCCTCTACCGCTTTTTGTGCCGAAGTCTTCAACGATCCTTAGCGTGGTGCTATCTATACTTATATATAAATAGAGAGCGATTTTGTACGTGGAGGGTAATCTTCAGAACCACTGTACCTATTTGAAAAATTCTTTCACTGTTTGAAAGGTACATTATTCCAGATGGACATAGGCTATATTATGTATATCTGATCAGTAGAAATAAAGTTAGGGGCTTAATCCTAACAATCTCCATTGTTTCCGCTACTGTCTTCTACTGCTTTTTGTTCCGAAGATTTCAACGATCCTTATCGTGGTGCTATCGCGGTGGGCTTCTGCTCTGACACTAGCGGTTCGAACCTAGCCGTTCTCCGGCACGCCTTTTTCTTTTAAAAAATGTATTTTAATTATTAACTAACATAAAATAAATTTAAGGTATTATTTAGGTTATTATTAAGGTAAAAAAAGATTTACAATTTATTGGCTATCAACTGGAAATTTATTGGAATAATATTTTGTTCAACCCGGACAAAGTCGGGACGGGCCGCTAGTTGTGAATATTTTGGTGCAATGAAGTGTAAATTTTAGATATGTTTTGATAAATTTGAATTGTTGATCATGTTATGGAAAAATAATGTGAATTTCATATATGTTGTATAAGCCGAAGATAAAAAGAGCTCTAAAAGAAAAATAAGTTATATTTGAATTGATGTTAAATAATTTTATGATATTCAGTAATTAGAGGTAAATGGGAAAATGATAAAGATTTTTATTTCTTTTGTTTTTCAATTATTCATATGTCGTGCCTCTGAGTATTACAGGGTCAACCACATCAAGGAGGCCTCCAGAAATATTTTCCGGCAACACTCTTTTTAATTCAATTTGTTTTTTCATTTATGTGTATTTTCCTATTTCATAGTAACATGTTTTAATAAAATAAGTATATTTGTATATAAATATTGAACTGGAACTGATTTAATGTTGAGTGTGAGTGGACAAATATATAAAAACTGTCAATTTAGCTTACCACTCAGGGACAGAGGAAATGTATGATAAAGCCTGGACTTTATTTATTGAACTCTACTGACAGTTCCATGTTAATGGCTGATAAAATTTATTGTTTTGACTTCATTTAATATTTTAAAAGGGAAAAAAAGTTCCTAAATAAGATTTTTAAAGGTGATATATTATTTTAAGGTGATATTTTGATGTTTTAATTGTTTTGGTTACAATTTTTGGGTACCCGCTTTCTGTTATAAGAATTTAATATTGTTTTGATGTAAATGGCATTTTTTAAAACCACTGCTCCAAGGTTTATTGAACGAAGAAAAAGTCAATTGAGGGGCGTTATAGGGATAATTTTGTGATTTTTCAAGTAGGCTTAATTGATTTTCTTCTGAGATTTGTGTTGACTGGGGACGGCCGCCATATTCAGCATTCTTTTCAGTTGATGATTATGTAGATTTTTGAATTTAATTGTAGTTGTTTCTCTCTTCTGGAGCCTTGCCACATGTTAATTAGCTACTCCTTGTGTGCACGCCTTCAGAGGGACGGGGGGGGGAGTTGTAAAGAATATTTTAGAAAAAGACTAATAATTAAACAATTTAAAGAGGGCTTAAAAGTAAAACTAATTTCTAGCGTTAAATATCATTATTTGTCGTATTTCGAAACGCGCCGCGAAAAGGGGAATTCCCGCTTTGGGAAGAACTATAGGGAGAATCTAAATTTAGCTCCTGAATTTAGACTACCTTCCACTACGCTACAAGGACCTAATGGTGTAACGATGACTGCAACATCAATTAATATAACGGGCGTGAAACGTAGCGCGTCATATATATATATATATATATATATATATATATATATATATATATTATGGTTAATTTTCAAGTATTACAGTACGAGGGGTGCCCAGAAGTAACCGGAATTTCTATTTTAAAATATTTTATTCAGTTTTTTTACAAAAATTCTTTAAATCCTTTCAAAGTAATCTTCATTAGAAGTTATACAATTATCCAGTCTTTTCTTCCAATGTTCAAAACATTTTTAAAATTCATCCATTGTAACGCCGGACGGCGCCTCCATCGTTTTCGTTTTCACCACATCCACGTTGGCAAAACGCTTTCCTTTCAGGTCCCTATTCATCTGTGGGAATAAAAAAAGTCACATAGAGCTAAATCTGTTGAATATTGGGGTTCGAGGTGGCCTTGTGGTAACATGCTAGCTTTCGGTGCTGAGGGTTCTCCGATAGAATCCCGACAAGCGCCATTAAATATCTCCGTGTCTAGGTCGGATATGGGCACGTTAAATCCGTAGACTGGAAAGTCCCTCTATGAAGGTCAGTGAGGGTTGGAGAGGGTACTTTCCCCCACATGTCGCCCCTGGAGGTAGGGGGAGGGGCTCGGTCAAAATTCAGGTGGCAACTAGCTAAGACGGACTCTGACCCTTCTGGGGCTATTTAAAACCGGATCCACACACTTCAGCCCGAAGCCCATATGAACCTGGCTTGGAATTTCCAGTCAGAGGGCATAAGAAACAACAACAACAAGTCAGGTGAATAGGTAGGGTGGGGCAAAGGAGTCGTGACGTTTCTTGTTAAAATTTGGTTTACTGTGAGGGCTGTGTGAGACGGAACATTGTCGTGACGAAAAACCACATGTCGGGTCTTTTCTAATTCATACTGTTGAGCAATCTTCTCATCCTACCTTCAAGTAGATTTCGATAATTTTTTCGATATTTTCATCCGTTCGGGAAGTTGAAGGACGTCCAGAGGGTGGTTGGTCGTCAATCGACATTTCATCTTCTTTAAAACCACTCGGGCAGTTGAGTTTTACCCATATCAGCATCCCCGTAAGCTGTTTTCAACATCGCAACAGTTTCTGCGGCTTTTTTTCCCTAGAAGGAAGCAAAACTTCACTGTCGCTATTCACGGAAGTCTGCCTTCCAAATTATTGTGTTTCTAGTCCATCAACCTCAGGTGTCGACCTGACCTTTTACGAAATATGCTCAAAAATAAAGCTGTCAAACCAGAAATTATGGTTGACTCCTCCGTCCCACTCCTGGTATTCTGGGAAATCACCTGGCAGTGCCATCACAGTTAAAGGAGACAGGGCAGTCCAGGTCACCATCGGTAGACTCATGAGTGGACACATTGGGAGCCTTACTTTTGCCAATGGACAGAACATTTTTCGAAGTCTCACTAAATGTGCCTTAGCACCAGAATCACACTTGACAACCTATTGAACTGCGTAGAGCTGCTTCATGGGTACCTATTTACTGCGCCTCTTCTCGTGTATGACTTTTTGAGAGTCCGCGACCTCTTGGTCTAGCTTTCAACCAGACCTTGAGGAATAAGCCACAACAACAACAACAACAACAGCGTAAGTCTTCCCTGAACGAAAACGATGAGGAGGAGAAACAGCTTCCACGAAAAAAATTCACAGATACCAAAAAAACCTTCTCTAGTAATGCCACTTGGCACACTGGCTCAGGAAACATGTCTTGATGCTCCCCTACCGGGAGAAATCGTGGATGCTGTGCCCTACTCGCCCACCGCACAGCGATTCTGGTTATTTTGGGTTACCCGCTCGTTCATCTTAGATTATACTTATTTATGCGTTTTAAATAGTGCAGTGGCGTAGCTAGAACTTTTGCCGCCCGGGGCGGTCTCCAATTTGCCGCCCTTTCTAAGTTAATCAATTGGTGGTTTTTATAAATTAATAAACATAAATAAATAATTGTAATTGAGACAAACTATAGGTGGGGAACTTTTTTACCATTGGATGCCATACTTAAATTAGGCAGTAATAAAGAAGGCCACTTAAGTTGATATACCTATAAATGCAACTTTTATAAAGACCACAAGAAACTTACAGAGGTCGCAGTTTCCCCACCTATGAGACAAAACATATACCTAATTTATAAATAAAATTTCATAAAATATGTTTTATTTTATATTTTTACATTTATAAATAAAAATAAATAATTTCATTTCTTTTTGATAAACAAACAAATTGTACACATATGTGTATGTAAACAAAACGTATTTATATATTTACTCTTCTAAAAAACGCCTATACATCCTTAAACGCCTGGCTGGTTGTCATAGGGGGTGCGCCCGCACTACATTGGAAAACACCTATAAAACATTTATTTTACCTGTTATCACTTACTGTTGTAAGGTTCTTAACTCTGCCCCAGAGAACCTGATCGATAAACTGGAATTAATACAAAACCAGGCCCTCAGGCTAATCGTTGGTGCAGTGAAGACTTCTCCCATTGACTCACTGCTACTCCTGACTAATACTAGACCCATTAAGTCAATTATCGAAGAGAGGGCTCTTATACTTTATGAAAAGTTAATCAGACTAAATGTACCGTTTTGGAACTGTTATGAAAATGTACCAAGACAGCTAAAGACCCAAAGTGGTTTTTACAGAGAGTCCTAGAATTAAGAGCAGAGCTGGAACTTGATGATGGAATTGCCCAGGGTTTCTTGAGATCCCCTAACCCTGTGACCTATGTTGAAATAACTACCAGGCTGGACCTTGCCCAACCATTCCTTAAGAGCCAATTGCCTCAAAGCAGCTTAAAGATCCTTGCACTTGAGACCATCCATAGCCTCTACCCTGAGCCTGAATGGTTACATATTTACACCGATGGTTCTTTGACTGAACTCTCACCATTTGTCGGAGCAGGAATATATTCTTCTATCTTTTCCTTTTATGTGCCTGTTGGAAAACAAAACACCGCCTTTGACGGGGAAATTTTGGCTATCTATGTGGCACTGGAGCAACTTGTCCCCAGACACCTTTATAATAAGGTGGTTGTCCTATCTGACTCCAAGGCTGCCATTCAGGCTATCGGAGCTAGGGAAATACCCATCTCTAAAAATATCCTAGGTTGTCGGGTTCTTCTGGATAAGTTGAAGGCAGAGGGACGACAAATAACACTCCAATGGATTCCAGGACACTGTGATATTTATGGCAACGAACAGGCAGATATATTGGTTAAGAAGGACACTCAAATATTACAACAGCCAAATACTTTTAACTCTTTCCATTCCATAAAACTTTATATCAAAAATCTAATGAGACAAAACTGGAAAGCATTGCTCACTTCTCGCATTTCTTCAAGAAGTTGGAGGAATAGCTTGGGTCAAAACATTTCAGATAAACCCCGTGAAAAGGCTGTTCCGGAATTCAGACTTACAGTAGGCCATGACTGTCTGGCGAACCACCTTCACCGAATTGGCATTTTTGCGAGTCCTAATTGCCCACTTTGTGGGAAAGATGAAATCATGGACAGGAACCATTTGTTGGGATGCTCGGCTCTGCGTGGAGACTCCGAGGTAAAGCGATATTGGAGCGCACGACATCTGCTGATGGGACATTGACTTTTTTCTCTTGCTATTCCTTTTTTTTATATTTCATGTTCCTTGTTAATCTTGTTAACTTATAAGAGTTTGTCATTTTCCTTTGCCATTGGAAATTAAAAAAAATAAAAAAATATTTACTCTTCTAACTTTCATAGTAGAAAAATCGTGTATAATGCTCTCAAAATTTATATTATTTGTAATTTCTTGTTCTATAGACAATACTGCAAGATTTTGTAGTCTTAAATCTCTCATTGTGGAACGAAGATAATTTTTTATCAACTTCAATTTGGAGAAGCTCCTTTCGCAACTAGCGACACTGATAGCAATTGTTAAAAAAATTCTTAGCAAAATTACAATGTTGGGTACAGAATTTTCCAATCTATACTGTTGAATAAAGTTTAGTAGATCAAGAGAGCCTTCCTTCCCGTCTTTCCAACGTTTTGCGTCTTCTTGTAGTGCAGGTACAGTCATAAAAACCTGGATCCTTTTACTTTCAATATAGAACTGTTCTTTATCAATGTCAATCTATAATAAGTCTATATCAATAATATGTCTTTATCAATGATAATATTTTCAACCCTACATTGACTTGACGATAAGGAAAAATATTCGAAATCATATAGTAATTCATAATTTGTAGAAATCGAATAGTAAACTTATGAATTGAACAAGTGGTTTTTTACAACTAATACTAAAAAAAAACATGCCGCCCCAAAATATGTGCCGCGCGGTGCGGACCGCACCCACCGCACCACCCTAGCTACGCCACTGAAATAGTGTTACCTTAATTATGAAATTTTCATTTACCTCGTAGTTCTTCCCCTTGCATATCTGGTCCACAGATATTTACCTTCCCAACAAAGTTTTATTTCATATAAACATGGATGATCGTGTAAGAAATCTGTGGAACAAGGAAATACAGTTTAGTCGGCCATGAATAGCCTTCATGGTATGAAGTGAAAACCTCTACGCCTGTGCAACTGAAAATAATTAAATATTAAAATGAATTTTAAAAAATACATTTTTGCTTGTTGTAATATATTTACTACATAGCATACAGTATATTAATAATTTCCTTTCTAAACTCACAAGTACACGTACAGAGTAATATTAAAACTCTATATCTATCAATGTTTTTAATATAGAAATGTTGAAAATTCATATTATAAATACAGCGCAAAAGAAACTAAATGTAATTAATACATGCGTTTTATTAAATTTTTATTATATTGTGTTGTATTATATAGTTAAACTTGCGTTATATTAAATTCGTATTTCAGTTTCCTAATAAGCAAAAATGTGTAATATTAGTTGTGCATCATCGAAATGTTCAATTTTAGTAAATTTGTTTGCACTTATTATTATGCTAGCGTTTCGATACAAAACATTGGATATGATTATCGAAGTACTTCATTCCACACTTGCATTCCAATAAAGGAATGCAGAAACATTCTTTGGCCCCGTTTTTCAATTTAATTATTTATTTATTTTTTTCCTGCTACATTCATTTTTTACGAAATACGGTAAAACAGGAAGCGAGGGAAATATTTTACGCTTCGTATTCATAGTTGTTTAAATTTCATATCAGCACTATTAAATACCATATTTATAAAAAGAGGAAATTGTATTTAAATAAACTAGTTTTGGTATTTTAATAGAGTAGTAATCATTGGATAAGTCAGACATTACTAAACGTTACTCTCAATTGGAATAGATTGTCTGTCTTCAGTATCAAACACCATACGCAGCTAATACTCATCTATCTATATATATAAAACAGTTCCGTAACTGACTGACTCACTGACATACAACGCACAGACCAAACCGCTGTACCTAAAGGGCTGAAATTTTTCATGGCGATTCTTCTTATGGTGTAGGGGTGCACTAAGAAAGATTTTTGAAAAATTCTTCTTAGATTTTTTTAAATTAAATTTTTAAGCTGTTTTTGTAACTTTTTTTAAGTTTGCATTTTAAATAATAATTTGAGGGTTATAAAATTTATATCACGAGAAAGATCATAAAAATTCCTTTAAAATGAAATCTTTTTGGAATCTTTACCTCGATTATCTGATTTTTGGTGAATTATCGAAGATTAATTTTTAGAATTTAATTTATTAAATGCTGATCACGTGGTTTCTTTTCTTTTTGTGATACTTTAAATTAATTTTACGTCACGTGCACAACAACGAAATAAATTGACAAAAAAAATATTAAAATACGGTAAAAGATAAAATTTAACCACTAGACTAATTGACATGAAAGTATTTTAAGAATTTAATTCAAATTAGTTTGATTTATGGATATTAAACATACAAATTAATTTCATACATTAACCATTGTATTCAATTTTAATATTTTCATCTACATTAGTTTGACTATTAAAATATCACTTGCGATTTTTTTTTTAAATATATATTTTTTTTTGTATTAATTGCATACATTAACCGTTGTTTTTAATTTGAATGTACTCCGTAGCGAAGCACAGGTATTCAACTAGTATTACTATACAACTCCCCAGTCATCTACCGGGGTGGTATTCAAACCATAGGACCATGTCCCTAGCCAGTGGCGTAGCTACATTTTCAGAACCCTGGAGCAAGTAAAATCGGTGCGCCCACTTGTTCTTGGAAGAATTCTGATGAAATACGTTTTCTATCTACTCTTATTTCGATTTAAAACCTTACTTAATAACAATTTACTTGAAATTCAAGACATTTCAACAATAAGAAATTCAATTTAATAAATATATGAATATAATAATAAAACAAATTATAATTCTTTAAGTACGGAGTACCCACAAATATTTACTTCATATTTTATAAACTCTATTGACAAAATGTATTTCAGCTTGTTTAGTTTACACTTAAAAAAAACCTTCAAAATTGTTGTTTTCTAGCTTTCTCGTTTGCAAGTCGCTAAATCATTTTCTCCAGATCAAGTTGACAAGCTATTGTTCTTTCAATTGATATCGTGGCCAAAGGGCTAAGACGGTGTTGACATGTTGCTTCTTAAATATGTTTTGATTAATTTCAGCTTTGAAAAACTTCGTTCTGATTTCGCTGTCGTCACCGGTAAAGTTTAATCATTAAAACACCAATACAATGCAACCAGAAAAACTTATCCCTTATATACACTATAACATATGATGAACTATACATATAACTAACTATACATATGATGAACCAATCAATCAAATTTTAAAGGATATATATAAAAAAATTGCTGTTAAAAAAGGTAAAATAATTTTTAAAAAATTAATTGGAATTTTTTCTTTTTTTTTCTTTTAAAATAATTTTTTTGGGGGGCGGGGGCTCCTTGGCCCGGGCCTACCGGGCCTAAATGAAAATCAGGCCCTGGATGTCAGAATTTGAGAGAGGATGTATAGTTGGGCTCAAAGAAGCCGGTTGATCTAATCGGCGAATAGCTCGACATTTGGATAGGAGCGATGCCACTATAGGACCATGTTGGCAGGAATGGGTGAACCATGCCCGAATACAGCGTCAAGAAAGAAGCGGTAGGCCTAGGAAAACGACAGAACGTGAGGACAGAGCAATCGCCAGAGCGGTACTCACAGCCCCAGATTCATCATTATCATCGGTCGTACGTGCAACGGGTGCTTCAGTGACCCCAAGGACCATTCATAGGCGGCTCAGAGAAAGGGGGCCGAGCTCACGGAACCCCTTGCGATGACTACCATTGACCTCTGTACACCGACAAGCCCGCTTGCAGTGGTGTCGGGTACATTCAACCTGGAATGTCACTGGAGTAGAATTGTCTTCAATGTTGAGTCCCGATTCGAAGGAGCCCCGATGACCAGCGAATAGGTGTGTGGAGACGCTCCGGACAGCGGTGGGATACCAACCTGACTGTCTTCCACTATACGGGCCGACAACCAAGAGTGATGGTCTGGGGTGCCATTGCATTTCATAGCAGGACCCCTTTGGTTGTTATCCGCGGCACCCTTGCAGCACAGCGGGCAACACAACAGGGAGTCGACGATATTCTAAGCCCCGTTGAGTTGCCCTTCATATCACGCCATCATGGGCTTACATTTCAACAAGATAAGGTCCGCCCGCACACGGCGAGAGTTTCTACTGTTTGTCATCGTGCTTGCTCAACGCTACCTTGGCCACGTTTGGAGCATTATGGCCATGGCCCTCCAACCAGCTCGGGATTTTGACGATCTAATGCTCCAATTGAACAGAATTTGGCACGATATCCCGCAGGAGAACATCCGCCACCTCTAATAATCAATGCCAAGCCGAATAACTGCTTGCACAAGGGCCAGAGGTGGACCAACGCATTATTGACTTTTTCATTTCGTGAAGCTCTTTGTCTTGAATAAATCATCCAATTTTTCTCAAATTGTAATCATTTGTTTTTCTGTACATGTACATCACATCTACCGATTTTCGTCTCACTCGGATAACTCCTTGGTGCGTCGTTTTTTTTTGGGGGGGGGGAGGAAGGAGTATAACAGTGTATGTCAGTATTTTAATTACATCAAAGTAACGAGAATGTGGGGCATCAAGGGCCTGAACACGGGAAGAGAATCGTGTTGGACAAACTCTTTTTAATGTTTTTGCTAAGTTGGTTTGATTCGTTTCTCAACGCCTAACAGAACTGAAAAAACGAAATTTTTTTCTAGCTGTTCATAAAATTGTCTGACTTCCTGTACATTGGTGATACTGTCAATTCACTGTTAATTACCCGTATCTAACCACGAGCATTTAATAAAAAGTATTTAAATTCAATTAATCGTTAGTCTGGATGTTAATTTTATTTCACGTATCCTGTGACATGCGCTACCTGGGGTACTGAATACAACTCTAAAGTCACAGGTAAAATACGCTACACCCCTTAAAGATTTTTTTTTAAATATTTCTTAGGGAGCATCTAGGGCCTAAGAGCAACACCATACAAAATTTTAATTTTCTAGAAAACATGTACCAAAGGTAGGTTTTTGGTGTTGTTTTGGGGGGATTGAGCTCCTTTTAATCCCTTAAATTTTGTATTTAAAAAAAATATTTCTTTGTGCGCACCTAGGGTCTAAGAGAAACTATCATACAAAAATTCAGCTTTCTAGGTCTCATGGTTCTAGAAATACAGAGTGTGTGTGTGTTTGTTTGTTTTTAGGGGGGATTAGGTCCCTTTTAGCCCCCTTAAAATTCTAATTTATTAAAAAGTTTTCTTAACGAGCACCTAGGGCATAATAGCAACCTCCATGCAAAATTTAAACATCCTAAGACTTATGGTTCTAATGATTTGAGTTCCTTTTAACACTCTTTTTGAATATTTTTGGTGTATTTCTGTTTTGTCATTAGCACGCAATGTTTAATTAGATCTAAAATTATTTATAATGGAAATTTCGTTCTTCCTCTGCCGATTTTTTAAAAATTACCTCATGCATGTTATAAAAATACATATTTGTATTTTATAACATGCTGCTGCTGAAAATGTTTGCCGCCAACTTTCAGCTATAATACGCGACTATTAGGTAGTACCTATTATTTATGTTACAGTATGAATTAACATATTTCATAAACAAATCACTTACTTTTTAAATTATACGTCTGTGAATACAACAACACGCTGTATAAGTAATTTAGTAAAATAAGTCATAAATTGTACGAAGTCACTTAAACAGAACAATAAATTACAATCCACAGTTTCAATAAGGTTTAAAAATTGTATAACACATTCATTCAAGAATCATCTTGAAATTCTTACACTGCACAAAGTAAACAATGAGAATATAAAGCGCTCAATACTAAGCTTCCTTTCAAAAAATGCCGGAATATTTGCATCTATTCTGCGTCGATGTTAAGGTTGCTATGTACTAAGGCCATCCGCACACGGGTCGTCTCGTACTTGGCTCGAACTCGAAGCGAGATATGCGTCTTGCACGAACTATGCGAAGTTTACCCGCACACGGGTCAAATCGCACTCGAAGTGGTTTCGTCTCGAATTCGAAGCTAGATGACGAACCGATGTTTTTCTCAGTAGGTTGAATGTCTTCAACGTGCAAAGTACAAAACTTCTTGTTTTTATTTGTTTAAAATGAGCAGCTCCAGTGATGAGGAGGACATTCTTATGTTATATTGGTACCGTAAGATAAAAAGGAGAAGGTTTCGGAGGAGAGTACAAGTACATCCGTACATCGGCTGTTTGTTGCGCCAGATTAATTACAAGAAAGTGATGCAAAATTTTTAGCATTCTATAGAATGTCAAAAAAATGTCAAAAAATTTTCAGTTCGGTATATTTTAATGTTATAAAAATGCAAATTTTTTTTTTGTTAATTCTAAAATTATTTCAAATTTCGTTTTCAATCGGAGTTATAAATGCATATAGTTTTTAAGATACAAAAGTTTGTGCTAAGCTCTTGTGTTTGTGTAGGTGAGACGGTGGGACTTGGGTAGCAATCACCACGATAAAGTCCAGGCTTTGACACTTTTTCATCAAAACTAAAAACATAATTTTTATGTTTACTGGTTTGAAAAAATAAATGTATTGAATTTCGCTCTGTGTTTTGAATTCGATTATTATTATTTTATGTATTTAATCAGAATAGATTTCGTGAAATTGTAAGGAGATTTTTTAATGAATGATTGTAATAAGTTTTTGTAATTAATAAAGAAATACTATAATGTAATAAATTTTTTTAACTAAACTATGTAACATTAATAAAGTTTGTAATTAAATACATTACCTGTCAAGTTGACTTCTCGTGCAACTTCATTTCACGCTTTTTCTGTACGATCTTTACTAGAATATTCACGGAGTGTGTGGTTATAAAGCTCCGGGTGTTTTTCCTCTTCTCCTACAAATTTAATGTTGAACACTTCCATTGATAATCGAAAATTCCGCGCGTCACGCTCGATTTTTCCCGTTCCAAACTGTTCGAGTGAAACGAGACTAGTACGAATCGAGACCGCTTCGACTTAGCCGATTGCCAATCGCCCCGTTAGTGGAGTCCCATTCAATTACTTAAGAAGTTGAGTGGGGGGAAAAATCGCTTCGAGTTCGAGCCGAGTACGAGACGACCCGTGTGCGGATGGCCTAAGAAAAAAAATGTTTGTTTAGACACTTGCATGTTTTTGACTCTTGTAGCGGAAGGGGTCAGTAAATTGACCCTAGAAAATTCTACCGTGACCTTCGAAACCCCTACCCCCGCTCGTTTAGAATGACATTCCAAGGATTGCAATGACTCTCGCCGTAGGGGGTGAGATGCTCGACCATCTCCCTTTTCCTGATAAGACACTCAACTGGTAACGTTTGAGAATATCTAATAGTGTCCAACACCGAGCAAAAATTCAAAACGCTGCCTGGCCTAGTTTTATTTACTTAAAAATATTTCATTTATTTTTTTGTATAGTTTAAAGAAAATCTGACAAATCGAAATTATTTATACAAAAGTTTTCACAAATTTTTATTTCACGCTTTCAAATTTTGCGCCCCTCATGATTCGTGCGCCTGGAGCAGTTCGCTCCAACTGCTCCACGGTAGCTACGCCCCTGTCCCTAGCAGCTTTTAGAGTGCATTTATTTAATCAAAATATATTTTTGTTTCTAGTAATAATATTAAAGCAAGATAAAGCACCGCTATGGCTTAGGACTACTGTCTACTAACCCTATTGGATTCGCTCACCTCAATGTTAACCTATTGAGAAAATTAGTCTACTATTTACAGCTACATAAACTTTGAAAGTAAAATTCAATGAAAATGGTACTTTTAGATAGTCTGAACCTTTCTGCACCTTGCAATCGAATTCATTTTATAAATTTCGTTCACCAAAGGAATTTATGAGCGTTTAAAACACACTGTACCAGATTTTTTTCTTTGAATAATTTAAATTTTAAAATATTATTTGCATTTTTTAAAAAAAAAAGCAAAAAATGACCCAAGTTAAATTTCTTTCTCTATTACGGAGTACAATTTAAAAAAAAATCTTTCAGACCGAGTCGGCAGTCCTTTGACACATTTTCGTCACAGATTAACACTGAGGTGAGCGAATCCAATAGAGTTAGTACACAGCAAGATTACCAATGTAAAAATGACTGCTATTAAAAGTTGCTTCAAAATTTTTCTTTAAATGAATAGTTTTATCATTTCTTTTGCTGTGAAAGAAACAAACAAAGGCTTTGCTTAATGCAACGAAAAATTCTGAAGTTATGATTTACACCTACTTTTATGTGTAATACACTACTCTCGCACTTTTGGTAAAATTAGATTAAAATTTACAACTGAAAAGATTTCAAGTGACAATCAATTTTACTAGATATCTCGGCTTGTCAGTTCTTTAAGGTTCTATTGCTTCTTACAGTGGGCCTATTGTGGTAAGAAATTCTATTAATAAATAGCTATTGTAATTTTTAACTAATTTTTATGATATCAATAGTTTTATCATTTATTTTAGTGTGAAAGACACAATGAAAGGTTGTTTAATGCAACGAAAAATTCTGAAGTTATGATTTACACGTACTTTTATGTGGAATACACTACTCTCGCACTTTTGGTAAAATTAGATTAAAATTTACATCTGAAAAGATTTCAAGTGACGATCAATTTTACTAGATATCTCGGCACGCCAGTTCTTTAAGGTTCTATTGCTTCTTACAGTGGGCCTATTGTGGAAAGAAATTCTATTAATAAATAGCTATTGTAATTTTTAACTAATTTTTATGATATCAATAGTTTTATCATTTATTTTAGTGTGAAAGACACAATGAAAGGTTGTTTAATGCAACGAAAAATTCTGAAGTTATGATTTACACGTACTTTTATGTGGAATACACTACTCTCGCACTTTTGGTAAAATTAGATTAAAATTTACATCTGAAAAGATTTCAAGTGACGATCAATTTTACTAGATATCTCGGCACGCCAGTTCTTTAAGGTTCTATTGCTTCTTACAGTGGGCTTATTGTGGTAAGAAATTCTATTAATAAATAGCTATTGTAATTATTATCTAATTTTTATGATATCAATAGTTTTATCATTTCTTTTGGTGTGAAAGATGCAATCAAAGGTTGCTTAATGCAACGAAAAATTCTGAAGTTAAGATTTACACTTACTTTTGTGTGAAATACACTATTCTCGCACTTTTGGTAAAATTAGATTAAAATTTACATCTGAAAAGATGTTAAGTGACGATCAATTTTGCTAGATATCTCGGCACGTCAGTTCTTTAAGGTTCTATTGCTTCTAACAGCGGGGCTGTTGTGGTTAGAAATTCTATTAATAAATAGCTATTGTAATTATTATCTAATTCTTATGATATCAAAGCGTTGCTTTCATTTGTATATGTAGGTTCAGAAAATCGGGGTTTTGAACTCCAATAACCGAAACCTAAAACCGTAGAAAATTGGTTTGGTTATTCGGTTTTTTAGGATAACTTTTTTCAGAGCAAATCTCTAAAAGTTTATAAATAAGAGCATTAAAGCTAAACGTATATAGTACTCATAAGTACGAAATTTCTGTTCACAATTAAAACAAGATAAGAAATACGAAAAAATACAAATGTAATAACTTTAGCAAAACATCTTCATTAACCATATCAACAGCTTTCAAAATCCGTGTTGAATTAGGCTATAGATATGCTTAAAAGATTGTATCCTGTCAAAGTGCCTATTGTCAGTGAAATAGCTAATAATCTGCCAAATGAGGAGCCTGGATCTAGCAATACAGAATATTGCAATCTTTCGCTAAGAGAAGAATTAAGTTTGGCTATTGCATAAGCAGTAATGGAGCCGGACACTGAAGATAATTTTAATGTTTTAAAACGAGAATTTGCGTTATACAAAAGGACGAGCAATAAAACAAAAATTTTTTTTTATTAGCTAATGCGATTAAAAGTATAAAACCGACATCCGCAGAAAGTGAATGAGTGTTTTCCATCGCATTTAATTTTTGTACAAGAATGCAATCGTGACTATCAGATGATTCACTACACGCTGTAGTATATTTGAAGATACATTATTTGGAGAAAAACAGAAAATATTAATTATTGCTTTAATTTATTTTTTAATAAATTTATTTTTAGTATTTGAATTTAAAAACATGCAAAAAGAAATTCTATATCAACAGCCTATTTTATTTTTTTATTTTTTATTTTACCTGGAAACCCTGAATAACCGTAAAAACCGTGGTTTTTAGAAAATTAGAAACCGAAAACCTTGCTTTTAAAAAGTTCAGGTTTTCAGAAACCCTATTTGTGGGTTATATTACTCCATGGAAGCAGACATCTATTTTTGAGATGTTACATTTTTATATAAATATTTTGCTCATTGCAAATATTTTGCTACTGAAAAATAACTCTCAATACAAAATTCATTATATTCATCTTTTCCAAGTTTTAATTTGATTTGCATATATAAAATGAATACAGAGAAAATGTCAAATAATCTCAAAGAGTTATTTTAGTTCTATTTTGTCAATATCTTTTTTATAAAACGTATCTTTAAACACGAAAATCTGATATTTTCTCATTATAAAGTAAATACGTAAAGACAAAATTACAGAATTTTCTCTCTTTGATATGTTTTATAAACTGCTGATATAAGGACAAAATTAATTTATTTTATCTACTGAAAAGATATATCCTTATAAATTCAAAGATAGGACAGCATTCAAATATTTTTCAAACATCATTGTAAATCGATATGTCGATATATATTTTATTGATATAAACGTGAGGGCGAAATTCGATAGCTGTGTCTTATCGATATGTCCTTAAAATACAGACGTAAAGGTAAAAAAAAATTGATCATGGATGCGTTTTTATAAAATGAAGACATGAAAACAAAAGTCATAAATTTTTTTATCTTATTGGTATGTCGTTATTCAAGAAGGATAATGAAACAAAATTCACTAATTTTGTCTTATCAGTATGCCTTCATAAAATGCTTTTATTTTTTGAGTTTGTATTTTTTTCAGGGCGACGGCTGTTGTCTTGACGACATCCTCCCATCCACACCATATTTGTAGGTTACATGGTTATGAGATCCCCATGTAGGTGAACTAACATTGCTCCCTATGTAGACAGCACGCGAAGCGCCAAGCACACTCCAGGGAAGCTCACTACACAAATCACTGTGCAATTATAGACGGTCCTTCGTAAAATGCAAGTGTAACGATAAAATTCAGTATTTTTTAGTCATTGAAATATTCTTATAAAATGTAGATGAGAAGATAAAATTCAATGATTTTGTCTTACCGACATATCCTTATTAAACACACATGTAAAAGTTAAACTCCTTTAATTTTTACTTGCCGTCAGATTTTAACCGTGTTAGGCGTCCTAAGGCCACTTTGATTATTTACCCTGGTCATCTTCCCTGGGTAATCATCTTCCCTGGGTCATCTTCCCTGGGTTCGCCCTAAGGCCACTTTGATAATTTATCCTGGACATCTTTCCCGGTCATTCAGTATTTTTTACTCATTCAAATATTCTTATAAAATGTAGATTAGACGATAAAATTCAATGATTTTGTCTTACCGACATATCCTTATTAAACACACATGTAAAAAATAAAGCCCTTTAATTTTGACTTGCCGTCAGATTTCAACAGGATTAGGCGTCCTAAGGCCACTTTGATTATTTACCCTGGGTATCTTCCCCATTCTTAACTTTCCCTCCAACCTCTTCAAAATTCTAAATTACAATAGCCCCTTCGGTTCTGGTTTCGACCTGTCACTCTTTGATAGATCGACCTCAAGACTATCTCATCGACTTCAGCCACCGTGTCTCCTTTTACTATAATTCTGCCACATTAAATTGTTGCCAAACGTTGTATTTATTTATTTAGTTAGTTAGTTATTATTTATTTATTTTTTCTTAACCTTCAACTTCAACACTTTTCCGTAAATCCTGAGAGCGGAAATATAGCCACAAAAAATTACCCTTGCCGAGGGTATGGAGCTCTGCTCTCCGGTACCTCTTTAATGTACCATGTCAGTGTCAATCAAGATACCCTTGAACCCCCCTCCCCTATCGAAATTGCACATTTATTTTGGTTGAGTCGCTGTTCTTGCCATAATATGCAACAACATTTTAACATACCGTAAAATCTTGACTATAATACGCGAGCTTAATTTTGCGCGAAATTTTCGGAAAAAATTAAAATACGACTATAATACACACCCATAACTTTTCAATATTTTATTTAAAAAATTGCATAGGTATTTATTAACAGAAATAAAATTTGTAATAAAAAGCAACGAAAACGTTAAATTCAGTAGGAAAAAACTTAAATTTTTATTCAAACCAAACAATACTGTCAAATTATCATACGTAATCACTTTCACTAGAATGCAGCTCTTCTATTGTTGTTGTGTCCATGTCATAATTATTGATGCCGTCGTAAAATATATCGCCATCATCATCCTCATTTGATGACACCTGCCCATCCTCCCATAATATGTCGTTCTCACTGCCGTCTCACGTTTAACAATTGATAATTTTTCTGTTGCCGTATAGGACAGTCTTGAAGAAATTTTGAGGAAAATAAATAAAATAAAATAATAAATTTTTGCACTTGCAACAACCGACAACTGTCACTATTTCAAGGGACCTGTTATTAAACGAACGCGTGGGTGTACGAACTGGGAGTTCCGTTTGCTTGAAAGGAACACCTGCTTAGTAAACGGGTGGATGAATCACGGAGTGCAGATGCACGCGCACCCGTGTTTTGACAATATCTGACAGCTGTTGTACGTTCGTTTATTCAATGTTTAAAACTCCTTTTTTGTACACCAGTATAATATGCACCCTCATTTTTGCGGACTAAAATGTTAAAAAAAAGTGCGTGCTATACTCAAGATTTTACGGTACATTTGAAACATGACTCAGAAGTCAAACCCGAGAGCTCCTGCTTTCTGAACAATTCTGGTAACATCCACAACCCCATGTCATGTCATGATGCTTTAAAACTTAACTAACATGATTTTTTTTCGATAATGTTGTTTTCTCTACCTTATCTATTTATATAAAACAGTTTCGTAACTGACTGATTGACTGACTGACTGACTGACATATAACGCACAGACCAAACCGCTCGACCTAAAGGTCTGAAAATTTGCCTGACGATTCTTCTTATAGTGTAGGGGTGCACTAAGAGAGGTTTTTGAAAAATTCTTCTTAGATTTTTTAAAATTTAATTTTTAAGCTGTTTTTGTAAACATTCTTTAAAGTTTGCATTTAAAATAATAACTTGAGGCTTATAAAATTTATATCACGAGAAAGATCGTAAAAACTCCTTTAAAATGAAAACTTTTTCGAATCTTTACTTCCATTTTCTCATTTTTGGTAAATTTTTCAAAATCAATTTTTAGAATTTAATTTATTGAATGCTGATCGCGTGATTTCTTTTTCTGGTACGTTAAATTAATCTATCATCAAGTACATAACAACTAAATAGACAAAAAAAATTTATTTTCTTGCTAATGCGACAGACGATTGGACATTATCCAAAAAAATATTAAAATACAGCAAAAGATATGTCCCTCAAGCTATTCTATATTAACTGTACTATATTCTTTAGCATGTTCTATTAGATTTAATTTGAATGCTTTCTTCTACATTATTTTGTCGATAAAAATATACCTTATGATTTTTTTATCTTATTAATAAAAGCAAGTGTTTACACTTGTGTGTGTGTGTGTGTGTGTGTGTGTGTATGCAGCCCCCAGGCGAATCTGTGAAACTTACAACCGTGAAATTTGGCACACGGGTAGTGCAGACTATGGGAAGGTGCACCTCGAAGCCCGAATTTTAAATTTTATTCTAGAAATTTTTTTATTTTATGTTTTGTGCGATATTGTATGTTTTTTTAACTTCAGATTACGATATCTCGGCAAAAAATTATCGTAGAATTTTGATCTTTTTACAATCTAAGACTAAAATTTCAGACGAAACAGACATTTCTCCTTCAAACAAGGCCTCATTCGTTTAAAAATAATTTAAAACAGACTAATATTTTCATCAAAACATTAAATCAGCTTTTTCGAGAAATTTATGCACTTTTTAGCATCTATGGTGGATGCTCTTCGTGTTTTTATCTTACAAAGAAAATATTTACATCATCTGGAAGATGAAAGCTTTCTCATTCATATAAACCTCATTTCAAGTCTCTATCTTAAAATTTCGGTTTTTAATTGAATTTTAAAGAACAATACGTCAACACAAATTCCCTACCGTTCATTCAAATGGGGAAGCCTGGAAGGAAGAATTTTTCGCCCATACGTGGGGGGGGGGTGGAGGGGTGGAAAGAAGCGAAGTTGTAAAGAACGATTGAGTCATGACAAAGCGTGATTCTTTCACAGCGTGATTCTCAGTAAAAAATGAATCACTGAAAAGATGTGTCACCGTGTGTCTAATTTTTAAAAACTTTTTAATCATAAATAGATCATTTTTTTTATTTCGAGTTACAAACTGACCTTTTGAAATTCGGTCATGTTTTTATCGATGTAATTTTTTTTCATTAAATGTTACATATTTGGAAAGAGCCTTAAAAAATTTTAATTTAAATTTTTTAATCATTATTAGATCATTTCAAGATGTACTGACTTTTGGGGGGATATTTTGCAAGTTAAAAGTGAAAAGAAATTTTAATTCAAGTAACTGTCATTCGAATATGAATCGATTCGGTTTAGGTAAATTTTTCGCACCATTTTCGAAAATAGTTCTGAATACCTTTCGTTTCGTAAGCTTGAATTTTTATTTGAAACTCTTATTTTTAATATAATTGCATACTATTTAATAAGAAATATAAAATATGATTTCAACAATTATATTAACGAAGTAATATGTATTTTCATTATTGAAACATGCTATTTAATAAGAAATCTATATTAATAAAAGCGAATGTTTGCGTGTGTGTTTACTTACGTGTGCTATAATCATTGCTAAATTCGCATGTTATTATTATATTGCTTGAGAAATGAAAGAAATTTTGAGTTTGAATGTGGTATTTATATTATTTGTTTGATTTCTACAGTTTTAAATGACGTTAATTAATTTCTTATGTTTACAGTAAGTAATTTATGTTTTCGTATCGTTTCACATAACTATTTTTCCTTACGTTAATAGAAGTTCAGTTAAAATCGGAAAATTGTAGACAACTTTTAAGAAAGTTGGGTTTTACGTTTTTTCAAACTATGAAACTGAAGATTCCGATTATGTCTTTAGTCTTCACATAGTTTTTAACAATAATATGATCCATAACAAAAAGCCGATGCTATTATTTTTTTTCTCATTTTATTTATATTATATTTATTTTTCTCATCGTATAACTTTTGAATACTACTGAAGTATCAATTCTACTGTTATTCAATTTAAAAAAAAATCATAATATTTCATATTTTAAGGACCGTCCGGCAGTCAATGCGCTGAGGGCCATAACTGAATTCAATTCGTGCATTGTTTTAATGTGTTTATTTTTTCAATAATTTTTTGTTTTGTTAACTCACATTTTTGTCTTTGCAGATTCAACTTCCATTGCTGTTTGGTTCTTTTCATTTTCTGTATTTTTGAATTTAATCTCAGTTTCATTTCAGGATCTTTCATTTTATTTGCTTTCATTTTGTGCTTAATGTTTTACTAATGTTTTATCCTTAGCACTTTTATTTCAATATGCCACAGCCTCCAAGAAAAAAAAATGTCTTCGGACACAAAAGCGACAGAACAGAGAACGAAATCGAAGTAGGGGAGAAGATGAATCTACTCCAGAAAGAGAAGCAAGACAGGAAGCAAACAGACAAGGAGAACAAAGAAGAAGAGAAATCGAATGTACTCCTGAAAGAGAAGCAAGACAGGAAGAAAACAGACAACGAGAGCAAAGAAGAAGAGAAATCGAATGTACTCCTGAAAGAGAAGCAAGACAGGAAGCAAACAGACAACGAGAGCAAAGAAGAAGAGAAATCGAATATACTCCTGAAAGAGAAGCAATACATGAAGCAAACAGACAACGAGAGCAAAGAAGAAGAGAAATCGAATGTACTCGTGAAAGAGAAGCAAGACAGAAAAAAAAAACAGACAACGAGACCAAAGAAGAAGAGAAATGGAATGTACTCCGGAAAGACAAGCAAGACTACAGCAGGTTAGAACTGCAATAAGTGCTGCTCGAAGGCGCATGTACACTAATTTTGAAAATGCAACTTTTCACTACGACCCATCGAAAGATTACGTATCTGATCCTTCGTATAACATTGGATCCATGTCTGAAACTTGCCAACATTGTGGAGCAAAGAAGTGGAAAGGTGAAGCCACAGGTATGTGCTGCAGAGGAGGAAAGGTTCAACTGCCACAGTTGATGGATCCACCCGAGTCCCTATGTTCTTTACTCAGCGGCACCTCTCAAGAAGCTAAACATTTCCTTTCTAATATAAGAAGCTACAATTCCTGTTTCCAGATGACCTCTTTTGGCACAACGAAAGAAATTAGAGAGCCCGGATACATGCCTACATTTAAGGTACAGGGTCAAGTTTATCACCGCATCGGCAGTCTGCAGCCTCTACCGAGGGAAGAGCCTAAATTTTTGCAAATTTACTTTGTCGGAGACACTACACAACAAGCAGAGCATCGCTGTAAAAACAAGCCACAAACAAGACGAGACATAGTACTACAGTTGCAAGGTATGCTGCATGATCACAACTGTTACATCCAGAGCTTTAAGTCTGCTATGGATAAGATTAGCCCGGAATTCAAATTGGTGATCGTAGCGGACAGAACCCTACACGGTGAACAAGAGAGGCGGTTCAACGGCCCTGCAACAGAAGAAGTCGCTTTGATCATGGTGGGTGAACAACATGGGACAAGAGACATAGTTTTAGAAGAAAGAAGTGGCACCCTCAAAAAAATTCCCGAGACGCACAGGTCCTGCGACGCGCTACAGTATTCACTCATCTTTTGGCAGGGGAAGGATGGATATCATTTTGAACTGCGACTAAAAGACCCAACTGCAGGAATGTCCCAAACTAAGAAGATTTCAGCTATGAAATTCTATGCTTACAGGATGATGATACGTTCTTCAAATTTCAACATATTACTGAGAAGCAAAGACCTGTTCCACCAATTTATCGTTGATATGTATGCCAAGATTGAATCGGAAAGACTATTGTACATACCAATAAATCAGAGGACTCTCAGAGTTGAACAGTATGCTCATTTGAGGGATGCGGTCGTTAATGATGGAAATATCTCTGACATAGGCCAGTTGATCATCTTGCCTTCCAGATATACAGGGGGTCCAAGGTACATGCACGAGCGTACTCAAGATGCCATGACCTACGTGAGAAACTACGGCAGACCAGACCTCTTCATCACTTTCACCTGCAATCCAAACTGGACAGAGATACAGGAAGAACTATTTGTTGGACAAAAACCACAGGATCGTCATGATTTGTTAGCAAGAGTATTTCATCAGAAACAAAAAACGCTTATGAGTCTCATCACAAACGCAAAGATTTTTGGAGAAGTTCAGTGTGATATGTACACGATAGAGTGGCAGAAGCGAGGACTTTCTCATGCTCACATTCAGATTTGGCTCAAGGACTCCGTACACGTTCACCGCGTGGACGACTTTATCAGTGCAGAAATCCCTAATGAACAAGAAGACCCGGAACTTTTTTCAATTGTAACTAAGCAGATGGTGCACGGCCCCTGCGGATCCATAAATCCAACCTCTCCATGCATGAAAGATGGAATTTGGACTAAACGATACCCGCGCCAATTTTTGAAAGAGACGCAAACAGGACGAAATGGATATCCACTTTATCGGCGCAGATCACCACAAGACGGGGGATATAAGGCTGACATCGTTTATAAAGGATCGCAAGTGTCTATAGATAATACTTGGAATGTCCCGTATTGCCCTCTACTAACAAAAATTTTCAATGCCCATATCAACGTAGAGTAATGCAATTCTGTTAAGTCTATAAAGTATGTCTGTAAGTATATTAACAAAGGATCTGACATGCCTGTTTTTCAAGTGAACAGTGGCGAGAATGACTTAAATGAAATTGTCCAGTATCAAATGGGAAGATATATCAGCAGCAATGAAGCAGTATGGCGAATACTCAACTTTCCTATTCATGAGCGCCACCCCACAGTGATTCATCTGAGCGTCCACCTTGAGAATGGACAGATAGTCTACTTCACACCAGAAAACGCTGCTGAACGTGCCCAAACACCTCAGGAAACGACACTCACGTCTTTCTTCAGACTTTGCACCCAAGATGAGTTTCACGCACCCTGTTGTACAACCAAGTTCCCAAATACTACACTTGGAACAATGGAACAAGACATGGAACCGTCGAAAACAAGGATGCGTTGTACCTGGGCAAACAGGAATAAGGTCAAGCGATGCACTGGGCCGGGTGTACACCGTCCATCCGAACAATTCAGAGTGCTTTCACCTGCGCCTTCTGCTGCATGAAGTACCAGGCCCAAAATCATATGAAGATTTAAAAACATTTCAGGGACAGCTCTGTTAAACTTACAAAAAGGCCTGCCAGCTTAGAGGCCTTTTGGAGAACGATGACCACTGGAACAATGCACTCGAAGAAGCGGCTGCATCTCGATCACCAAAGTTTTACGGAATATGTTTGCTGTAATGCTACATACATGCTCCATGTCATCTCCCGAACAGTTATGGATGAATCATAAGGAGAACCTGTCCGAAGACATGCTGCACCAAGCACGCATGCAGCAGCAGAATATTGATCTGGACTACAGTGACGACATCTTCAACAGAGCGCTAATCAACATTGAGGACAAGATTATATTGATGGGTGGATCGGACCTAAAAAGCTTTGGACTTCCCCAACCAAATCGAAACCTTGATTCAGTCCTGCCGAGTGAAGAACGTATGGAGCGAAATTATGATACGAATGTAGTCGCAACATACATAGAGGAAAATGAGCTGAAAATGGTCCCAGATCAAAAGGAAGCATTTGACAAGATCACAATAGCAGTTTTCAATGGTCGTGGTGGCATATTCTTTTTGGATGCTCCGGGCGGTACAGGGAAGACTTTTCTAATCAATCTTCTTTTGGGAAGTGCGACACAGAAACGAGATTGGCCTGGCTGTTGCTTTTTCTGGCATTGCTGCAACAATATTGACAGGAGGGAGGACAGCTCACTCGGCTTTAAAAGTTACCTTTAAATCTGGCAAACACAGAGACTCCTACGTGTAACATTTCAAAAAATTCAGGAAAGGCAAGGGTTCTGAAGCATTGCAAGTTAATTGTCTGGGATGTATGCACCATGTCCCACAAAGGCGCATTCGAAGCACTCGATGTCACATTGAAGGACATCAGAGGTAACAATTACAGAATGGGAGGCGTAACTATGGTGTTGGCTGGCGACTTTCGACAGACACTTCCGGTTATTCCACGTGGAACCAGGGCGGATGAAATGCAGGCCTGCTTAAAATCGTCTTACGTGTGGAATGACATCGAAAGACTTGGTCTTTCCACAAACATGCGAGTTCATGTCAATGGTGATCCCTCAGCCCAGCAATTTGCAGATAACATTCTACAACTTGGAAATGGAGCCATTACTGCTGATAATACAGGATGTATAGCCATGGAAACGATTGGAATGATTGTGACAACTCAACAACAGCTGAAAGAAGCGGTGTTTCCAAATGTGGCCCAGCACTTCACTGATCACACATGGCTGTGCGAAAGAGCAATCCTTGCCCCAAAAAATGAAGATGTCAACGTCATCAATAAGCAGCTTTTACAAGAATTGCCAGGTAAAGCTCAAGTTTTCAAATCTATTGACACCACCTGTGATACAGAAGAAGCGGTACACTACACCACAGAATTTTTAAATACGTTGGAGCCATCTGGAGTACCCTCTCACATATTAGAGCTGAAGATTGGTGCACCAATTATGCTGCTCAGAAATCTTCATCCACCTTCACTCTGCAATGGAACAAGACTTGCTGTAAAGAATCTGATGCCGAATGTGATTGAAGCCACTATTATGACAGGACACTCTGCAGGCGAAGTCGTATTTATTCCCAGGATATCAATCATCCCTTCCGATATACCATTTCAATTTAAAAGACTTCAGTTCCCTGTCCGTTTAAGTTTCGCCATGAGCATTAACAAGGCACAAGGGCAATCGCTAAAAGTAGTTGGACTCGATCTTCTCAAACCCTGTTTCTCCCATGGTCAACTTTATGTGGGTTGTTCTAGAGTTGGAAAATCTGATAATCTCTACATCCTAGCTCCAAATGGAAGAACAAAAAATATAGTATATCCTGAAGCTCTCTAAACTGATATTTCAAGAAAGGAAAGTGAAAGAAGACTCAAGTGAATTTTATCAACGGTATACTGACTTTAATATAGCATTCAAGTCAACAACATGAATGGACAAGCCACATATCAAGAAGCGTTAATTTAATTTATATCAGCCTTTTGAAAGACACAAATAAGAGGAGCAATGCCGTGTATTTATTTTATGATATTTATACTGTTATTAATTCTATTTTATTTATACTGTGTTTAGTTTTTAAATTGATTTTTGTTAACAAACATTAGACAATTTGACATTTTTACTTTTTAACATTTAGTAGTAGAAGAATGATGAAAGGCTGAATCTACTAATATTCTGAGATGTGTATAACATTTCATATGGTTTTTTTAAAATGTTATTTATACTGTGTTTACTTTTTTAATTGATTTTGGTTAACAAGCATTCGACAATTCCAATCTTATTTATACTGTGTTGAGTTTTTAAATTGATTTTGTTTAACAAACATTCGACAAAGTGACATTTTTACTTTTCAGCTTTACTTTTCAAAATTCTTTGCTTTCCTAAAGACAATTTGACATTTTTCCTTTTCGACTTTTAGTGATTTATTATAAATTCAATTTATTATAAATTCAAATTAATGGAGATAATGTTAATGTTTTTTTGCAGGAAGTAATTTTTTGTTGACATGAAAAATGATTCAGATATTATATAAATTGATTGCTTTTTACATTATTTTCAACTCATAAATGGTTTAAATGTAGATATATAAAAGCTTTCAACTTTTGTTAGTGTATTTAGGCCTGTAGTGTATAATAATGTTTCATTTCTATTTGTATAATTAAATTCTTTCCCACTGTCTGAATATTTTTTTTCTGTTGAAATTAATGGAGATAATGTTAATGTTCTTTTACAGGGACTAATTTTTGGTTGACATGAAAAATGATTCAGATATTATAAAAATTGATTGCTTTTTACATTATTTTCAACTCATAAATGGTTTAAATGTAGATATATAAAAGCTTTCAACTTTTGTTAGTGTATTTAGGCCTGTAGTGTATAATAATGTTTAATTTATATTTGTATAATTACATTTTTTTTCTCACTGTCTGAATATTTTTTTTCTGTTCAAATTAATGGAGATAATGTTAATGTTTCTTTTTGCAGGGACTAATTTTTTTTAATTTAAAAAATGATTGATATTATAAAAATTTATTGTTTTTAATTTTTAAATAATTAAGGAAACATATCCCTACTGGGGATCCTCGCCTTGCATATATTGCGAAAGGAGGATAAGGCGCCTTTGCTGTACACCTAGCGTGGTGAGGAAAACAGCAGTACCGTCATAAAACGCCAGTTAGTGGCCACGTTTGCAGTTTTGTCATCTTTGGCTATACTGTGTTTCCTTTTCTTTAATTTTGCCCTTTTCATTTTAATCCCAGTTTTAAGGCAAACTTTATCAGTCATTTATTTTGTTTTTGTATTTCTATAATTTCAAAACATGCTTTTCATTTCATTTTCTGTAATTTTGCACTCTTGATTTTAATCTCAGGTTTATTTCACGGTCTTTCATTTATAGTTCTGATTTAAGTTGTGTTTAGTTCTTGTTTATACTGTGTTTCCTTTTCTGTAATTTTGCCCTTTTGATTTTAATCTCAGTTTTCAGGTAAACTTCAGGTAAAAATATTAAAATATAGTAAAAGAAATGTTCCTCAAACTGTGCTATATTAACTGTACTATATTCTTTTGTATGTTCTATTAGATTTAATTTCAATATTTTCTTCTACATTATTTTGTCTATTAAAATATCTGTTACGATTTTTTATAAATATATTTTTTTTTGTTTTTTGGGCATTATTTGCATACATTGGTCGTTGTATGTATGCAATTTTAATGTACTCCGTAGCGAAGCACGGGTATTCAGCTAGTAAATATATATTTTTGTTTTTTTTACATCAATTACAGACATCGATCGTTGTATTTCTTATAAATATATATATATATATATATATTTGGTATTAACTGCATACATTGACCGTTGTATTTAATTTGAATGCACTCCGTAGCGAAGTGGGGGTTTTCAGCTAGTATAATTATAAATTATTACAGCATTATAATAAGACGCATTGGGAAACCTATTTTATTTACATTTATTTATATTTTCTTGTTCGTGCAAATGTTATATCAGCTAATACAAAACACAAATCAGCGATCCGCAAGTACTAAATTCATTACTTTTCCGAAAAGAAAAAAAAAAAGAAAAATCTCCTCCAACATCTCACGCACGCGATGATCAAAAAATTCGCCTCTGCCACTATTATGAAAATAATTTAATACGAAAACTTTTGCCTCTGCTGAATAGCGAAAACACTTCCACGTCTATTTTGTAGCTAATGAATTATCTCCGGACAGAGATATATTTGATTCCATATTGCCGTTGTCATTTTTCGTGACTGGGCATAAGAAATTGTTTTGTTTCAAAGCGCATTAGGGGGGGGGGGGCTCTGCGGGTAGCAGAAATTTGTTTTTGCGGCCGGCCAAACATCTGGATATTGTTAGTCAAGAGGTTTGTAATTTCTTACGGAGGGAGAAAAATCCCCGCAAAGTGACACTCAGGTTGGAAGTTTTTCGCGATTACGACAAATATAAATTTCGATATCCTCCGCGTGGCCTGCGTATTCTTCATGAAAATAAGCAAAAACATAGCTGACAGTTTTGAGGCGGAAATGTGTTTTATGCGATGGTAAGTGGATGCTGATTCTTTTTATAAAAATTATAGTTTTGCGATGTGAAACGTATTTAATGTTGAGTATATTCCCAGCGATGTGTTTAAGGTTCCGTGAGCCGCAAAACTTTTTATCCGACCGGTTGATGACTCAAAATTCGAGGCTCCACGCTCTTCTCTACCCAGGGAAAATTGAGAGGGGATATTAAGCCATTCTAAATCATGCAAACAAAGTAACTCCCAACTTTTTGCATACGTTACGTGTGACAGACAGATTGATAAAGATGTCTGCAAAACATAAGAAAGGCTGGGACGCAAAATTTTATATTTTTGTTTTCTTGCATTCTGTAAAAAAAAAATTTCCCGCAAATGGGTTTTTAAAGATAATTATGCGTATTAAAAATATTCAGATAATTTGAAATTTTGTTTAAAAAGATAAATGTCAATAATTTAATGCATGTTAAGTTTTAACGTAGGATTTCATTCCTCCATAACGTTCCTCCGGAAGGTAAAATTTCAGATGTCCTGCGTCGCGACTTATTATTTTGGCAGCGTGCCAAACCTATTCTGTATCGCTTGGGCAAGCAGTAAACAATTAAACAGAGAAGTACCAAAATGCGTCAAAATTTCTCTCTCTCTCTCTCTCTCTCTCTCTCTCTCTCTCTATATATATATATATATATATATATATATATATATATATATATATATATATATATATATACGTACATATATGCGTACAAAAGAGGTAAGCAACGATAAGTATTCCTAGGTTAATAACCCACGATAGTTTCGTTAGAAGACGATTACCTGAAATTTTTTTTTAATTTGTCTTCAAAATTTATTGCTTTAATTGTATAATTTTCTCATTCTTATGCTTAAAATATATTTTTAAAACATTTCTTTTGTATTTATAAATATTTTACTTATTAAATTTTTAATCACTTCAAAGGAGATAATTTTTCCAGAGTAATTTTTGCTTTAAGAAAAATATCAATTTAAGGAAAATAGATCTTATGGACGTTGAGGAAATTTCATAACGTTAACTTGGAAGGAATTTTAGATTTATTTTTTTAAAGATTCCAAATGAAGAAAAGATGATCTCCGGGGTTAAATAGACTTAAAGTACAGATCTCAAAAGGGTACATCCTTGTCACTAGCATTTTGTGTTCAGGACAACCTTAATAGTATGATGTCTATACAAGTGTTCCCCCGCTGTCTGAAATTTTCGCAATACTGCTTTCTGAAACAGAAAACATTTTCCTTGACCAATTAGAAAGGAGCACGCGCTCCTTCATGCGGGATAACTACTTCATGTTGATCAACCCTCCCTTATCAAACTTGCAGCCTTAAGTGTAAATATTGCTGTGTACTAACCCTATTGGATTCTCTCATCTCAATGTTAATCTATGGAGAAAATATGTCCAAAGATTGACGACTTGGATTTAAAGATTTTTTTTTAAATTGTACTCTGTAATAGAGAAATAAATTTTACACCTTGTGTATTTTTCGTTTTTTTTAAATGCACATAATATTTTAAAATGCATAATTATTCATGGTTAAAAAATCTGGTACAGTGTGTTTTAAAAGCTCATCAATTCCTTTGGTGGACGAAATTTATATCATGTATGATGTTGCAAGGTGCAGAAAAGTCCAGGCTACCTTAAAATACCATTTTGATTGGATTCTCGGCAATTATGTAGCTGTAAGTAGTAGGAAAAATGTTCTCCATAAGTTAACATCGAGGTGAGCTAATCCAACATAGTTAGAACATAGCAGCCTTAAGTTGGGGGGATTTTGCGGAGCTGAAATGAGATTTACCAACCTCACAGCAACTCATGAAGTGATATTGTCCAGATTTGCTCTTTTGCAATTGATTTCGTGCATTCTTTTTAATGTCCTCGTGAACAGTTTTCTCCGTTAAATTGTTATACAGCTGTGTTCCAGACTGTCTTTTTTCCCATACCAGAATAAGTTGCGAGTTCTCCCCGATCGGGAAGATGGTGTGTGAAAGAAATGCGAGTATCATGCGAAAGTTTTCCAATGGGAGTGTGAATTGAATAATCATGTTCAACTAATATTCTCAGTTTGTCCTTCCAATAATTATTTTTCAGTGCACAAAATTCTAAAAAAAATTTATTTTCTTGACTTGAAACATGTTGTAAATAATCGTGAAATCCCAATCGTTAAAACACGTGTTGTAATCAAACAACACGTGTCTTTACGATTATCACATTGCCATTAGCACATTTTTTATGTTCTTCTGGTCTATGGTTGCTGTAACAACTGCTGGCTATACTGAGGCGTTCTAAACGATATCGTGGAAAATATTAAACAATGTTCGAGTGGTTTCTAAAGATCACAATAACAGGCCAGAATCTAACCAAAACTTAACAATTTAATATAGAACAAATTTTTTTTTCCAATATAGCAGGCACAGAGACATTATCCTTGGTCAAAAGCACAGTACAGAATACACAATACAAAGCACAAAATTAAATACAAAATTAAATATAAGCAGACAAAAGTTCTCTAGCCTCTCAATAACGGGTAAAAATAGAAGAAATATGAAGCGCCGGACACTTAAGGCTGCTGTGTACTAAGAAAAAAATCGTATTTCCCTTTTCCTCTTCTTGCAGACTCTTGTGGTGGTAGGAGTCCAGTTGACAGTTCGAGAATTCCACACCCCCCCCCCTTAGGATTGACATTTTGAGGGATTGTAATGGCTCTCTCTCTATAGGAGGGTTAAGCGCTGCCCCCCAAATTTATTATTTAAAATATATTTTTGTAAACTATTTACAGTTACATAAATGCTGATAATCAAATAAAATTGGTATTGTCAGATAGCCTGAACTTTTCTACAAAGCGCTACAGGATTCATTTTATAAATTTCGTCCACCGAAGGAATTTATGAGCGTTTAAAACACACTATAGCAGATTTTTCCCCCGAATAATTTAAAGTTTAAACTATTAATTGCATTTTAAAAATAAACGAAAAATGTACACAAATGTAAAATTTCTTTCTCTATGACGGAGTACAATTTTTTTTAAATCTTTGAATCCAAGTCGGCAATCCGTGGACAAATTTTCTCCATAGGTTAACATTGAGGTGCGCGAATCCAATGGGGTTAGTACATAGAAGCCTTAAGAAGGTGGTCACTGCTACAGAGGGGCATCTCAGTACGATGATTCGATGAAAATGAGCGGCGAGATAGTCATGCCCCGACGTCAATCTAAAAGCTGCGACAACCCCAATCTCTTGGGCGTTCAGGCAACCGAAGGATAGGGAGGTACCATGATTTTCCTTTGGCAAGTTCTTTCCGTTCAAGCTCTTGTAGTTGTTTAATTTTCGAATTTGCTAAATGTGCAGCTGATCTAAAATGACAACACCACGCGGTGTTCACTAGGTGGTCACCCTCCGAAGTACTGATCGCGCCCGATGCTGCTTGACTTTGTTGATCTGACGAGAACCGCTATTTTCAGTATGGTATGGCCGTTGACATTGAGAACAAAACTTAAGAGGTTGCAATTCGAACTGAACAATTTACAGATGAACGAGATGTCAGGATACATAAGAATTTAACGGCGGCTTCTCATAGCGACTAGTTTAGTCTTTCAGAAAACAAGAGTTCCTATGCCGCTCCTGTCCCGATCTTAAGTGGACTCTCTCGAGTCTAGTATATATATATATATATATATATATATATATATATATATATATATATCCATATATATATATATATCCTTTGGAAACTCCTTAGTTGCGACGCTGGGGTCTTCTCAGAAAAGCGTCTGTTTTCGAGATAGGAGCATAGGATTAGCTCTTGTTAACAGCCACGTCGTGGGAGTAATCTTGAGGGTCATTATGTGAAAACTTGTTGCTTCTATAGTGTCAAAATCTCTGAATAAGGGCCACGAAACGATAGCTTTATGAGAACACAAGGGTGGCCGATGATTTTTAGCACACAGATTTCATCAAGCTTTCGGGAAAGACGAGACGTGCGGCTTAAGACCACCGACGAAAGGAATGTTAAAATAGGATGGGGGAACACAGAAATTGTTTCTTAGGCCCGACAGATGTTTTTTGTTGGATTTCACTTTTTCTAGGGGTTGTCCCACGAGGTTCTACGTATCGCTACGGTACCCTGCTGTATATATCTGCGTTTTAAGTCTTTTTATCTCGAAATGAAATTTTTTTACGATTAGTCATCTTTAAAATGATATTTCTAAAATTCCTTGCAAGTTAGGTATCAGTAGGAAATTTCAAAGAGCAATTTTTCTTCTATTTTCAACAAACTCTATGGAAGGGGCTCGACTTGAGAAGATTATGAAAATATGTCCCAGGGATCAAAAATTACTGTGAAAGAAAAAAAATTTAGTCCTTCTATAAAGGGACTCAAAATTTTTATTAATTGAATAAATTATATTGATACCTTTCCTGCAAAAGCGAAGAAATACCCAAATAGAATAACAACAAGTCCAGCTGATATATCAAAAACCAGGCACGCTTTAATTTTGAATTTAAATTTGAATTTTTAATTAAAGGCACATTTGGGGAAAATAAATCGTTTCAATATGTGTGTAAAAATAACCTGTCCTTTTTAAAATCTTGCGTAGAAGAGATCAGCTTTATAGTATCATTGTCTGCAATAGAAATTTTTGAAAGTTGTAAGAAAATATGAATAGTATAAATCGTATTCACAGATACAAAAATATTATATATTCCTGCATACGTTATTATTGTAAAAAATTTTGAGAGCATTCTGAGAGCAGATATTCTGATAGCATTTTCAGCATAAATTTACAATCATGCAGTTTTATTATATTATATAGATCCAAAACTATAATAGTTATGTATTATCTATTCAAATTAGTTGTTATACTTTTAACCAAAAAACTTTCCCCTGGTGATGCTGTGAATCTAATATTGTATTTACATTTTATTCGTCTGGAGATCCTTTCTACTATTATATGAAACAGGTGCGAGACTGCGCATAAAATTTTAAAATGTATGAAAATATACACCAACCTCGTCCTTGTATATTTATGATAAAATCATTCCTTTGCCCCGAAAAAATTCTCCACTAGCAAATATCGGAAAAATATCACTTTAAATTTCGTTATCGTTATTTCCCTTTCGTAAGTTGGTATTCAAAATGCTATATTCGAAACTACTTTATTATATCATTCCTTTTTTTTTCATTTTGTATCCTGTTATATTTTGTGCATGATTTTTATATTTTAGTGAAAGAAGCTTAGAATTATCTGTATTTCGCATACTGGTTTATGCAACAGAATTATATTGCATACAATATGAAATGCAATACTTTGTAATCCGCTAGATTTTATCACAAGATGTTATATATTTTGATATAATGATATAGGGAATGTACAACATTCTTGATTCCACACTTTAAACTATAAAAGTAAGTCAAACTGAATTAAAAAAAAACATGCAAAACTATTATTCTTAAAACTTATTAACACCATTATATATTTTGCTATAATGAAATAGGGATTATACAACATTCTAAATTCCGCACTTTAAGCTATACAAGTAAGTCAAACTGAATTAAAAACATACAAGTCTCATTAAGACTTACTAACACAATTATATATTTTGCTACAACTAAATAGGGAATGTGCAACATTCTTAATTCCGCACTTCAAGCTATACAAGGAAGACAAAATGAATTTAAAAAAACATGCAAAAGTATCATTCTTAAGACTTATTAACACCATTATATATTTTGCTATAACGAAATAGGCAATGTGCAACATTCTTAATTCCGCACTTTAAACTATACAAGTAAGTCAAACTAAATTAAAAAAACATGCAAAACTATTATTCTTAAAACTTATTAACACCATTATATATTTTGCTATAATGAAATAGGGATTATACAACATTCTAAATTCCGCACTTTAAGCTATACAAGTAAGTCAAACTGAATTAAAAACATACAAAAGTCATTAAGACTTATCAGCACAATTATATATTTTGCTATAATGAGATAGAAAATGTGCAACATTCTTAATTCTGCACTTTAAGCTATACAAGTAAGTCAGACTAAGTTAAAAAACATACAAAAGTATCACGGGCCATTCTTAAGACTTATTAACACAATTATATATTTTGCTATAATGAAATAGGGAATGTACAACATTCTTAATTCCGCACTTTAAACTATACAAGTCAAACTGAACTAAAAAAACATACAAAGTCTCATTCTTAAGACTTATTAACACAATTATATTTCAAAGTTATGTTATAAACAGAAATAATGTAATACATAGTGAGGTTGGTAACCTCACTATATATTGCATTAAGGTCTTCAATAATTCCAGGGTTCATGGTAACCTAGTCAGAATGATGTTTATAGAATACGATATAATTGCAAGATTTACAGTAGATTTAAAGAACAAGATATTATCAAAGTTATAAAGGCTAGCCGCATAAGATGGCTAGAACACCTTTTTATATACAATGACTCAAACCTAACTAAAATGGTGACCTTTTCAGAAATTGAGGGTACGCGAAAAAGAGGAAGGTCCCCCACCAGGTGGGTCGTTTCTGTTGACAGAGATCTTAGGGATCTCGGAGTCAACCGATGGCAATCTATTGCTCCAGATAGAGTCATATGGAGGAGGCTCATGACACAGCCTTGGCCTGTGACAGGCTGTAGTGCTGATGAAGAAGAAGAAGACGTGGTAACCTAGTGGTAGTGCGTCGGCTTTCGGTGCTGAGGGTTTTCGGATCGAATCCCGACAAGCGCCATTAAATACCTCCGTATCTAGACCGGATATGGCACATTAAATCCGTAGACCCCAAAGTCCCTTTATGAGGTCAGAGAGGGTCGGAGAGGGTATGATTCCTCAGATGTTCTGTCAAAACTGCCGTGACACCTCGTTAAATAGGACTCCGACCCTCGTGGTGCCAATATAAACTAGAGCCGCACCCTTCAGTGCGCTAGCCTATATGGATCTTGTTTGGAATAATATATATATATATATATATATATATATGTGTGTGTGTGTGTGTGTGTGTGTATGTATATATGTATATATATATATATATATATATATATATATATATATATTATATATATATATATATATTATATATATATATATATATATATATATATATATATTATATATATATATATATATATATATATGTATATGTATATGTATATATATTTGTATATATATGTATATGTATATATATATATGCATATATATGTATATATATATATATATATATATGTGTGTGTGTAAGTAAATATAATGTATGCATGTGTGTGTATAAGCGGCCCATTTTGGATAATCCGTTATAATATTATGATGGGCTTGAATTATCAGGCGGAGAATTGGATAGAATGGACTTCCTTGCCGAGAACTTCTATGAGAGTTATAAATGTTTGTTACTGTGCAGTTGGATTATACCCTGAATTTCAATTATTAAGGGAAAGGAGAGGAGAAATAAAAATTTTCTAAGATATGAAATAGTCTGGAGCCCTTAGAAAACACCCTTATGGCATTTCTACGTGTTTTCTAAGTTATTCTAATTACGTTATGCATCATCGAATTCAGCTAGACAAACCTAATCAGAATAATTCTCCATTTTGCTTTCTCTGAGGCATCTGCAATAATACTTTATTGAACAATGAGAGAATATTTATCTTATTCTATCCTGGATACTTTACCGCTTCATGTAACTAAACAAAATAAGTAAAGTCCCTCGCCAACAGAAACTTCATTTATACAGAACTTCATTTATATCACAGAAACTTCATTTATAGTTTCAAAAATATTTAAGAAACATCCATAAGAAAAATTTGACATGCAAAACTCAGAGAGAGAGTTTCTATTGCAGTAAAATAATTCAGCATGAAAACTTTTGACTACTACTAAACGCTAAAATGCCACTTTGTTAATGAATTACCCTCTAGACAGAGATATATCCTTCTCCATATTGTTTCTGTCGTTTTCCGTGACTCTGCATAAGGAGTTTTCCTTCTAACTGCATTACACGGTTTCGTGTCTGCAATTTGCTTTTGTGTAAGCTTACGTTCGGATAGCGTTGGTGAAAGGCTCGTGAGATCATCTCGAAGAACAAACAAACAAACAAAAAATACAGGCAGACAGAATAAAGTAATGTGTTGTGATCATGACAGAGATGAATTTTGACGTGTTGAGTTAGTAGTGTTTGCAGATAGCGAACATTTTAATGGAAGTAATATCGTTACAAAATCGTATTATCTATATAAATTTGCATGAAAGCCTTAGTTGAAATTATTGAACATTTCATAGTTTTGGACCTCAGTTGAAATTACTGCAAGGTTAAAAGGATGGACATAACTGATTATCTGTTGTTATTGAGTTCGGTAATTTTTTTTTCAATATTGTTGGAAGTAGTCAACATGTGGTTCAGGCTAAAAGTTTCAAAGACATAAAGAAAGTCAACAGAATTAATATTAAAATGACATTTAATGAATATAGAATTTAGCTCTTTACAGTAAGAAGCACCTATTCGAAGTGACAAAAATTTACTTAACTCGGGAATCCTATGTGGTGAAAATCAATGCATATGCGCGTTACACAGGAAGTGATCTAGAAATCCTACGCTACAATTCACTACAGTAGCTGTCAGAATTACCTTGGGAACAGTTTATGACTAAAAATAAAAAAGTTAATATAATCGAAGAAGGAAAAGTCCGGAAGTACAGGAGACTATCAGACTGGAACAACTGTAATAAAATTTCCATCGCATACCATCGATTTCCATCGTATTACTTAAAATAACAACGAATAGAACAAAGTCCTTTAGGGGATTGAATAGAAACAGAATTTTCAATTAGATACTAGAAAAATATTATCCTTCATTTTAACCAGAGAACTTCTTGCGTTGAAAAATTGACTAATATGGCTAACTTGTCAACTGCTGCGGTCGACTCGCATACTGTAGAACAGTGGTGCGCAAAATTTTTCGACCGCAACCTACTTTCTTTCAATAAAAAATCAATCGACCCCCCAATGAAAACTTTTTGCTATTAGCAAATTTTTTTTAAAAATGAGAAAAATGTTAACAAAAATAGAAAAAAGAAATAAGCAAATTTTGACGAACTATTTTTAAAATTAATAATTGTAGATTTTGGGTATATCTACTTTGCATAATAACAATAAAAATATGTTTTGTTTACCTGCTGCGCTTGTTTTTGGCAAATTTCATATGACTAAAACTGTGTTTTTAAATATTAATGTGTACTTTAATTGGGTAAAAATTAACAAAAGTTAAAATTATAAAAGTTCAAGATTTCAAAATTAAAAGTGGCGTATTAAAACATTGGAAATTATAAACTTCCGCTATATATAAAAAATACTAGCTGAGTACCCGTGCTTCGCTGCGGTGTACATTCAAATTAAATACAACGGTCAATGTATGCAATTAATTTGTATGTTTAATACCCATAAAATATACTAATTTGAATTATATTCTTAAAAACTTCCATCTCAATTAGTCTAGCGGTTAAATTTTATCTTTTACCGTATTTTAATATTTTTTGTCAATTTATTTCTTTGTTATGCACGTGACATAAACTTAATTTAAAGTATCACAAAAAGAAAAAAATCACATGATCAGCATTTTAGAGATTAAATCCTAAAAATTAATCTTTAAAAATCCACCAAAAATTTAGAAAATTGAGGTAAAGATTCGTAAACGATTTCATTTTAAAGGAGTTTTTATGATCTTTCTCGTGATATAAATTTTATAACCCTCAAATTATTATTTTACATGCAAACTTTTAAAAAGTTACAAAAACAGCTTAAAAATTTAATTTTAAAAAAATCTAAAAAGAATTTTTCAAAAATCTTTCTTGGGGCACCCCTTCAATATAAGAGGAATCGCCATGCAAAATTTCAGCCCTTGTAGGTCCTGCGGTTTGGTCTGAGCGTTATATGTCAGTCAGTCAGTCAGTTACGGAACAGATATATATACACTCATGGACAAAAAAAATAGCGCACCAAGAAATAATTGCGGGATCGTAACAAAACTTGCAATGAAGGTACATGTCGGGGAGATATGCAAATGATTAGAAATGCAGCGTGATTGCGCATTACGTATAGCCGGTAGAGGGCGTTGAACATCGTACTCTGTGGAGTATAAAACAGGTAACCAAAGCTTGTTTGAGTGTGCTGAATCATTTACAAAGGAAGAGCTGAGATAGGCATGCCATTACGCCGTGTTCGAAGACAATATAAGCAGTTGTCGCAGTTTGAGAGGGGGAGAATCGTCGGGATGATGGAAGCTGGGTGGTCAGCTAGGCGAGTAGCTCGTCAATTAGGCCACTCTGATTGTGTTGTGAGGAGGTGTTGGGACCAGTGGACCCGAGAGATGTCATGTATGTTACCGTAATATTTTTAATAGTTAATATTAGGGGTAGTATGAGTAATTAGAGAGTGATGCTCATATGTATAGATCCAAATCAATTTATTAAACCAATCATAAAACATATACAAACAACACTATTCATTGAAGATTTCCGAATTTCTATCTCATTAACACCATATATATATATATATATATATATATATATACATTTCAAATTATCTTTCTTCCTATATCTTATCAATACCTTAATTATGATTATTTATCTAATCTTCATTCTCATCAATATCAAATACTAACATTCTTTATCTACTCCCTAACGTTGTTTGATTATCCTACATTCTTAATCGATACACATAACCCATTACAAAATTATTGCAAGAGACTAATCCAATTAATACGGACATACACAATCACTATTTTATGATAGATATTCTATGCATAAATGTAAAGATTTCACCTTAATCTGCCCTATCTAATTAACTGCGCTCTCTAGTAGGCATTGGGCATTGCTAGGATAAGTCAAAATACTCTCCTACCTTTTCTGACGACACATCGACATCACAAGCCTTGCTGGGGGGGTCATAGGACTTTTCCGGGCATCGGGCTTTCGGGTCCGGGGGAACGGCGGTTACTATCTGTTGCGGCGGACTCAGGGCGCACGTCTCCGAGAACACACTCGCTTCGGGGGAGCGTTCGTCAATCCGAAGCATGGCTGGGGGGTCATCGGGCTTTCTGGTCCAGGGGAACGGCTGCAATCATCGGCCTGCTGCGGACTCAGGGTGCTCGTCTCCGCATATAAGCATTTGCTTCGGGGGCGCGTTGGTCCAGGGGAACGGCTGTTCCTCTCTTGCTAAATGACAAGTTAGTCGGTCGGCCTCTCCGGTATTGGGCTCTGCATCTATTTGATAGCGGTTTGCTTTTCGGGTACCGAGGACTTGGCTTGTCTCTCCTGCATTAAGTTAGCAGCCCGTCATCTCCTTCTCTCTTCCTTCGCCGTCTACAGAGGCTTATGTGTTCCTCGTAAGAAATCTCAAATCATTCTGCTCTCTCTAAAAACTTTTCTACCGAGCTAACTTCCATCATTATTTATTCAGGCCCTCATTGGTGGCCACCTTCTGTACTATAGGTCGATCCGGGGCCCCTTCATTGGCCGACCACCCATTTTATATTCATATTTTCTCCAATCAATATTGAAGAAGGCGTCCGCCCTTGCACCTATCTGGGGCTTCTTACATTTTTAACTTCTCACGCTCTCCTCTGGCCTCCTGTGGTGTTTTAACGCCGGTCAACCTCGTAAACTGCCTCACCCCTTTTCTTCTCCTAACTCTGACTCCGTTTTCAGATTTCCCTCAGCTCATTATCACCAGCTGGGCCCTTCGTTAAACGCAGCTGTTGACCGTTTTCTCATTTCAATTGCCCCCTCTCAACTTGTTATCTCTCCTTCCGATTCGCATACTCAGTACATTATCCAGCTGTTCAAGGCATCTCTTTTGTCTGATTCTCTGAATTACATTCTCTATCGCCATTTTTTCTGAACACATGTCGTGTCTCCACGACAATGTACACGAAGACCAGGATCAGGACGCCCTCGACAGACCAGTCGTCGAGAAGACCGCCACATCGTAAGAAATGCACGCGTACAGCCAACTGCTTCATCGGCCGCCATCCAGGCACAGGTAGCACCTTCACTAGGGGCCTCTGTGTCTTCTCGAACCATATGAAGGCGCCTGGCTGAAGGACAGTTGGTATCGCGGCGCCCATTACGTGTGCTGCCCTTGACGCCCACCCATCGACGCCTCCGTTTGGAGTTTTGCCGCGCACGAGGAAACTGGACTGCAGCGGAATGGAACCAGGTCGTCTTTAGCGACGAATCCAGATTCAATCTCGGCAGTGAGGGCAATCGTGTTCGTGTGTGGAGAGCCCGTGGTGAACGCTTTAATCCTGCCTTTGCTGTACAGCGACACATCGCTCCCACAGCTGGTGTGATGGTATGGGCTGCCATTGCCTACAATACACGGTCACCCCTAGTATTGTTCCGTGGCACCATGATAGCCCAGCGGTATGTTCATGAAATCCTGCAACCACATGTGTTGCCACTCATGCAACGGCTCCCAGGAGCCATTTTTCAACAAGACAATGCTCGGCCTCATACGGCAAGGGTGTCACAAGACTGTCTCCGCACTGTTACTACCCTTCCTTGGCCTGCCCGATCCCCAGATTTGTCTCCAATCGAGCATATCTGGGATCATTTGGGACGACGAGTTGCGCATCCCACGAGTTTGAACGAACTAGAGGCAAGGTTACAGCAAATATGGAACGAAATGTCTGAACGAAAGACATCATACAGAACTTGTATGACTCAATGCCCGATCGTATCGCATCGTGCATTCACGCTAGAGGGGGTCCAACGGAGTATTAACTCCTCCGTTCTTTTGCCTTTTTCTCTGAAATAAATTATCCTTTTTCTTATCATTTACTTATATCAAAGTAGTCATTACGTATGTAAAATTTCGTTTCATTTTGACGACTCCTTCTTGGTGCGCTAATTTTTTTGTCCATGAGTGTATATACAGATTAAAATTTTTAAAAATGAATGAGAAGAGTGAACCCTGACCTCAGATAACATTTGCTCACTCTTTGGTGAAGAGGGTGAGAGTGTTACTCTCGAACAGGGCGGCTCCACTCCAGAGTTTGTTTGTTTGTTGTTGTTTTTTTGTTTTGTTTTTTTTGGGGGGGGGGGCAAAGTCGGTTCTTAGGGTTACATATATATAAATGTATATATATAAATGCATATATATATATGAAATAAACATCGTCTAAGTTTAACTTTAAACTCATTTAGTATTAGGTCTACGATTATATAATTTTAGACTATGAAAAAGAAATACGCCGGGCTTTTTTTAGGAGGGGGGCAATTGCCCCTACTGACCCCACCCCCCTTGGTGCCGCCATTGCTCTCGTATTATCTTCTGAACTAAGCTTGATTGTTCTTCGGTTTTTACAGATAATAATTTAGAAAACCCAGTCTCACGCAAATAGGTAAAAACAAATGGAAGCAATGGAAATAGAGCCTTTTTCTGATGGAGATTTTTTTTTGTAAAACTGTTTGACACCTTATTTAACAATACCATATTATATTTTTTAATATATAAAAATTTAATTTAAAAATATTAAAGATGTGTAATTATTGAAAATTTAAAGCATGTTTTTTAATTAAATAATTCAGTATCATATAAATTTACTTCATACTCTCTGCGACATCTTCGTGGGTCGCGACTCTCATTTTCCGCACCACTGCTTTTGAAGACATCATTATCTCTCTGCATATATATATATATATATATATATATATATATATATATAACATTAAAAACCCCTATATCATTGTCAAATTCTAGTTTATTATAAATTTCCTTGGGCATTTGAGCTATATTCGTTTCAGATTTAAAGAACAAAGCAGCTGCGTAGCGTTCCCTCAAAAAGTCCAATTTATAGCGCATCTTTACGTAAGCTATCATGTGACCTCTGCATGAGAGTAACGGATAGCCAATTATTAACCTTTTTCATGATGACATGGCGAGCCACCTCAAAAGTTTATAAAAGATCCTGCGGTCAGAATTCGGAGAGCTTTTGTCATTTTCCGTTGCCCCTAGAAGATGTGTCAGTTTGCTTAATAAAATACTTGATTTAACGTGATGATCGCCGTCTGAACTCCCGAACATTGGATACTAAAATTCTTTTAAGTCTTCCTTGTGACATGGTGGGTCCATAATCTCATCGGTCTTCTCGGGTTGGGGGCACATCATGCTACATATATGTATGTATATATATATATGTATATATATATATATATATATATATATATATATATATATATATATATATATATATATATATGTATATGTATATGTATATATAAAGGGTTCCCACCTATATACATTACAGCCCCCCTTAACTTTTAAACGGTGACAGCTTAGGCCATAAAGCTGGTGTCTAGGTATAGTAAAAAGGCTATGCGCTACTTGATGAGACAACTTACAACGCCATCTATCGGTAAATTTTGGAATTAGCGTTTTTATCTCAAAAACGGTACGAGATACGGGGAAAAAGTCGATTACAATGTTGTTCAGCATTATCGATTTAGTAAGAAAAGACACCTTGCGTACATTAATACTTAAAACAGAATGTAGAAAATGAACATTTGTTTGGTCATGATTTCGAAAATTGTAATGCCATAAAGAGTGGAAGAAAGAAACTGAGATACTTTCCTATCTTCAGTTAATTGTAAAATTCTTTCAGCTAATTGTAAAAATGTGTCTTTTTGTGAGTAAAGTCGTGTTTTTTTTTTCAAGAGTAAAAAAAGAGTGTGATTCTTCGACTAAACAATAACGACTAGTGTTGTCATTCTTCCTTTTACGAAGAGATAAGGGATGATCTTCAAGATAATAAGATGTGATATCTTACAAAGTCCCACAATTTATTTGTGTTGCTGAAAATGTTCTCCATTAGCCACTATACACATTTTCACTCTGGACTGGATTTCTCAATGCACATTGTGCAACATACCGTAACTCGTACCATTTTTCAGATAAAAACGCTAATTCCAAAATTTGCCTATGGATGGCGTTGTAAGTTGTCGCATCGAGTAGCGCATAGCCTTTTTTCTATACCTAGACACAAATTTAATGGCCTAAGCCAGCGGTCGGCAACGGGCGGACCGCGGAAGGTCGAAACTTGGACCGCCAAATATTGTTAAATAACTTACCTGTCTATTCAATTTAATTTATATTTTTATATTACTAGTTTTAGTAGGTACATACATGGATTCAAATGAACTTGCAAGAAGATATTTCCTTGCAAATGTATAAAGCTGCATCCACTAAAGAATTTTGGGGTAAACATGTTTCAGAAAAGTATGAAAACTGCAAAAACTAGCTATCAACCTGGTTACTATGTTTGGCTCCACTTGTGTATGTGAATCATCTTTTTCAAAAATGAATTTTTTGAAGAACAAATATCGTTCGAGATTAACGGACGCCCACCTTGAAGACACTCTTCGCATTAGCTTTTCCCCGCGTGAACCAAACTATAAAAAACCGCAGGAGTAATTTCTCGCATTAATTTTTAAGAATACCTACCAATTGTGTTTTATATAATTACTTAAATGAGTCAAAACAAAGCTAGTAAGTATTAAGATTTTTTTTCTGGACCTCGATAAAAATTTTCAATAGTATCTGGACTCCACTTAAAGTTACTTGCCGACCCCTGGCCTAATCTGTCACAGTTTAGAAGTTAAGGGGGGTGTAACGGATATAGGTGGGAACCCCCTATACACAGACGTTTGTGTGTGTTTGTGTAAAAGCCGTCTGCGACTGACTGAAAGTATACAATTTTACCATTACACTGTCAGTTCTATTAAAGCATAGTTATAAAAATAGACGTTAATTAAAAACTACATCGGTTCCGAATTATTATATTTTCTAAGCGTATTAAATTTACTATTTTCTTTCAAAAAAAAATTTTTAAAAAGAAGTACAAAATCATATTGAATTTTGGAAGGAAAAGTAGAAAATACCAGCGTTATTCACACACACACACTTGCAGTGAAAATGGAAGTCAGTTACAGACTCGTACGCTGGATTTCACGCTTACTGCCGTTCCAAGATCAGCAAAAAATATATAACCTCAAGCAAAGATCATCTAAATTAATAATTTCCGTAAATATTTCTGCTCTTATTACTCTGCAAAGCGTTTGATATTAAACCTTGTATTTAATTCCCGGGGTACTTCATTCCAGCCCTGCATTCCAATAGAGGAATGCAGAAACATTCTTTTGCTACGTTTATTATTTTTGTCTCTTTTTTTTCGCCACTCCATTCATTCTTTATGAAGTACGACAACACAGAGTGAGAGCGAAATATTTTATTGCTAGTTACTTTAATTTTATATTCGGCTGATATTATTTGAAGAAAGCATTCGGGTTGCTACGTGTTTGAAATCGAATATAATTTGAAAAATTACCAAAGAGAATCTATCTACAGGGAATGACAAGATTTCACAGCCAATTTGTTTTCTTTGAGGATGTAAATTGGAATTAATAAATACATTCAAATAATTTAGAAGTTCAGTTGAAATCTGAAAGAGAAAATATATCTTATTTAAAATATATTTTTATTCTAATCAAAAGTGATTTTTGTTACAGAAATAAACAAAGTTGTAAGCAAGACCAAGATTAAGAATAGATAAAAATGAACTCAATATGTGGCTGACTTACTACGGATAATTACTGCATTTAATAAAAGACATGGCATACAGCAAACAGCCCATGAAGATTTTGGGGGGACTTGAGGTAGCCTAGAGTTAGCGCGTCGGCTTTCAGTGTTGAGGGTACTCGTATCGAATCCCGACAAGCGCCATTAAATACCTCCGTGTCTAGGCCGGATGTGAGCAAGTTAAATCCGTAGACCGGGAAGTCCTTCTATGAGATCAGAACGGGTGGGAGAGAGTACTATCCTCCCAGATGTCACTCTTGGAGATGCTTGGTCAAAATCGAGGTGGCACCTGGCTAAAACGGACTCTTAGCTTTGTGGTGCCATTATAAAATCGGAGCCGCAACCCTCAGCTCGCTAGCCGATATGGACCTGGTCTGGAATTCGATTCCGGCCAGGGGCATTAGAAACAACAAACAACAATCCATGAAGATTTTTTTCGGTCTACATCTATACTGGTTTTGCTGGCATTCTAAACAGTATCGAGCTCATCTCAGTAAAACTATTCTACTGTGTTATATTTGCACACAGCTAATTTGCTCTATATAGTTTTAATAAGGTTAAGACACGTGCCGGAAGGTCAAATTAACTATCAGCTTGTTAGCAGACGTTTGGTGAACTAGATCTGTGTGTGCATTGTTGTCGTAAAAGAATTTGGTTTTATATAATTACTCATAACTTTCTATTTTTTCCCTTATGCTCCAATATGTTGACATATCGTTGGCTGTTTTATGCACTCTGATGAAGCTTTAGTAAAGGCTAAATGCATGGAACATGTCCTGCTATAAAGAGTCGGTTGCAAATACATACACCTGAAGCGTACCAGGCAGCCTAGCATCTAGGTTTCGGCCTTATTATGGAGTCATCAGCAAGGTATGGCCGAAGAGAACGTTGGAGAGAAAAGAATTCCAAAAGTAGAATTTCGCTAAATTTTTATCAATGACTGACCAGGGGTAGGCATCCAGCCCACTTCGGAATGAACTCGGTCTGTCATGAATTCTAGATGCGAAAATTAGAGGGCCTGAAGACGAAAAAATGTTTTAGAGTTGATAGAAAGATAGAGATATTAACTGCAGCCCTACTCATCTGTAGCGAAGGGCCAGTCGCAAAAATTCTCGTTCCTCGTATGAAGCTAGGGGTCTCGTCTCAAGCTCGGTCACCATTTAAATGGGTAATTGAAGAAGATTTTAATTTATCATAACCTTTTAACATTAGTTCAAAAAAGTTTGTCACGACTCGATCACTCTTTTTACCGCAGTCTCCTCACGGAAATTCATGTTAGCCAGTTTTGATCCTCCTCTCCATTCAAATCTGCGGTACCTTACGTTTTAGCCATTTTCTATTTCATATGCATTAGACAATTTTCAATCAAATCAAAATTCCCGGAACGGTGTGTATTGAAATGCTAAGAAACTAAGAGTAAACCCACCAACCGTGACAAGTTTAAAATAAATTATATGAAAACTGAATCACACTTTTTCCGCATCTACAGTAAGCTAGAATTTGAACGGCAACGAAAGGCTTAATTCTAAACAAATTTGGAAAATATTACCTCGGAATTTAAAGAAAAAGTTGAGTTTTTGAAAACAGGCAATGCAATACAACGTTATTTTTTCCCTTCATCGGACGAAGTCATTGGTATTTGTAATACTTTTCGCTGAATGCTATCAAACATCTCGCGCCAAGCTGAATGGCTTGGAGGCATAGACGACTTTTATGCATATTTTTTGCTATTTTTAAAAATATATATATCTATATATTCTGCATTACATGAAATAAGTAAACCAATGTTTCTTTTTGTTTACCTTATTTCTTCCTGCATTATCTGAGGCACATCATTTCACATCCCTTATAAATTCTCTTACTATCAAAGGTGACATTTTACATTCCATAAACTCCTTTCTCAGCTGAAGCATCGCTTCCTTTCATTTTAAAGACATAAACCATACAAAACTAATTTACATCCTGAATGCCTTCAATGATGAAAATATCGTCGCCATAACATTAAATTGATTAAAATCTTTTGTTTCATCGGTGTTAAAATATACAGTTAAAAGGTAACCGTTATTCATAAAAACTAACGCTCATGAGTTGAATGTCGTGACTTAAAATTTTATTTTGTTCCTATATTAGCAATAAAAAACTTTTAAATCTTCTATAAAACAACTTTTTACGTTAGTTCAAGTGTAGAATATACGGTAATTATAATAATAGCTATAAATATAAATGGACTTTTTCTTCAGGTGGGATCTTTAAACGAATGGAAATCTTTTACAGGTGTAAGTAATATATCATTTTGAATTTACTTTGTGGGAATTTTATCAGCGAGTAATCCTGAAAATTCATAATCATTTTAAATGATAGCTTTTCAAATGCAGCTGATTTGGTCAGGACGAAAATAAACAGACATTACTACTAGATTTTTTCTTGTCCTACACATGATGCTAATTTTGTCCAGACATCTGATTAGTCTCCCTTTTTGCTTACATGAATAACATCGCCACCATCGAACATACTTATAGGATTTCAGGAATGAATGGTGCAATTGGTTGTTGCTAGGATGTCTTTTACCCATGGTAGCTGAAGTCTGATTGTCAGTGAAGTCGGCGCTGCTAATTCGAATCCTATTGAATATTACTTTATTGGGAAATTGTAACGTCCAACTGTCATGGTAATGATTTGTGACAAGAGAGAATTATATCCTGATAACTTGAATGTCCACAGATAACCGTCTTTGGTTTGACGTTCCAAGAATTGCGTGGGGAATTCCATCACTGGTGATTTCCCCTAGACTTCTTGGGAAAGCAGAAAAATGCTTTTTCAGGCCCGATTCAGGCTTTGGGGCAGTATAACTCCTTCCCAGAACACTAATGCTGACTCCACACCAGCGGCGACAAAGACAACAAAAAACATGTCTCTTCGTTATTGCGCATGCGTATAACAAACAATTTTGCCTCTTCCAGTTTGTGTCTGTCTCTTTGTTTCTGCGCTTTCAAGTCTTAGAAAAAGTCCAACTTTTTGTCTTTGTCGCCATGTTCGACAGCCAATCAGAACAGAAAGATTGTGACGCTCGATCGCTGATCGATCGCTTTTCGTGAACACCTTGCTCAATTCGATTTCTGTTGACGTTTTTAACCCAATGCAGACGTTTTTCATCATCAGTTAGGAGTTCTAAAAGCAATCGTCTACGCTGTAGAAGCAGCTTTATCAACCGCAGACGCGACCTGTCAGCCATTTTGCAGAAGCAGAAGGGGAAAAGAATTTTTTAGCTTCCGAAAAAGAAGCTTATGTGCAGGCGCAAATAAAATGTCTCCTTTTAGTTTTTTGCCCCGTTCCCTAGCGGTGTGAAGGCTTTTGTGACAGCCATAGAGACAAGCAACAACATGTTTTTGTCTTTTGTTGTCGTCGCTGTTAGTGGGGAGCTACCATAAGTTTAATAGTGAGGAACTTCATATGAGTGAAGGTAATGGCGGGAGTATCTATGAATGTCTTGTGGGGTGTAGTATCCTCTATGGCAGTTGTTGGATGCACTGCTTTCGGCGTCGGTTGCCTCCACCTCCATATGGTTCCGGCCAGTAACTGGATCCCGCCCAGGTTAAGAGGGGCATGGGTTGGTGATCTGGTCAAACTCCACATGGACTTAGTACTAACGGGTTACAAAGACCCTAAATTAATTTTTTGAATCTGCGGGACTTAACGCAGCGATCATGCGTTTTCAGACGATTACCTCATACCTTCGGGTACGTCGGATTAAATTTTAAAAAAAGGACTTTTCGGCAAAGGCAAAGGTTTCCTCGCTGTTATTTTTTTTTTTTTTTTTTTTTTTTGGGGGGGGGGGGTCTTGATAGTAACTATGCTAGGATTAGGAATGCAGATTTTGGTTTTTAAAATTTGGCTTTCCCGAGATTATAGAAAGAGAAAAAAATGGTAGGACTACAAACAATATCGAACTCTCACATCAGGAAATTTATGAACTCAGTCAAAAAATTTAAGCAAGATCCTCTCTTCTAGTGGTGTGTGTAAGTGCTTTATATGCCAATGAATTGTTCCTGTACGTAAAAATTGCCCTGTGTAAAAAATTAAATGTTCATCATTTGATTTAAAAATTTTAGTGTTTAAATGTTAATCACAACTCTCCTCCTTTCTTTCGTATGGTACGTACTTAAATGTAGAAGTTTTTGAACATGATAGTTGATTCCAAGCAAACGTTTTAAGTAAAAATGGCTACGGCTCTGGTTTTCCGGTACCCGAGTCAGTGGGCTCTAGTCCACTCTTGGCATGGACGTTTGTAGACGTTCGAAACGGCTTTAAGCAGTGGATCCCGGTCAAATTAGCCTTCGTGTAGCAAAAATTGACCGTAGCGCACAAAACGAAACCTAATATTTTTACGTAGACGGTAGTAGCAGTAGAACGAGTACAATGGTCTCATAAGAATCCTGTTTATTTTATGATCGTGTGTGTTCATATCTTCAACCAGACTGAAGGAATTTGGGAGATAGCTCCTTGGTTTGAGTCTAGTGTAAAATCTGTAGTTTTTATAAGGAAAAAACACTTTTCAAATGTTTTCTCCTCGTATTTATATCAGTTGAATTCAAACTAACCTAATAATATTAGATTTTAATAGGTAAAGCTATTAAACTCAATTCTCTTACCCTTGTGGTGCTATTTAAAACCGGAGCCGCACCACTCTGCCCTATAGCCTTTATGAACATGATCTGATATACTATCGGTCAAGGAGCTTAAGCAACATCAACAACAACAACAACAAACGCAAAATTATCGGACCTGCATTTTAAGTATAACATTAAAATAACATGTTTCGTAATTACATTGAATTTGTTACATTCAAATATGCTTCAAATATAGACTTATTTATATTTAAGATTCATTCACATTAGAGCAAATTTTCTGCAAATTTATATTAAACTTTTAACTTTGGCCTGCTAACGTTTGACTATCAACTTGTTATCGGCCTGTTATCGGACAAATACAAATTTGTACTCTTAACCGATCACTCAGTATCATAGAGCAGAAGTTCGCAGAAGTTGATAAGTTGGCCAACCCTGATTCCAGGGGGAAAAACTCGCAATGTTTCTTAAATATTAGTAACGTTTCAGAAAATCAAAGTAATTAGATTAAGCAGAAATATTTTGGGGGGGGGGGGGCGAAGACGTTAGCCAAGTTTGCAACAAACTTTAAAGAATTAGTTTTGTACATTCTACCAGCGGAAAGAATACCTTGCATACTTTATAAAAAAATACTCTTGATATTTCCACAGGAGCTTAGATTACGACGAATCATCAGTTTCAATTTTTTTTTTCACGTTTTGGAATCCATTGCCGAATTTTTCGTTTCGTGGTCATTAAAAGCAATATTTTCTACCCTAAAAAAATCAGCTCTTTTGATACAAAATGTTCAATAAGGAGAGTTTGAAGTTACTCAAATTATATCCATCAGATAAAACCATCTTTCTCTGAAGAAAGGAAAAATCCTCCGGGCTACAGGGAATAAAAGTTTTCGTAAAAACATATATGACTTAAAGTATCATCATTTCTGCGAGCTTAGCGTCGAGAGAGAGAGAAAAAAAAAGTTAAGATATTCTCATTTGCAGAAAATGAGTTGTACTGAAGTTATATAAAAGGTGTGGATTTGATTTCGCTGTTATGGCTTCGGAAAATGTTGACAATGACGCAGAAAACTGCCTGTTATCGCCACACTGGAGTTTTAGTTTTTAATGACGCGAGGAAGAAAAGAAAAAAAAAAGTTAAATGCATTGAGATAGGGCTTGAAATCGGTTGAAGATACTAAGGGAAGTAAGGAAATGATGAGCAGGCAAAAAGGAAATGTATTTTTCTGTTCACTAAAGTTATCAGATATTGTTAACTGTCATTTTTATCAATGTATCTGTGTAATATACATGCCAAAACTATTATATAGTTCTGTGTGCTTTATCAAATTTATATAAAATATTCAACAATCAGTTGAAAATACTCGGGATCTATATCTTACGTGAATTGCCTTTATTAAACAGCTAAATATTTTTAAATATAACGATAGGGACCTCCCTATCGTTATAAATAATATTAAAATATCGTATATGATAATTTTGACACGATTTATCGTATATAATAAAGACGCGAGGTTAAAATTATTGAGTTTCACAAGAGAAGTAAATGAAATCCACTTAGGGTTCTTTACTTCGATACAGTGATGGGACATTGTGCCGTTTGCAACTGGCTAAATCGCTTATATATTGTAACGTTTTCTGTCAATGAAACACGCTGGAAGTATTAAAAAATTTGCAGCCTTTAATATGCACAAAATTATTATACAAATGTTATACATTTTTATACATGTACTTCCAAGACCACTTTTCGGTGTTAACTCGAGAGATTCAATTGGATCGCCTCCAATTATTATCTGGGCAGCTTGATCCGCCCACACCGGAGTCGCCCTCCGAAATCGAAACACCGAACAGGGTGGTGGTGTTCGCACAACCTCTCTCTCCGAGAGTCAGTTCGAATATCTAACTCCAATGTCCAAATCTCTAACTTAAATTTTCCTTGAGGGAGGGGGGGGGGGGTCTAAGGGGTGTTTGAAGCGCAGGTGTGTCTAATGCTAAGCGTACACTTGAGAGAAAATCTCGAAAGTCTCGAGATTAGTCTCAGGGTGTTGTCCATCTGAGATCACTTACGCTCTCGAGACATTTTCGTGAGACTCGACCGTCACTGCAGTCTCGTGGCCAGGAACATTTCGTGTTGATTTGAGAGTCAACTCGCAGATAGTCGTGTAATTTGATCGCAATTTGTTTATTTTTATCTTTCCTTTCCAAATGGATTCGCGTCAGGCCCTAGCTTTTTTAATTGCGTATAAAATTGTGAAAAAGCGGAAAGTGAAAAAAAAAGGAGTGTAGGATAAGAAAATGGGTGGATCGAAGAATTGAATTCGGAGCTTAAACAACACTCGTAAATGAGTTGCGGTTGAAAGATGCACAACAGTTCAGAAATTTTATTCGGATGTCTGCAGTGCAATTTAAACTGCTTCTAAATTTAGTAAAACACCAGATTGTTAGCAAGATACAAAATTACGTGATGCAATTCGCATTCATGACAGATTAATGGTCACACTTCTTTTTCTAGCTTCAGGTAAGCATGTCCAAGCGAATATTTAAGTACAGTAGAGTCCCGATAGATATTTTAGCTATTTTTTCTCTTTTTTTATGAATACATCTTTTCCTCCAGCTTAATTTTATTATCAATACTACAAGCTGCATACGTAGATCCAAGGTTTTGACCTAACAAAATAGGGTTAACAAAACAAAACAACTTTGTGGCTGTACAATAAAACTCAAAATATATTTACTGTACAGCACTACAAAATATAGCTGTAACAGACTCACAAATAAACGAATAATACGCTAAAAGTACCAACTAACAACTGAAGGGAAGGAAAGAAAAGAAAATGACCATCACAGTTTTTAAATTTTGTCGCAAATTCTTCGAACACGCTCATTGTTTCATAGCGATTCCTGTATGTAATTTATGTTTCACGTTCCATTAAAAACTCCTGTTCCTGATAAAGATGGATTAACTCCAACACTTCATCATCAGTCCACTCTCTTTTATCTGGTACAATCTTTTTTTCGCTCATTTTGAAAAATTATTTACTGATTTATATTTATTGCGAAATAAAAATTAAATTAAATTAAAAGAATGAAATCAAGTCTCAGCTGTGACAAAACTCTTCCAACAATGACGGAAGACTGGAGACTAAGTCATGAGAGCAGGAATGAGCATGTCCACTTGTGACAGGTGCAGTCTCTGATACTTGCCCGTGCTTGTCTCCGAGACTGCTCTCAGGCCCTTATCCATTTGTGAGTCTAGTCTCGAGACTACTCTCGAGACTGTTTTGTCACAAGTGGACACTTAGCCTAAGGGGTTCGCAAGCCACCCCTTCTAATTAGTGGTTCTAAAGAGAGCTAGGGATATGATGATGTACAATATAAGCGTACGAGTTAGTGTTTTGCACCACTGAAAAGACTGCAAATAATATGTAAGAATAATATCAAGCATTCTACTTGTTTGAAGGACTTGGTCCTTTTTACCTCCACTGACAAATATGTCCACGGAAACCCACTACGTTCCTATGGCTCCTCTCGTTTAGATGTAATTTCAACATGGGGTTTCGCACCGTGCTAGAAGCATTTATCTGCAAAAGATCTTTAAAAATTAGGCTAGGTAAGTTACTCTAGCGTAGCATAGACGTACCGAGAGATACTTTTGAATAAAAACGTCTGCAAAACTAAGATCGCCAATCTTATATTTATACAGAAGAGATATCCTAAAGAATTTTAATTTCGTATGAAAAAGAAAATGGACGTGAGCAAATTGGCAGACCTCTGAGACCGAAGTTGAATTAAATTATGAAACGAAATTGAAAAAAGAAAGATGCTTTAAAATAATTAATCTCATATATATAATGAAGACAAAATTGAAATTCACTGAAATTGAGAAATCATTGGAATAGTATAACTAGTAGAGCCCACCCCACCACCACCACCACCAAAAAAATAATAAACTAGCACTTTTTATTAAGTTCACTGAATTCTCGATTACCTAGACGAATATATGCATGAGTGCACACCTGTAAAACATGGAAAGTCTTTAAATGGATTGTTATACAGTGAGAAAAAAAAAGAGTGGGAGTTTTAAAATTTACACTATCTTAATTTAAATAGGGTTAAACTAAACTAATAATAAAACTTACATAGATTTACAGTTTTAATTTCGGAAAAATGTCTGCTATATTTATTTACTTAAAAGACATGTTGACAATCTTTTAGACATTTTTTTTCTAATTTTTTTACTTCCTCGTTGAGCTGATAATTTAGAATTATCATTAATTCAAACATGTGATACAATAGCCTCGGAATTAACATTTTCTTTAAGAATTTTTTAAATGTATAGTTTAATTATTCCTGAAGTATTGATCATTTTGATTTACAACAACTGTAAAAGGCGTTTACCGAATTTTAATATCTCTTATTTATATATATATATATATGTGTGTGTGTGTGTGTGTGTGTGTGTGTGTGTGTGTGTGTGTGTTAGTTAGTTACCGTGAAAGATCGAAATCTGGAGAATGTTGACATTCTCCGGTGAATGGCAACATTCACATAGTCGCTTGGTGTATGTCCGAAATATTTGCTAATTATCTTTATTTCTCACTTACACCGGCAAATGTCGACATTCACCATGCACTGATGGTGAATGTTGAATAAAAATATTTTTGTTGCGTTTTTAAATCATACTTTATTATAAAAACATATTATGATATACGTCAAAATAGGAGAAAGCTTAAGTAACAGCACATGTAAATAAACTGTCGAACTTAAAACGAACAGTACATTCTAAATGACAAAAGAAAATAACACCAATAATAAACTTAATTATGTGATCAACGTTATACAATCTTATCTTTGCAACAACTTAAACTGTTATGACACTTTTAATTGCACAAGAGTCCCTTGCTTTTACAACTACATTTAGTCGTGGAATGCTCTTTTTGCAATGACAGTGTGTATAGCCTTGCCCTCCACTTCTCGAATTAGTTGCAGCTGCTTCTTTCAGCGACATTTCTTAAGAAGAATTCTCATCTATGGAAAGTAACTTTTCTTTACAAATTATGAACTGATTACGGGTATAAAGCTGCTTGATGGTACCATTTTTGTTTGCTAATTTATAAAAGTCGGAGTCTTCTATTCCAACAGCAACCGCCAACATATTTCGAGCAACTGTACGACCACGGTCGACATCAGGGACATGTATTCGTATGGTATCACCAATTTGAGCAGGTGGAAATTTTCTTTTTGAGATTCGTAACATTTTCGTTACTTGCAGTAGAGGATTCTCTTTCGCGGCCGCTCATTTTATAGAAATAAACTCGTGTTGTTCAGTCAGGGCTTGATATGAAGACGTGGTAGGTTGCAGCTAATATTTTCCTTTGGAATATGGTTTTCGGTATGGCCAGTGCTCAAATTTTCTTCAAAAGTATTAACAATTTCTTCAAGCTGTTCTTCGGTTTCAATATTTGCAATTTTTTTGCCAGGCAAAGATGACGATGCTATGCCTCTTTTTGGTTTAACCCCAAATAGGGCTTCATAGGGACTTTGGTGTATTCCTTCATGGTATGTAGTGTTCTTGGTAAATTGAACAAAGGGCAAACCACCTGACCATTTATTTGTATCATTATCCTTCATCCATGCCTTTAACATATCCTGTATATCTTTATTGGCCCGCCCTTTCAACTGAGCCTTTTGTTTGACTATGACGAAGCTTTCCATGAACTATCGTAACATCTTTCCACATAGCGCATAGTTCGGATATGACTTGATTACTAAATTTCCTACCATTATCAGAATGCAATATAGCTGAAGCACCAAATATTAAGAATATTTGAAGAAGGTGATACGCTACTTCTTCAGTTGTCTTAGTTTTCAAAGGTCGTAGCTGAACAAACTTCGTTAAATGATCTTCTTGATACAAGATCAAGTCAAGTCTTGATACAAGTCAATCTTGATACAAGATCTTTTGTCGAATATGAGTTCATCCACCATTATGAACTCATATTCGACATCTCTGTGTGACTGCAGGTATATCAGATCGACTTGATATCTTCAGTTTAACTCTGAACTGACCATTGATTTCCAAACAATACCTTTTTTTATGTGCACTACGTTTTATTTGACATGGTTTACATAAATTTAAATGCACTATCTATCTTCTCGGCTTCTCGTTTCGACCTCCACCAAAGCATATCTGTGCTTGTCGACATACACCGGTGATGGTCCGAATATATAAGAATATAACCAAATATTCGGTCTTTCAGCAACGTATTTGGTATGTATTGACATTCACCATAGAAAGTCGTAACATATATACATATAATATATATATATAATATATATAATATATATATACATATAATATACATATATATGTGTGTGTGTGTGTATGTGTGTGCATGTATACATACATATATACTATATATATGCGCTCAAATATCGCATCATCCTGAACTTGCAAATCCCCAAATCTGATACATATCGTCCAACCTAAAGACTAGTATTTACTAATTATTAAATTTCAGCATTACTCTAACCTATGTTTCAAAGGAGATGCGTAAAATTAGCTGACATAGACTAGAGAGAGAGAGAGAGAGAGAGAAGCATAATAACATATCGATCTTATTTTCATATTCGCCCTTGTTAGATGTAGGTTTCACGCTGATTTTGCATGAAAATTTTAAAGTATACATTCCCACCTTTATAAGGTTTACGAAGAACACGTGCGTATCAAATCTGGATGTCCTAAGCTATGAAATTTTATCATAACTGTTAGCTTTTTTTTTAGTGCTTTATATTATCCTACACTTTAAAAGCATTAGCCTGCAACATAAGGTTGGTTAAAATTAGCATATCTTGGTAAAAAAGCTAAGGTTGTAAAATTTTATTGAATACTAATTTTATGATAGAATTATTTGGATGGTGAAAATCTAGATTAGTATTGTGCCAAAGTAAGACGTTGAGGTTAGTCCATTTTACGTCAAATTTTAAAAACTCTGGCTTCAATAAGATTAAAGGGAAATCATTCTTGACTTAAGCGAAAAACTTTACCACAAACCCAATGGTTTTGAGGAACATAAATTTACATGTATCTCTTTTACATTCTTATTACATATTCAAAATATAATTTCCTTTATTTTTAAAAAATCAAAATTTTCTGTCCTTCGAACGTTACAAATGGACTGACTGATTTACGAAACGCCAAATCCACCAATCATTAGCAATAGAAAACACTAGCTAACCTATAAAATAGCCCTGCATACTAACTTTTTTTTATTACAGACTCATTATTATAGAATTGGAGTACTTATTAAAATAAATTAACAAAGAAAGGTGGGTGAAGAATCAAAAGCATCTGTTTAGTACAACTTTAGAATCCATGTATTTTCATTTTTGAAAACAATTTGGTGATTAGGAACTTAAAATTTTGTTATATATTTTTATTGGAACTGTCTATTATTAATAAATACAGGAGTTACAAGAATTTATTTTAAAACGCATAACTGTTTTCTGTAAAAATATTAAAATCTTTCAACAAAATAACAAAAGTTTTTTTTAAAACTATCACCATGAGATAAAATTAGATTTGTTAAAAAAGAAAACTGAAAACCGCTAGGTGATAGGGAATAAAGTTTCACATGAACACATTTTGCTTAAAGTTCATCATTTTGACCATCTTTAAACATAGAATCGAAAGGGAAAAAAACGCAAAGCTATCTCTGAAGCACTTCTAGAGATTGAGAGCTATCAGTGTCACTATGTGCTGGATTTCGCTCGTAACTCTTCTTTAAACACAGATGATGTCAGATTCTGCCTAGTTATCGGCTGGGGAATTTAATGTAATGACGCTACATAAAAGTTGAGTACGGTGTAGTACAATATTTTTTTTTAAATCATGCAACGAAAACCATTAAAATAGTGAAAAATAAACGACATCTATGAAACGAAAAAGATATTATTTCAATATTATTTGAAGAACTGCTATGCAGTTAAAAATAAATAAATTGATTAATTAATTAATAATAAAATAAAGGTTTGTAACAGTGGTAACGCAAAATTAATATTTTTTTCGAATTCACTAACTCATCATTAACTCTCCTTAGTCACCCCCAATAACAGCTTAGCAGCTGGCCTTCGGTACCAAAGACCGCGGGTTCGAGTACAGTGGTGTGCATAGATGTTTGAAACCGCTCGAAATCGTTTAAACTATAAGTCCCAGTCAAATTACCTCTGGTATAGTAGTCAATGACCATACTGCTCCAAAATCTACAAACCCAACTTCAGCAGTTATGATTATACTGTGAAAAAGATCCCTGCCCTAAATTCTGTTTGTAATAAGTTGCCCGTAGAAAGAAACCATCAAATATTCTACTCTAAATTACCATATAAACTCTCCTAACCACTTCAAAAATTTCTCTTTTTCCTCTGATTACAAAATTTCATGTTATGTGCAATGAGTTGTCAATAAAAAGGTATAGACCTATCTATTAACTACGAGGGCCCTAGGTAGCCTACTGGTAGCGTGTTGGCTTTCGGTGCCAGGGTGCTTGGTTGAAACCCGACAAGAGCCTATAAATACCTTCGTATCTAGGCCGGATAAGGGCACGTTAAATCCATAGATCATAAAGCCCCTCTATGTTGTCAGAGAGGGTGATAGAGGGTAAGATACCCCAGATGTCGCTCCTGGGGGATGTTCGGTCTAAACTGAGGTGGCACCTAGCTAAGACGGACTCCAGACCTTGTGGTGCTATGGTAAACCGGACCTGCACCCCTCAGCCCACAAAGCTAATGTAGACCTAGTCTAGAACACTCCCGGCCAGGGGGCACTAGCACCAATTATTTACGATGTAAGACTGAACCAGTTCAAACCAAAAAATAATCTTGATTTCTAAGTTAGTCCTGATAACAAGATCTCCATGTAGCTAATAGCATATAGTAGTTATGTTTTTTTTTATTTATTTACATAACGATTCATTAGAAACCATAGTTAAAGCACAGTAGCTATGCCCATTATTTAAATTTCTCATGTGTTTTTAAAAAAATCACCTGGCACAAAAATCCATTCGATGCTCCTCAAATGCAAAAAAAAATGCATTATTGCAAGAAGCATTTCAAAAAGGCTCGAGGCAGGCAAAACGGTGCTGCGCACTTCTGAAATTTCAGATGCGAAAGGGCTTAAAATATCAGCATTTCAATCTTTTTCTAACTTAACATTAAGAAAAGATCCGCTAAAGTATCATTCACGCATTTCTAGAAAATGAGTAACCAATATCGTATTTGTGCTTGATTTTTTGGTTACCCTTTCCAGAAAGCTGACAATGACATAAAAAGCTAGCTTGTTATCGTCTCGACACTTTCGTCTTTAATGATACTTTGAAAGAATAAGTTGAATGAGATTCGATTTTTCGGGAATGATCCAATGAAAATTTTCAATTGAAACGGTGGGAAAGGAAACGTGAATAAGAGCAAATAAAAACACTTTTTCTGATACGGTAGACGCATGAAGTTCCCTCTCAAAAAATATGCCTATGATAATACATAAATATTTCATGTATTATCATAGGCATATTCAGTGCTTACTTTAGGAATGGTCGAAATTCGACGAATATGACAGAAAAATAAATTTTGAATCTTGTAATATAACACTATAATGCAGATATAAGATTAACTTGATGCATATCAAGTTCCCTCTTAAAAATGATTCCTATGATAATACATGAATATTTCAGTGCTTACTTTAAAATGGCCAAAATTCGACGAATATCACAAAAATTTAATTTTGAATTTTGTAATATAAAACTGTAATGCAAAGATAAGATTAACTTGATACGTATCAAGTTCCCTCTCAAAAAATATGCTTATGATAATACATGAATATTTCAGGGCTACCTTTAGAAATGGTCGAAATTCGATAAATATCCCAAAAATTTAAGTTTGAATCTTTTAATATAACACTATAATGCAGAGATAAGATTAAATTTGATAAAAAAAATTTAAACTGGACTCGATCTTATATATTAAAGCAGCATGGGCAATACCGGATGTTACTGCTTTTTTTTTAGTTCAAAACAATGTGTGAATTGTTAGAAATGGTCACTTTTTCTTGGACAATTCGCGAACTCACCGTTGATTTGCATCCCGAATTGGCTTGCCAAAGCCCGAAGTATTCGTAAATTCTTGTCTATTTTGGGCCTTGGCAGCCAAATGACTTGGCCAAAGGTAGAAGTGTCCAGCCATTTCGCGAATTGGCCAGTCTTCGGACATTTGCCGTAACATATAGACAAAAATATAAAAAGGTTGTGGTGAAACCTCGTTGAACATTTTCTTATCTTTAATCGATCCTCCCTTGACGTTGCGAAATATTTTATCAATTTTCACGTTCAAATTCATTTACGGATTTCCTAAAGATAAAAAAGATATTGAGTTAATTTACAGGATATAAATAAATATTTTCTATGTTAACCGTGAGAAATACAATTGTTCAATTATATTTTTTTAGGTAACCGAATGCTGATTGTCGTGGAGTTATTATGCTTCAGGCGGCAAAGTTCATTTTGTTTTTGGCTAAGTTGTGTGATATGATTTTTTTTCTTTGTAATTATTTGTGCGAATTAGATTTCAAAGAAACAAAATCGATATAAAAGGTTTTAGAGATATTGGTCTAAAAAAATTGTAATTTAATTTCTATTTGGCACTCGCAATTACAGAAATGCATCCAAAACACACAAAAAAAGAGTTTTCATAAAACTACCATTTCAGGTCCATGTGAAAATAAAATAATCTGCATATTAATATATTCAATTATTTTTGCCGTAATATTCGAAATCGAAAAAAAGGGCTTATTTATTTTCGATTCATGTCTCAATTTAATGAGATTATACAGCAACAGAAAAAAAGAAAAGACACAAATAATTTGAAACAACCATGAATATTCATAAACATTTTCATTAAAACGTATAATCGCTTATTGCATAAGGATTAAAAAAGAAAAGCTTTGTTTATTTCTATTATATAAATCTGAAATAAGCCAAGGAACAAATAACACATAACTTTGCAAACAACAAAAAAAAGAAACTTTTTTTTTAGGATTAAATCTATAAATTCGGAAAAATCATCTCCTTTTGCAAGTAATGAATAAAATAACTTTCGAAGAGCTGATAATAACCTTAAGTGCAAGGTATAGTTTATTTGTATTTATATATACCATTTTTTTCTAATTCATTGTTCTTTGATAATTTATTCAAAATTTTCGTGAATTTTAGCTCATTTCTTAAGAGTTATTGGACTCCATTTCAATTAATTTTCAAAATTATAGAGATAACTTTTTTTTTCCTTTATTGACTGAGAAAATAAATGAATGGATTTTTTAATGAAATTCATTTTACAGCAGCCAATGGTACTAATTAACGTAAGAGGTGCACCATTCATATCCTTTCAATATTTTAAATTCGATAGATCCATTTTTCCTTTTTTCAAATGGTTCTTATAATCAGAAGTCTGAAATAAATACTAAAAGAAAGATAATCAAATTATTACTTAAAAAAAATTGAATAGTTTATGATTGTTGTACGTCAGTGATTCTCAACCTTTTTAAGTCTACACCTCCCTTTTGAATGATCTTCTTACCTTATGAAACCTCTCCCCTCCTATCCTTATATATATTTATATATATATATTATATATATATATATATAGTGATTGAGCCTACATCGGTCTGTACTACCTGCATATTCCACCAGGTGACATTATTATCCGTTTCCGCCGCTCCAGCTCAGCTAAAGAAGAAGAGATCTGTCAACCCCAGTCAGAGAGTAGACGATGGACGAACTACGACGCGATTGTCTGATAGCAGAAGACGTCTGCCCCTTCATTAGCCTAATATGTTATTAATTAACGATGCAGCTTTGTAAATATTTTTGTAAAAAAGTTTTCATTAAATGTTAGTGTAAATTATATAGTAGTTATTTTAAATCACCGCACGGTAATCCTCACCCCCATATATATATATGTGTGTGTGCGTATGCGTGTGTGTGCGTATGCGTGTGTGTGCGTGTGTGTGCCTGTGTGTGTGTAATGCCTGCAATGCCAGGAACATAGATTAACCATTACGTCGGCTCATATGTCTTTATACTGTTCCCCAGCTCATCGGTCTCATACACCGCCACGCTATAAAATTAGGATATTTTCCTATTTTTATAAGTTTTTCTCGGTTATAAGTCATTAATGCAAAACTACTGCCACCTCTCACTCTTGAAAAGGGTAAATAAAAAATAGATTATTAAACAAAAATTTCAAAATCCGATTCCTCAATCTGTGATAGTGCGAGAGAGACAAAATACAGAGGCTGTTCACACATTTTTTAGACGATGTATATTGTATTCACAAAACTAAATTATATAAAATTCTTGTCTTTTGAATGTTCTATTTCACATCCCTTATTCTGAACTATCAGTGAAGGGTATGGCCTTGATACCAGTTTTTTGTTCGATTTCTTTTAGGAAATTTACAGTGGATTTTGATGTGTGACTGCTAGCTTTGTTCTGATGGAGTCTCACAGATTGATGGCACTGTGGGTAAAGCGATGGTATTTCATTCAGAGAAATTGGCGATAAAATATGTTCCTGATAGTATTTGGAGTTAATCTTGACATTTTTTTCCAATCTCTTTATTTTTAACTTGCCATTATAAGAAAAACCAGCAACAATCATGAATCCCTTAGAAAAACTTTCTTTCGATTCTTTGAACCATGTACTTAAATTATTTTCTCCCCTTTTATGATAATAAATGGCTCTTTTTTTGTTGCAATCATTTAAATACACCCATGATTCATCTATTGTGACAATTGTTTTCTATTTTTCTTTGGATAAGTGTTTCTCATATAGAATTCTGCAGCGTGTCCTGCGTTCAGCGATATGATTTGGAAGAAGACGATGCCCATTGCGTTTTTTCGCTTTCTTAAGATTTAAATCAACGTTTATCATTTTGTTTACAGTGGACACCGAGCATTTTAATGATTTTGCAACTGTCCTTTGACTAGGGGGATTTTCTTTTAACATTAAACAACATACCTTTGCAATAGTCGAAGATGCCCGTTTTTTCCTTGGATACTTGTTTGGAATTTTTTGTCCCACTTGAGGCTCCAATTTGACGTTTTTTTCCTTTCTTGTTGACGATATTACCTATCGACGCTTTAGATATCACAAAACCATGACTCTCACATCGTTTTTGGATAACGGAGTATGCATATTTCTCTTCGGAAAGAGCATAAATGCAGCCGTCGAACCACTGCTTTCTTAAAAACGCCATTTTGAATAAAAACAAAACTTTCAAGCCGTAGACAATAATTTTGACTTTTAAAAACATAGTACAATTGCAATTATTTCTTTTGCAGCAAACGAATTTTTATTACCGCTTACCAAAATCGTCTAAAAAATGTGCGAACAGCCTCTGTAGTCTGGTTCATTGTGAAATAGGAGGAACTCTTCCAGCCATGCTAGCTACAACAATAAAACAAAGATCTTAGAAATAGAATGCATGCAGACTGACAGATAATTAATACGGTTCAAGTCTTATCGGTCATACAGACCGGCAAATTTTAATCAGTTCAAGGCTCCTCGGTCCAAAAGACGGACTATGTTTTATAAAGATTAAATTTACCGACAAAATACGAGCGGGAGAAAATCTCCGATGTGTTGTACTTGAAGGTCAGGACCCGATTGAAGAACTCACAAACCCTCAACAGTCTGATCACCCCCACCACCACACCACCCTTCAGAACAGGTGCAACAGCGGTCTCCTACACCGATGAGCCGACGTAAGGGTTAATTTGGGTTAAATTGGTTTAAAGCTGGATGAAATATGAGAGATACTTATTAAACGCCAAAAATATTAATGAGATTTACACGAAAAATGCCAACAGATGGCGATACGTTGTCTATCTCTCGGTAAAAGTATAACCTTGAATGCAAAGCGCGAAAAATAATGGCGTCAGATTCTAGGATGTTCCACGTAATTAATAATGTTATTGTGAGCTCTTAAGTGATAATATTGATAATGGAAGATGAAGCTCAAGACTATGTCCTGGACTTAACGCGTTTCGGACATATGAACTTACATCTACTGCTTGAGCTCTTTATTTTTAACAGTCCATAATATCCTCAACGTTGAAAATTTTATAAAAGATATTTCAGTTTGTCTTCAATTCATATTTCTTACTTAGTTTTGTGTTTCTTTGTGATTTTGCATTGATATTAGATAACATATTTTGCATTTGATTCTTACAGTTGATTTTGATATTTTTAATAATTGATATTGAATAATATCATCATAATGATTCAAGTTTGTTTGATGTCAAGTTATGTCAGAACCAGAGGACTGATGTACCCTGTAACCACACCTCAATTCAATCCACTTAAGTGCACGTAGGGATTAATATCATGTGAGGGTTAATTTTTCAGCTAGTATTCATTTAGGTTTTCAAATAAATTTTAGTTGTGTTTCTCTTCTGGGGACTTGCCATGTGGGACTACAGCCTGTGTGAGCAAGCCTTTAGGGGAGGGGGGAAATTGTAATACTAGGAACATAAATTAGATTAATTAGGGTTAAATTGGTTTAAAGCTGGGTGAAATAATGAGAGATACATATTAAATGCCAAAATATTTAATGAGATATTACACGAAAATGCCAACAGATGGCAATACGTTGTCTATCACTCGGTAAAAGTATAACTTTGAATGCAACGCACGAAAAAGTATGGCGGCAGATTCTAGGATGTTCCGCGTACAGGTTGGTTTGGAGCACGGGAATGTGAGTCACCCGATGACGCCTATCACGTGTTTTTGTGCTCTTTTGCATAACGCGCGAAGAAGAGAGAACAAAGGAGATTACGTAGGTTAGCCGTTGTTGTGGACGCCCGTGTCGTGGACTGAGAGATGAGGGAATTATCAAATTAATTTGAGTTTCAATTAATGTTAATAAAGAAAGCCCTTAATTTTATTTAAGTAGCAGTTATCTTACCGGCTTTTTGTTGATGATTGTCAGTTAGAGTAATGAGTATTAGTTAGATAAAGAGTTATGTGGTTTAAGAGTCACGTCATATAATATATATATATATATATATATATACAGAGAGATAGATAGATAGATAGGTAGATATTATATATTATATATACACTCATCTATAACGTATGTAACCCTAGTAAATAAGTTCTTCCCCTATTTTTTGCTGACCCTCCGCGTGCCCCTTATATCTTTCACGCCTCCCAGGTTGAGAACCACTGTATGTAGTATATTATATCATTTTCCATTTTTATTACCTTTGAGTTCGTGATCCGTCCACAGGGATGGTCGCATTTAATACGCTGTGGCCTGAGACAGGACTAATGGATTTTAAAATCCGTCATTTCCACTGAAAAATAATCTTTTGATAAACTTTGGAAGCTTAAAGTTTCAACTCTGAACGGAGAGAGTTTTCAAGTCTCTACTTTTAATATAGTCAAAGCACACTTTAATATCTTTAAAGAGAGAATTTTTTAAGGTTAGGAAACAAGGAGCAAAATTATGGCGCTTATTATCGTAAACGTACTCTTATCAGTATTTCAACACACATATCAACATCATCTTAGACTCGAAAACATATAGTTGGATCAAATTATAATTTGAATCGAAAATATATAGTTGGGTCTTTGTATTATTTTCTATTTCTATAATGATTATGGGCTTGTTTTTTCCAGATCATAGACAAATTCAACTGATATTAATCTCATACATACTACATAAAGCTGAATATACGTTTAGTATAAACTTTATATTCATAGTAAAGTTAAAACTTTACTATGAATATAAAGTTTTCAAGTAATTGTAAGGAAAACATTATAATTCCGCCAGTTAAGGCTGATGTGTACTAACCCTATTAGATTCGCTCACCTCAATGTTAACGTATGGAAAAAATGGATCTACTAATTACAGCATCATAAAAACTCATAATCCAATCAAAAGGGTATTTTCATATAGGCTGAACTTTCTGCACCTTGCAGTAGGATTCATTTTATAAATTTCGTCCCCAAAACGAATTTATGAGAGTTTAAAACACACTATACCAGATTTTTCCCCAAAGAAATTTTAATTTAAAAACATTATTTCATTTTTAAAAAAAACGAAAAATACCCCAAGGTGTAATATTTTTTTCTCTATTTTTTTTTAATCTTTAATCCAAGTCGGCATCCTTGGACACATATTCTCCATAGGTTACCATTAAGGTGGAAGAATCCAATAGGGTTAGTACACAGCAGGCCTATTGGATTCTTCCAATAGGTCTTCAAGAATTAAGTTTAAGGCAGAAAATTTGTATCTAAAAACAGGTAATAAAGTACAGTATATTAACAATACTGTGTTTTAATTTTTTTATCCAAAAGAAGTCCATAATAGTAGCTATAATTCTTAGTAACATTTCTATTAAATACGTATAAATTAAACAGTAACGATTGTCTAATATTCTTGTTGTATATTAATAAGATTTAACTGTGTCAACTACTTGATTCATATTAATATAACCCGGAAGGTCTAAGTTGCTATGTCTGTCCCCTTCCGGTGCATTTGAGTCACATTAATAGCATATTTTTTAGTTTCTCCGAATTATTTTTACATTTTTAACGTAAGATTACGTTCCTCCATAACGGTCCTCCGTAAAGCAAAATTTTAGACGCTAAAACCGTCCGTCCATACCTCGTGAGTTATAATTTTGGGAGCGCGCCAAACCCAGTCTGTATCGCGTGGACAAGCAGTTAAATAGAAAAGTACCAAAATGCGTCAAAATTTTGACATACATACATGTATGCATATATATATATATATATACTAGCGGCCCGTCCCGACTTTGTCCGGGTTGAACAAAATATTATACCAATAAATTTCCAGTTGATAGCCAATAAATTGTAAATCTTTTTTTACCTTAATAATAACCTAAATAATACCTTAAATTAATTTTATGTTAGTTAATAATTAAAATAAATTTTTTTAATGAAAAAGGCATGCCGGAGAACGGCTAGGTTCGAACCGCTAGCGTCAGAACAGAAGCCCACCGCGATAGCACCACGATAAGGATCGTTGAAATCTTCGGAACAAAAAGCGGTAGAAGACAGTAGCGGAAACAATGGAGATTGTTAGGATTAAGCCCCTAACTTTATTTCTACTGATCAGATATACATAATATATAGCCTATGTCCATCTGGAATACTGTACCTTTCAAACAGTGAAAGAATTTTCAAATAGGTACAGGGTTCTGAAGATTACCCTCACGTACAAAATCGCTCTCTCTTTATATAAGTATGTATATATATATATTATATATAATATTATATATATATATATATATATATATATATATATATATATATATATATATATATATATATTAATGACGAGCTTCTTCTTCACGTAGCTCCCGCTTAACTTTACCCTAATATTTATTAATATGCAGTCCGTGAACGTAAGCCTGTAGTAAATAATTACAATTAATTTATATCCAAGAGTTTTATTCTTAAACTAAATTTCCTCAAATCAATCCGTGCCAAGTTTTCATCCCCCAACTCGCGATGCGCAACCATCCAAGATCAAAATCAATCTCTCTCTAATTAAAACTCTTTTGTTTCAAAGCTTCTAATGCCATTGTACGTCCGGTCATGACGCATGCACAGATGATGGGGAAGGGGCGTGGCTAAGCGCGATACTATTAATAGATTTTCCTCTCTGTTCCTTCTTCAACTTTCGTGAATCAAGTCCAACTCTAAATACGGGGATTCCCTTTTCCCGCATTGCATCTCGCAATACGAAAACAGTGATATTAATGCTAGAACTAACTATTTCTGAAGCGCCCCCCCCCCTGTAAATTATCTCAATTATTCCCTTTTCTCAAATTAATTATTAACATATATATAATAATATATATATATATATATATATATATATAGTGGAACCTCACTTAACGAGCAACATTTCGCATAACGAGTGACGTGGAAGGAAGTCCTCTCTTCACCGTCACTCGGATTTTCACGTCACCAGGATCATCAACGGCCGAAAATAAGTATGTAAGGGTAGTCATGAATGGTTCGAGAAGCAAATAGCATGGGACTGGTGGATAACAATGATATGAGGAGCTTGTGGAAGAGCACAACCAAGAGCTGACCACCAAAGAGCTGATAGAATGCCGTGTCTTTCACAGCAAGCAGTTGTAGAGGAGAGTTTGTCCGTGGAGACGAACGAAGAAACAGCAAAGAAACAACCTTTTGGCGCAATAAAAGAAATGATGAAAGCATGGGAAACTGTTGCATCGTAAGTTACAAGCATCACCCTGATAAGACGGTGGCTATGCTCGCTATAAATTTATTCAATGACCAATCCCGGTGACATATTTTCGGCAAATTTTGAAGCGCTGAGAAAAACAAATGTCGCTAGATAGCTTTCTAGTAAAAAAAATAGATATGTGTCATAAATTCGTAAATAATAAACTACATATGGATGATTTTGCTCCTTAAGAATTTATGTATAGTAATTTTCTTTAATAATAAACGTTACATCTAAAACATTTTGAGTATTTTTTGGCATGAAATGCATTATCGTATTTTGCATTAATTTATATGGGAAAAAATTGTTTCGCTTAACGAGTGTTTCGCATTACGAGTAAGACTCTAGAACGAATTTTGCTCGTTATGCGAGGTTCCACTGTATATGTGTATATAATATATATATATCTATAATATATATATATATATATATATATATATATATATATATACCGGGTGGCCATAATTAACTGACAGTGCTCACAGTGTTCTGTTAGCGCGATCTATTTGCGAGAATGACGCCACATTTTGTAGGAAGATTAAACAAGACGGGGGACGAAGGATTCCGCGAAAAAATAAATTAGTTCCAAAAGTCACCATTAGGGGAATATTTGGCGCTGTTAATAGAAAATAGAGTGTTAACAAATGCAAATCAATACCGGAAATTACTTTTATTTTGCATTCAAATGAGGTTCAATGTGGCTGCCGTTGTTGTGGACCACATATTGCATTCTGTGCACAGTATGCACAACAGCAGAAAGTAACATGTCTGCAGGAATCTCCCGTACAGTCCGTGATATGTTATCCTCAACGTAGCCAGGTCCTGGACCACTCCTTGATAGACCTTGGACTTAAGGTAACCCCATAGCCAGCAGTCGCATGGGGTAAGATCAGGCGACCGAGGTGGCCATGCAGTTGGAAAGTAGCGGCTTAATGACTCTTTCTGTTGTGAATTTCTGTCGTAGCAGCTATTGCATCCTTACAGCAACGTGTGGAGGGGCTCCATCTTGCATGAAAATGATTTCCCCCAGGCAGTGTCTTTGCTGAAGTGCCGGAATGACAAAGCTGTTCAATATGTGGCGATATTTCTCTCCGGTAAACAGAACAGGATTCCGGTCCTGTCGTGGGTATATGTTCTCATAGAAGAATGGACCTACGATAAATTCCGCTGTGAACCCACACCAAACACAATCCCTTACATTCACCAAACACCCTTTGGTGAATGTAAGGGAATTTCTGTGACTGCATGTGGTGATTTGTCATCTCAAATTCGGCAGTTCTGGGTATCTCACAGTTCCATGCAGGTAAAAGTGGGCCTCGTCTCCCCATAAGATTTTCCACGGCCAAGCATCATCCACCTCCATTCGGGCAAGACAGGTGAGAGCAAAAGTGAATCGCTTATCATGGTCGGGGTACAGCTCCTGTACACGGCTGATCTGTACGGATAGAAGTTGATAATCTTTCGTAAGATTTTCCATACCGTACTGTAAGGCATATTCCGAGCTAATCCACGAGCGCTTGAGGTTGGCAGCAATATTGTCTGGTACTCTGTCGACAATCGCCGTGGCAACTGCTTCGATTGTATCCTGTGGTACAGGTTTTGTCCTCTGCCTGACTGAACCTTCAGAGAACCTGTTTTTCTCAAAACGTCGCAACCATGCTTTTAGCCCATTAACTGACACAGGACCGTTACCTTTACGCATTTTTTGTGCGTTCTAAAAGCACGAAGAGCGGCTGACGCGATGCACTGGTTGAGGTAAAAGAATTTGACCAGTAACGCACGCTCGACTAAAGAAGGAGACATTGCACATAAACTTTGAATCCGATTGATTCGAAACGTAACACATTGCCTTTTAAAACCCAAGCAGCTGGCACTGTGCCAATGGATGTAACGTGAAATTTGAATAAAGAACTTCTTCTGCTCAGCGTACGTGATATTGCAGATCACGAGACTTTATCGGTGTTTATGTAGATTTACGCTTTTTTAAAAGTGTTGCCATATTGCACTTGAACTAAATAAGAAAATGTGCATAATAAAAGGAATTTTATTCCGTATTAATTTGCATTTGTTAACACTCTATTTTCTATTACACCGCGCCAAATATTCCCCTAGCGGTGACTTATGGAACTAATTTATTTTTCGCGGAATCCTTCGTCCCCCGTCTTGTTTAATCTTCCTATAAAATGTGGCGTCATTCTCGCAAATAGATCGCGCTACAGAACACTGTGAGCACTGTCAGTTTAATTATGGCCACCCGGTATATAGGGTAGGTGGGGGCAAAGGTTTTGCAGTTTTGAGGTTTGGGTTTCTTACGGTTCTCCGTTAGATCCTATCGCCCCAAAAAGTCACTTGTATTGTAGTTGGGTATCCCCTATACCTTCTATAAAATAATGAATTTTTTCCCGAATATTTAGTCACCGAATTTTTAATTTTACCAAAACACCTGTGTTGCGAACCTTTGCCCCAATCGATGGGGCAAAGGTTCGCACTGCCAACCTTTACCCCACTCGTTGGTTTCTTACTGGTATAGGCATCGAAAATCACAAAAAGAGTTGTCTAAATACTTTTATTTCACATTTGTAATCTTTTTAAAGATGTTACATATATGGAAAATCACAAATTGAACAGGTTAATCTCAATAATTTTTTTCTTAACTAAATAACTTCAAAATGAAATATCAACTATTAACACAGAAAGATGAATCTAACCAAAGAAATTCACAAAATGAAAAGGGGTTAATCTCAATAATTTTTTTCTAAACTAAAGAATCTTCCAATTAAAATATCAACTATTAACACTATCGTTCTATCATACCTTGGGCTTTACTCATATTTTAAAACCCGTAAAAATTAAGCAAATTAAGGGGATGGGGGACATTACAAAGCAATTTTTGAAATTTCTACCTCAGAGATATGAAATTGGGCATAAATATTCATTAAAGTAAAACTATTTCAAACACCTTATAAAATTTTATAAATATTTAAAATTTTATTTTGTACATTTAAAAAATTGAATTTGTATTATGTTTTTTAAAATGCTCCTTGCGATCCAATTTTAGTCTTATCCTTAATTTGCATTTAGATTGCTTATACATTTTGATCAGGGTTATGTTTTGATTGTTGCTTTCGTTGAATAATTAATTTTTAGGAAATATTTTATGCTTGTACTCTGAATTCTCGTGAAATTTTTGTACTTTTCCATGCTTAAGTTTAAACTTTGATAATCGGAATGATGTCGAAACCTGAAATGGATACATAACTTTATTTTAATGATTTGAGCGAGTCTTTGTAATGAAGTTTATAAAATTTCGTCAAAAATTGTGACGCAAGGAGCATTTCAAAGACTTGCAAATCTGGAAATTACTAATTTAGAGCTTTTTTCCCCTAACCAGACCCTTCGAAGCTTATAATGTCTTGTAACAACATTTAATTCTTTTATCTTGTAAAATAGGTCTTTGTTCAGAGCTATTTTATTTTTGTGTTGTACTAATTTATTTATTTTAATTTTCGGATTTTCAAGCATTTTACAAAATTTTCTGATTAAAAACAGGCAGTTTTTATCAAAACCATAATTTTTTTTCAAAGTAAAAAACGGGAATTCCCAATAATAATAAAGACGTTGTTAATAAGGCTATCCTAATGAAACGAGGACATAAAACAAATGTTAATAGTTAGAGCGGAAAGGTTTGCAGATGGGGCAAAGGTTTGCACTGCGAACCTTTACCCTCATGACTCCTGCAACTTTTACCCCATTTCGTGCTGGTTCGTTTCTGCAGAATGGACGCCACTGTATTGAGTTAACCCACAACTTAAGGTCGGATTTGAAGGTTATTACCACCCTACATGCGAAAATAAGCCCAACAACAGTTCGTGAGTTTGAATGATGCTCAAAATTACTCAAAAGTTGCAAAAAATTACATTAAAAGAGACGAAAATAAACTTACTCCCCTCAGTTTTCTCTGCAAAAGGGGGTCTTAACTCCAACATTTTTTACGAGGCACTGACTGGAAGTAGAGGAATGCATTGCCTACCTATTCTTCCTAAAACTCTTCCCGGTCATTTAAAATGTATGTGCGAACCTTTGCCCCACCTACCATATATATATATATATATATATATATATATATATATATATATATAGAGAGAGAGAGAGAGAGAGAGAGATCTACCGGTACATATAGAATTTACATATATAGATACATATATACATAACACATACATACATATATAAATGCAAAAGAAGTAAGCAACAATAAGTAAACCTGCGTTAATACCCCGAGGTAGTTTCGTTAGAAGAGACTGCCTGAAACTTTTTTCATTGTTTTAATCACTACAGCTGTTCAGAAAACATTTAAAGAGGTGCTATCTACATTCGACAATAGTAATAAGGGGATTAGAGAGATATTCAATTTCTTTTCGATTTATAGCTGTGAGCATTTTTGTGGGCTATCTTTGGAAAACGAGCCGTAAAAATTATTGAAAACAAAGTAAATTAATAAATCGATATCGCGCCTATAAATTGCGCTTTCGGCACCGGTGGGCAAAATTTCGAAATCACCGCATTAACTCGCGGCATATTTTTTGAAAAACTTTCACTGCATGATAGGACGCGATAATCTAACAAGTTTCAAAAACATTAACTTTTTACTGTAAGCTATTTATAGCCTAGAATATTAATTATGCGCTCCGCAAAAATACGTAAGAAAGCTTATTTCAGGTAATTAAATGAACGTGTTTAATTCACCTCGGCGATTGAAATACCAATTAAAGTCGGTGCAACTGAATTAGCAATGCTAATGTTTTCTAACGCTTTTGAATAAATGTATAGGCCGTAAAGGTTACAGGATCTAATTTTAAGGATGAAAAACTAAATTATAATTGTCATTAAATGCGTGAAAGACATGACTAGAAGTTTCACCGAGCTATCGATCTGCCGATAATGACTGGTGAAACTGGGGTAAAATACAAAATTAACATATTCGGAATATTTAACGTGTGAATGTTCTTTTATTTGTGCAGGAATTTAGACAGAGGCAAATGATAAGCAAAGCATTTCGTGTTTGGAAGTAATTTCACCTAGAAATATAAGATGGTATTATTTTTAAGTTCTTTTGCAACACATATACGTAAAAGCTTTAGGGACAGCAAAAAATTTACTTTTTTCATAAATTTCAAATCAGATGAAAAATGTCTGCTATAATGTGTATCCAAAAGTTGAAATGCCTAATAACAAAGCTACAGAATTATCTGTAAGTATTTTATTGCGAAATAAAATAATTATTCAAAAAACATTATTTCCGCCTGTGTAAAAACTTTGAGGACAGAAATAACAAACGATTCAGTACATGAAGAACACACATGCTTACTATGTTTGTGTACCCACCATTGCTTTTAATGACAGCAAATATTCTATCTTTCATGGACATTATAATTTTTGGCACAGTTCGAGACTGTTTTGTGACATGCATCTTCAATCATAGATCTGAGTTCTGAACGCGGGGGAAATGCCTTCCATTTTTGTAAACTCGTCTATCTGGATCTCCCCACAAATTCTCGATAGGGTTGAGATCAGACTTCTGGTTGGCCATTGCAAAACTTCAATATTTTCCTTCTAGAACCAGAGTTTGTCCTATGGCTTATATGGATAGGTACATTATTTTGCTGATAAATCCATTTTCCCCTACCAGAAAGTGTTGCAACAGGGAAAGATGGTCCAAAAGAGTTTTTTAGATATGCCTTAGAATTAATTTTCCTAAAAAAGAAATGCAAGTGACCCTCGCCGTTTAAACGAAAAGCAGCTCTACGTATTAATGGATCGCCACCTAATTGACGGCATGAGAAAATTTCTTTTTCTTTCTCAAATCATGCCAGTAATGCTTCTAACTATCAGGATCATCTAAGTTCCCTTTTTTCATCGGAGAAAATAGTTTGTATGTCAGAGTTGATAAGTCAGAGTAACAAATTAAGGCCAGTATTCAAATAAAAACGGATCACTACAGTAAATTCATTTACTCTCATAATTTATGGAAACTATAATTTACGTGAAACACTGAGGAGGGCGTTCCTTCGTCAATTCGCCGATCTTTCGCATCAAGTGACTTTCGAATGCGAACGATAAGATATGTACTATCATAAAATATCTTTGTTTAAATTTTCTACTGAAATAGCGGACTTTATTGATATTACCCGTATGAGATACAGCTAAATTTTTTCTTTCATTTTAAATACTGAATAAGGACAAGCTTTTATGTACTTCAAGCTGTTCTGTATAAATGAATATACACTTTACTTTAAAGCTGACATTAAGCAATGAATTGAACTCTTGAATTCATTGGCATCCTATATCGTATTATTTAAAACTTTCTGTAAAATATGAATATAAAATTTTTACCATAGAAAACGAAATGTTGCTTTTACGCATAGTTAATTTTTAACTCTTGGAAAATTGATTTTATCATTTAAAATTATGAAATTTTTACCTTAAGTTAAATTAAGTGATACTTTGAGAAATCTTGCTGTGTATTAATATTTGTTCCGAAAAATATTTCCCCTACTTTCAAAATATCTAATTTTAGTTTCTTATTAAAAAAAATTGTGTTAAAATTTATTGAAAAAAGTTTTAATTGTGATATAAGTAAAATATATATAATTTTTAATCCTCTGTCAGCTGCGGTTTTGTTTCTATTGACAATAGTTTTGTTACGTTTGTACAGCTTAAAAAGATTTAAAATTTTAATGAAATTATTTAATTTTTAAGAAACAAATTTCAGTACTATTAAGCTGTAAGATTAAAGATACTATAATGGGAACCAGACTCCTTCTCTTAAAAATCAAATATGTACATGAATTCGTAAATGATACATGCCCAGTGCAGTTCAGGCCGCCAGCCTAAATTACCATCGAAGTTTCAGAGTCAAGTCCAGGCACATCGTTGCCCGACTTCAATCTCAGCAGTCACGTCGCTTCTCAAACGAAGTTGGTGACGTCTCTAGCTCCCTCTCTCTCTGGGTCTCTCCTGAGCCCTCTCCCTGTGTGCCGTCCACTTTTGATAAGGTGTCCACACACATGCAGAACTGCAGAGAATTCTGCGGGGAAAACAGTTATTTATCGGGCAGGGGACGTCAACTGCAGCTCTCTCCGGCGATCACTCCTCAACGCTGTCATTTCACAGTTCATCAAGGAGACACGAGGGACCTGGGGGGGTGGTTCTAAGTGGGGGAATGTCTGGAAGACGCAAGCACGAAATGACAACAGTGAACGGTCGGGTAGGGTTGATTAGTCACGCTTCTGGAGCGTGACTAATCGACCCCAAATTGTGTCAAGAGGAGTCGAGGGGGATCTTACTGCGTATGTGCTCTGTTTATATGTGGATGCACCATAACACCTCTGCAGCCTCCCCCCACCCCCACACACACACACGCACATTGAACAAAAAGCGGCCCCTTTCCATCCTGTGGTGAAATCCGCCCGGGGTTTTTCGGGCGACACTGTGTCTGGCCTATTCATTGCCGAAGAGGAGTCCGTTTGTTTGTGCCGACTGCTAGACGCTCCCTTGACACTCCAAGTCGGCAGCTCCTAAATGACAAGACTGCTTAACTGAAAAATAAAGCTCGTTAGTTACATTCCACAGGTGACTTCAAAGGTCGGCTACCCTTTCTCAGTCGTGCCACTGCACACAATAGGCTTTTCATTTCTACGAATTGTCAAGATTTAAGGAGAAATATTTGGGCTACGTGACAGACGTCACAATACATTAGAGTGCGTATCGTGTTTTCAGAAGTTTTTCCTACTTTAATGTTAAATAGAAAGCGAGAAATTAATTCACATGTGCGGTATGAAAATGTTGGTAAATCGAGACTCTGTAGAGCCATTAAGACTGCTGTGTACTAATCCTACTGGATTCCTTCCCCTCAATGTTAACCTAAGGAGAAATTTTTTTTTACTATTTACAGCTTCATAAATGCGGATAATCCAAAAAATGGTATTTTCAGGTAGCCTGAACTTTTCTGCACCTTGCAACAAGATTCATTTTATAAATTTCGTCCACCAAAGGACTTAAAACTCACTGTACCAGATTTTTTTACCATAATTTAAATTTTAAAACATTATTCACATTTTTTCAAAAACAAAAAATGCCCCAAGGTGTAGAATTTATTTCTCTATTACGAAGTATAATTTAAAAAGAAAAATCTTTTAATCCAAGTCAGCAAGCTTTGGACAAATTTTCTCCATAGGTTAACATTGATGTGACCGAATCCAATAAGGTTAGTACACCGCCCTATAGCCTTAAGAATTAAGTTTAAGGCTGAAAATTTGTACCTAAAAACAGGTAATAAAGTACATTATATATGGCTATTAGTTGAAATTAATTTTCTACTACCTATTTCAGAATAAGCAATTTTGACTCAAAATTAAGTTTCTTTAAGATCATATACAAACTCTTGAAAAAAATAAAAACAATGAATAAAATTCTTATTACAAATTCTTTCTCGCATTTAATATTTTGAGAAAGTGATCAACTTTAAACAGATGTTTTATCCAAATTTTCTTTCAGAACTGCTTAGAAACTCTGACCACTTTTCTTCAAAAGACAGCATTTTTGTGAGTTTTCCATTGTAATTACAATACACAAACTTACTGCAAATAATGTATAATTTCATATTTTTCAGACGCAAAAAATAATATAACATATTATGATGGATTGCACAAAGGAAGTTTGTTTAAACTGCAGTTTGTTAGTGAAAAAAATTGAAATGGACTTTTTTTTCACAGTTTTCTCTTTTAAAAATGATTTTTTTTGGTCATCTATCATTAAACATTTCTCTTTACACCGGGCTTTTTTATGTTCATAGAGTGATAAAAAGTTAAGGAGAGATTTGTGCTTTCCGCTTATCAATATATAATATATATATATTCCTAATATTACCTATTATATTACCTACATATTACCTACATATATCTTACATCCCCTATATATATATTGCTACATAAAGAATTTTATAATCTGCAGATTTTCTGTATTAGTAATAATCATCAGTACATTCAGATTTATTGTCTGTGTTCCCGGGTTTATTTTATTTAATTTTATCTTATTTTTTCGGCCGATAAACAGAATTTCCGTGAGTGTTACTTTATATCAGCCTTTCAACCTGGGGACCATGACCCCCAGAGTCACGGAAGCATGTTTAGGGGAGGTGCAGTGGCGTACGCAAGGGGTTTGATGGGGGTTATAACCCCCCCCCCATTGGTTCTGATTACATAGATTATTTAATTAGGTTTACGCTTTGCACTGATTGCTCAAAACTACTTTTTCATAGTAATATCCAGTCAAATTAGCTCAAAATGGCGGCGATCATGCATTAAATGAAGGGGTTTAGATTTTATCAGGGAATGTGTAGGGGATGGTCCCCTGAGCACGCATAATAAAGTCCCCTCGATTTCAGGCGCCCGCGGGGGGGTGGGGGGTTATGAGATCACTTTTTTCAGTTTTTGGCGTTTATCTCGAAAACGGTGCATCGCAAAGAAAAATGGCATGCCCAAAAATTAAAGCTTATAAAATTCCCTTCCAAATGGTATATCTATGTTTGTACCCAAGTGTTACCGTTTTCGAGATATGAGCCGTTGTATATGAAAATTTTTCAAAAAAGTGGTAGCGGTTCAGGTATCTTGTCAAACTTCCTCTTCTAACTCTTTCCCCTTCCATTTCTCAGAAAACTCGTGATAGAGAAAGTTGTAGAACTAAAAATTTCATTCAAAATGTATAGTGTTAGGCTTATTTATCTTCACCAAGTAATTAGTTAGAGCGTTTTGAAGTTTAGGGTTCTTTTCAACATTTTGCTTGTAAAATGCTCGTCACTCAAGTTTCGTTTCCATAGTCTGAAACTCTCTTAATCACTTTGTATGCTGTTTAATTAGATACGTATAGTATTCATAAGCCATATAAATAATAAATTATGTATACCTGTACGTATAATGTATATCTCATAATACACAGAGAGAACACTTGTAGTACAAAGGAGGAAGTAGAAAACAAACCAAAATGTATAAAAGTTGTTCATATAATCAAAAAATGGTTATCAAAAGTAAGTTCAAACAACAGTTACATTAAATATATTATATACAATTTATTTCATCAACTGCTTTCCTGTATGTTAAAGTCGTCAATCTGATACTTCGGAAAAAGTTTCAAACAAGTCAAAGTCTTCACTATCATATTAGCTTCTGTAGAATGTCCGAATTTTCATGAACTGATTTCCCACAAAGGTGGCATCCTACTATAATGCCACGATCAAAGTCACTAAGCTCCTTTGACTTACTCATCATCTCACAAACGCATAAATATGACCTGACAACCACTACCAATACTTTTATAGCTTTCGGTTACGCATCAATTACGTCACCTGCTAGATCCACTTCTTTAGGGGGGTGTCCGGATACTTTTGGCCGGATAGTGTATAAACGTATTATTGATATTAATGAATTATATAATTAATAAATTTACTTAATGGGGTCAGTACGAGCAAAGAAAAATGAAATGTACCTGTGGTGATTGAGATCATGCTCATTTGGCGGGGCCTGGAACATGAGCAGGAACATTCGTTCCTCAGCTCCAGTAATGTCTCCTGGTGAAGATTTGGAGTCATAAAACGCTTTGGCGATGTTTGTTGTTCCATTGGCGTACCGTTGAAACATTGTACTATCGCTGCTTTGCTTTTACCATAAATCGCTGACGTAGTGTCACATCCTGAGAAACTATGGATGCAGAGAAATGTACTTGCTGAATGATAAGACCTGAAGATGTTGGGAAGAGTAGAGCCTGTCTTCTGTGTTGCCCCCGTCCGGCCTTCATGAAAAACACATTCGTGTCTCGTGGGGTGAGTGCCACAAGTTAGACGAGCAGGTCTTACCTATCTACTATCACCACAGTTGAATGAGAGGTGTTTTTGCCACCTCACCTCTGACAATACTGCAGTCAGCATCTCCTTTTTCTGTAGTAGACTTATACCTCTTGCAACCCACAGCCTGAACTAAACAAAGCAATGAACTTGGTTTAGTTCCTTTCATTGGAAAGGAAGTTTTCCTGGTGAACAGTAGCCACCATGTTCTTATAACCATGTTCTTATAAGTTAATATCCACTGATGTTTTACTTGATGCTCTCCGATGTTGTTCGTCTCTTTCCGTGGAGTTCGTGTCTTCATAACCATCAAAAACCACAGCTGAACTGCTGCCGTAATGGTTGATTATGTACGATACATATTGATTGCAGATGGAGGCGAAGGTGATGTTGGTGTTCCCACTTTACTCTATGAAGCAGGAAGCCGCCATGGTTACCGTGAAACTGTTCTTCACATTGATCAGTTGATTGCATTTTGAAAAGTATCAGACAGTGCTGACCTTTTGATTTTTCTCATTATCCCCTCGGCGAATAGAGACATGGGGTATGGGGCTTACTCGTACGTTAGCACCTCTCTACATCCCTTCTTTCTTCTTGGTGATCAGAGTTCTTTGAAATTTCATTCAGAGGCTCTACCACACTACCTCATCATTAACTTTGATCATATTGCTCATCGCAGCTAAAGGAACGACTGAGTCCTTCTGGGATTGTTTCACTTGAGAATTCATTCAACAAAAGTGCTCATTGTGCGGGTTCCAATTTTCAAGGCCTGGTAGCAATTGACGTTACTTGTTCCAATTACTCCCGTTGAAAGTGATATCAAACAATTACGTTCAACAAAAGGCGGGTGATCAGCCAACCATTGAGCAAGCTTCCTTCTGTCTAGATCATCTGTGGTTATGCGTGATGCTCGAAACTCAACATGTTGTTCTCCTCTTGCAGTATGGACGCCACAAAACATCTCAAGTGAACTACATATTGCTGTAGCTGTGCGTGTTCCACCCAACCCATTTCGCCAACACCGAATCACTAAAGCCTCGTCCACGTGTTAATTCTCCTTCACTCTTCATGTCACACATGAGTGTCACCTCAATTGCCATGTCAGACCACACACCAGCCATGGTGTTCCGGTTCTGTTGACAGTGAAGTATCCACGATCTATAAAATCCTGTTTAAGTTGAAAGTGGCGAGTTGTTAGTCCCAGCATGTGTTGTACATATAGGTGAGTACACTTTGCATAATGAAAATGCCCGCTGGCATGGAAGTAAGGTATCATCAGTTGGGCGCTTGTCATATGATCTTCCCAGTGCGCTGTGCTGCAATGAATTTTTTCATCAACACCACCATTTCAAAGTACTGGACCCACAAAGCTGCTGTTGGCCCATTACCTTTGAGACATGACAATTCGTTGCTCAATTTCCACTGAATGCTGGCAAGGGAGGTATTTGTGGAAATGTGTTGTGGAGTAATTTCTACTGAGGTCAGAAGTAACTGAACTAATTCTTCTTTTTCATATGGTGTGGTATCTAAATTTCCAAAATGATCTGAGTTAAAGGGACACTTTTATACATTTTGGTTTGTTTTCTTACTTCCTCCTTTGTACTACAAGTGTTCTTCTGTATATTATGAGATATACATTATACGTACAGGTATACATAATTTATTATTTATATGGGTTATGAATACTATACGTATCTAATTAAACAGCACACAAAGTGATTAAGAGAGTTACTGACCTTGGAAACAAAACTTGAGTGACGAGCATTTTACTAGCAAAATGTTGAAAAGTACCCCTAAACTTCAAAACGCTCTAACTATTTACTTGGTGAAGATAAATAAGCCTAACACTATACATTTTTGAATGAAATTTTTAGTTCTACAACTTTCTCTATCACGAGTTTTCTGAGAAATGGAAGGGGAAAGAGTTAGAAGAGGAAGTTTGACAAGATACCTGAACCGCTACCACTTTTTTTGAAAAATTTTCATATACAACGGCTCATATCTCGAAAACGGTAACACTTGGGCTCTAAGTTAGCACCTATCCTTTTTGATATTTTTATGAATGACATTCCTAACTCTCCATTCACTACACTAGCCATGTTTTCGGATGACACGGCAATACTACCTAAGCATCAAAATGTTAATATATGCACAAGTTCCTACAGAGACATATTGGAATTCTTGAACGATGGTTCGAACCGTGGAGGCTCAAGTTAAGTCCTTCAAAATCTAAAGCTATTTTTTTCAGTTACAATAGAATTCCACCTCCTCCGGTCACTAGTATGCAATCAACTGTTTTACTTTGAGAGAGAGGGCAAATACCTAGGAATTTACCTCGATAGTCGACTGACGTGGAAGAAAAATATTGAACATAACATTATAAAATTTTTTAAGCCCGTAAGGATATCGCCCACCTCCTGTACCAGAATCAAAAGGGTTTAGATAACAAACTACTCTTGTATAAAACCGTACTGCGTCCCCTCCTGTTGTACGCCGTTCCTGTTTGGGGCTCAGCGGCTGACACCCATATCCAGCGATTGCAGACAATTCAAAATAAAACACTCCGCGGTATTAGGAAGGCGCCCTGGTACCTTAAAAACGTACTTATTCACAGGGATCTGAGAATCGAACCCATTCGGCAACACATTAAAGATCTCACATCTAACTTCTACAATAGATTATATTCAATAGACAACGAAGAAATAGCTAACCTCCCCGACTACGACCCAAGGGAATGCTATAGGCGTCCTAAGGCCACTTTGATTATTCACCCTGGTCTCCTTCCCCTTTCTTAACTCTCCCTCAAACCTCTTCTAAATTTTAATTTACATTTGCCGTTGCTTCTGGTTCTGACCTGCGATTTTTGATGGATCGACCTCAAGACTATCCTTACTAATTTTTGCTTAATCGTCTGCTACCGTAATTTTTTTAAGTAAAACCTGCCACATTATTTACTTATTTATTTTTTGCTAGTATTAGCATTATTTATTTTTCTTTATTTATTATTATTATTATTAATATTTTTATTGTTATTCTAACTTTCAAGTCAACACTTTTCTTTTAATCCTGAGAACGGAAATATAGCCACCAAAAATTATCCATACCGAGAATACGGAGCCCTACTCTCTGGTGCCTCGTTAATGTACCATGTCTATGTCTATGTCTACGGTAACACTTGGATACAAACATGGATATACCATTTGGAAGGGAATTTTATAAGCTTTAATTTTTGGTTTTGACAATTTTCTGTGCTACACCCTGTTTTCCAGATAAACGCCGGAAAACTGAAAAAAAGTGACCTTTGGACCCCCACCCCACCCCCCGCGGCGCCTGAAATCGAGGGGACTTTATTAGGCGTTGTTCAGGGAACCAACCCAGACACATTCCTGAAAAAATCTCAACCCCTTCATTTAATGCGAAATGAAAACCTAATTTGACTGGACTATAACCCCCTCCTTTGAAAATTTCTGCGTACGCTACTGGGGAGGTGGGGATCGTAAAATAATTAAACATCTCATTAAAAAATATAACTAGTCTCTTCTGCTATTATTTAATATAACTGTTATTAAATTTTGGTCTGGTAGGTCGCGAAGTGTTCATTATATTTGTCTTACATTAGGGGGAAGTGGGGGGGGGGCTAAAATGTTGAGAACCTTTGCTTTATATCCTTCTTGCATCTCGAAATAAGAAACGTTCGTTATTGATGAAGTTTATAAACCAAAAATATTTCTTTTCTTTCCAATAATATTGATTCTTTCCCGTGTTAAAGTCGTATTCTGTTGTTCTATTAAAATTAAAGTCTATCCATTAGCAGCTTTTCTACATTATCATGACACCTTAAAGTCATATTCTATTACTATGTTAAAACTAAAGTCTACCCATTATCAGCTTTTCTACAATTTCATGCTCCATTAAAATAGTATTCTGTTACTCTAATAAAACTAATTTTTATCCATTAGCAGCTTTTCAACAATTTCATGCCATGTTAAGACATATTCTATTACGCTATTAAAACTAATGTTTATCCATCAGCAGCTTTTCTACAATTTCAAGCCATGTGAAAGTCGTATTCTGCTACTCTATTAAAACTAGACTATCCATTTGCAGCTTTTCTACAATTTCATACCACGTTAAAGCCTTATTCTGCTACTATATTTAAACTAATGTTTGTCCATCAGCAGCTTTTCTACAATTTCAAGCCATGTGAAAGTCGTACTCTGCTATTCTATTAAAACTAGACTATCCATTTTCAGCTTTTCTACAATTTCATACAACGTTAAAGCCGTATTCTGTTACTATATTTAAACTAATGTTTATCCAAAATCAGCTTTTCTACAATTCCAAGCCATGTTAAAGACATATTCTATTACGCTATTAAAACTAATATTTATTCATCAGCAACTTATCTATAATTTCAAGCCATGTGAAAGTCGTATCTGCTACTCTATAAATCTAAAGACTATCCATTTGCAGCTTTTCTACAATTTCATGACATGTTAAAGACATATTCTATAACGCTATTAAAACTAATGTTTATCCATCAGCAGCTTTTCTACAATTTCATGACATGTTAAAGACATATTCTATTACGCTATTAAAACTAATGTTTATCCATCAGCAGCTTTTCTACAATTTCAAGCCATGGGAAAGTCGTATTCTGCTACTCTATTAAAATTAAAGACTATCCATTTGCAGCTTTTCTACAATTTCATGACATGTTAAAGGCATATTCTATTACGCTATTAAAACTAATGTTTATCCATCAGCAGCTTTTCTACAATTTCATGACATGTTAAAGACATATTCTATTACGCTATTAAAACTAATGTTATCCATCAGCAGCTTTTCTACAATTTCATGACATGTTAAAGACATATTCTATTACGCTAGTAAAACTAAGTTTATCCATCAGCAGCTTTTCTACAATTTCAAGCCATGTGAAAGTCGTAATCTGTTACTCTATTAAAATTAAAGACTATCCATTTGCAGCTTTTTCTACAATTTCAAGCCATGGGAAAGTCGTATTTTGCTACTCTATTAAAATTAAAGACTATCCATTTGCAGCTTTTCTACAATTTCATGACATGTTAAAGACATATTCTATTACGCTATTAAAACTAATGTTTATCCATCAGCAGCTTTTCTACAATTTCAAGCCATGGGAAAGTCGTATTCTGCTACTCTATTAAAATTAAAGACTATCCATTTGCAGCTTTTCTACGATTTCATGACATGTTAAAGGCATATTCTATTACACTAGTAAAACTAAAGTTTATCCATCAGCAGCTTTTCTACAATTTCAAGCCATGGGAAAGTCGTATTCTGCTACTCTATTAAAATTAAATACTATCCATTTGCAGCTTTTCTACAATTCCATACCACGTTAAAGCCGTATTCTGCTACTATATTTAAACTAATGTTTATCCATAAGCAGCTCTTTTACAATTTCAAGCCATGTGAAAGTCGTATTCTGCCTCTCTATTAAACTAAAGACTATCGATTGGCAATCTTTCTACAATTTTTAGCTTTTTATATCACTTGTTACTTTTTTTCCATTTGTTTCGCTTCTCTTCAATGTTTATAACGATTATACAGTCATTCAGTTTATAATGTTATGCTTGCTGCTATTTTTGCTCATTATATACTTAAGTGAGCGAGGATAATGAATTGAATAACGAATTCAATAGAAGCACAGATCTATTCTTTGATATCTCTAAAATTAATGATGAGCAAAAAAAGAAAAATAAATTAAATGTCATTTTCATTTACTTTTTATATTTTATGTAATTTTTATTCTCAACATTTATCTTTTGCAACGCAGAGGGAAATATGATCCTTAAAATTTCTAAAATTAATAATTCAGAATAAAAGATGAAAAATCTTTCTACCTATTTCAAAACAGGAAAAAAAGTTCTTAAAAAGATCAATTTTTTTTAACTGATATTTTTTTATTTTGAAAAGACTTAAATTTGAGGCATTTTTTCTATTATGTGGTTTAATCTTTTATACTTTAATTCTTCACGTTTTAAGGATTAATTTTTCACATCTTTGAAGTTTATGTTTTTTTAATTAAAAACAAATTAAACCTAAATTCTTGTCATTTTCCTCTAATCATAAGGTGATTTTTTTCTCCTGATATAATTCTTTGAATCCCAGTAGTTCGATCGAAATTTGTAAAATAAGTTGTTCTAAAATATGAACTGAAAACGGAAAAAAAACAGATTCGAATTCTAAAGCTACAAGAGAAATAATTTTAAAGAATTGTTTAAATTAAATATGTTACAATTTAGAAAAATATTATCCCTGTAAAACTTTATGTAATTATTTAAAATCATGTTTTGCGTGGAAAACAAAATTTTACAGCTGTGAAGTCTAACAGCTGTAAAAAATAATTTTACAGGTGTTAGAGTTCACGGCTAATTTTACAGCTAATATTAAAGCTGTGAAATTTTTATAAATTAATAATTATATCAAATCTCACTTTTATGCGCTTTATATATATATATATATATATATATATATATATATATATATATATATATATATATATATATATATATATGGGTGGATGATTTCTGCTTTTTCACAGCTGATCCTATTGTTTTACCGTAAACCCGATTCTAAAAGTCATAGAATAAATTATTCTGAACAACAGTTAAAATAATCTGCATCCCACTAGGAAAGATGAAGAAAATTCAAAGTTGCTTTTCATAATTTTAGCAAAACTGTTACAATTTCAATACTTTCTTTCATAATTTTAGGTTACAGTGCAGATTATTTCATACCTTTATAATAGCAGGGTTTATTATTTATAAAGAAATACGCAAAATGTTGATTCAACGAGTATCTCTGCTTGTTTGTTTTTTCCTGGTACAACCATTGTTTCAGAAATTCATTTCTAATATTTGTATAATAAGTTATGCTGAATACCGGATGAAAAATCTAAATCTAAGTTTGCAGCCGCTCGTGTCTCCAACAACACCTTAATAAACACAGACTGCCAAAAACAGCAGCAGCGCCCTCTGGCAACCAGCCGTAGCGAACAAAAGAGAAAAACTGTCGTAATGGCCAAGCTTCTGACAGTTGTGCATGCATTGCGCATTTGTCTTTTATTTTGAATTGAATGTTTGTTCGTGTGTAACTTACGATGTTTCAATAAATAGTTGTTGCACTGAATCGTCCGTTGATGAAACAACACGACCCCGCCACATGTTCTAAATTCGAAGAAGCAATTTTGAAATCACAAAACTCGCTTTATAAATTTTGTCAACATTATTAGCAATTAAAAAAAACTTCTATTACCTGTGTGAAGTTACCTGTGTGAAGTTCACTGTTTTCTTTACCCTTAAGGTAATGTATATACTAAACAATGAACTCACCATTAACAAGATCCGACGAGGTTTTCTATACTAAACTATTTATACAACACAATTAGACAACATAAATGCCGTACTCAATTGCTAGCCGGCAACGGGGAATTATCTATCGCGTGTGTTAATCCCAGTAGTTATATTGCGGAAACCTTACCAGAATTCAGCCACGCCACTGCTTGTACATACGCCACTCTAACCTTTCTGTCTTCACTTATCACCAGGTCGCTGGAACGATAGCTAACTTCAAAACGCCTTTGGTAAACTTGACAATGTTCGGCTGCTGTACGGTAAAGTCATCTTGTTCGCCGCACGTCTCCGTCCGACCTCGCCTCGTAGTGTTAAACCTCTCACTGTCAAACGTGTACGCTACCCACGGGGATCCCATCTAGTAGAAAAGCGCCGATCATTTGCATAAGGCGTTTCTTCTTCTTCAAACGGCGATTTATTTAAACCAGGGGGTTTAATTTGGATTCAATACCTCACACCTGTTTTAATTGTTTTATGTACTGAATCAAACTTTAAATCAATTAAATGTACGGGGTTTTTTTTTAAGCAAAATCTAGATTGAACGTAATTTTCATGTTCTTTCTTTGTCCATCTGGTTTATTTTTCTTTTTTCCTCCTGATCTAATCTTTCCCTCGAAAATCCATTTCTCAATTTAAAGAAGTGATTCTGAATTATAGATGGATAAATCTAGGTCCTAATCCCCCAACTGAAAAAAACGGGAAAGGATTTAAAATTGATGAAAGTTTTTTTTTTAAGAAAACTTGAATTTTAAAGGAGTTAGAAAATTACTTATACGCCTTCTATAACTTTTATAATTAAGTTTTATGTCCTGAATCAATCTTTTATGCCTTTCGGAATTAGTTTTTAACTTTATTGTGGTGTGTTTTTCAATATACATGAGAAATTGTTCAGTCTGATTTAATCTCTGTTCCAGAGAATTCTGTCATGGAATTTTAGAATAAGTCGATTTGAGTAAGATATTATAAAATTCGGATCCAAATTCTTAAACTAGAATAATAAGGAAGCTATATATATATATATATATATATATAATATATATATATATATATATATATATATATGTGAGTGTGTGTGTGTGTGTGTGTATGTAAGTAACATCACGGCGGCGAGGGCGTGGGAGAAACGGTAATTTTGCCAGCCGGCCGTGCGTCACAACAGTTCAAGTTCGACATCATAGTCAACCAAATTCAGTTCCTGCGCATAACAAAGTCATTGGCCGGTGAAGTTTGCTGTCGCTTTTGGCCTCTCAAATGTCCTTTTAAAAAATCTCTCACTGGCCCCTCCATCCTCGGGCAGACACATGAACACGCATCATCTCGACAAAAACTTTTTATTTCTCTCAGCCGCTACATCTTCTCAGGGCAATTGCAAATCCCAAAAAAGCCGCACGTACATTGAAGCCCGTCTATTTATAATCTAATAGAGATATAGTCATGTGACCCTGAACTCTTGCAGCAATTGGCTGAAGCCCTGATATCTGGGCTCGTACAAGGTAGAAAACCACAGGGGTTGTATAGGAGTTTACAGGGGTTATATAAAAGATGGCTGAAAGTCAATTCCTTTGTTCTTGGAATCGAAATGCGTAATTAAATCATGCCCAAGGAAATTTAAAAGTATTTAGAATTTTGAAAGGATTTTGGGGTTTTATATGTTATATATATATATATATATATATATATATATATATATATATGTGTGTGTGTGTGTGTGTGTGTGTGTGTGTGTGTGTGTGTGTGTGTGTGTGTGTGCGTGTGATAATAACTCACAATTTGTGAAGAGCTGCGTACAACTTATTGCAGTCTGCCGAAGTGTTGATCCAGGAAAGCACTTAGGAAATTTAGGAAAGAAACATAAACGTATTCCATAGTATTTTATTTGTCAGTAAGCAACTGTAGTGGCCACATAACTTGACCGGAAAAGACATGATATCTAAGAGTCTGCAGTAGCTACATGCAAAGGAGTTAGGAATGAAGAGAAGAGCCGTGGCCTTACACAATATCAGTGGAGATGGGGCGTCCGCAAGAGGATGGGACGCAGAGAGCTGTTTACGTGACATAGTTAAGAGAGAGAGAAAAAAAAAAAGAGGAAGAGTATTCCGCTCAAGCTATTATCAAATGACTGTCTCTGATCTGGCTACCAAAGCTGGAAGTTACTTAATTGGTCAGATTTAGCCAAGTGGTGTCCAACATCGTGGTTATTCCGGGGATTAATCAATTGCTAGATCACGCGCTTGCTCCGCGTTCTACCAAAGGGAAGAATTTGAAAACGTGTTATTTATTGTATGCAAATTTAATGAGGCCTTCAGGTTCGGGCCAGATATTATGAGGATGTTATTGAATTCAGATATTTCAAATACCTGCTTAATGATCTGCAGGGCCAATATAAATTACAACTTACATTATTTTTAGGTTGCAATTTGGAAGAGGGGTCGTGCTTTATTAAAAAGAGAACATGCTTTAAAAGTAATTTAAGAAGACGCGTCTTTTTTGTTAAATCCCTCCCCCCATCGAAATAAGAAAAGTTCTTGCTGAAAGGAAGACTTTTCCATTTACATGAAATTTTAAAAAAAAAATTTAAGTTTACCGCATGACACAAAATATACAAAAATATAATACTTATAAATTATATAATGTTGATAGAAGAACAGTCTCTATACATCGAAATAATGGAATTGTGTTTTTCAATCATTCGTCATATATATATATATATATATATATACAGTGGTGGTATACAAATAAATTAACAACAGGTTCTATGTCCTAATGACCATGTATACTAGAAGATATACCGAAAGGATTTTTTTATAGTTCATGCATTAAATACTCAAATAAGAACAAAAAAAAGAGGTACACAGAACTAGATTAACTTATAGGAAAGAGTTTTAAAATATTGAATACCTGACAAAGAGAACAATAAAGCCCTGTAGGACCATATGTTTAAACGATTGCCATTGCCGCCTCACAGAACGACCGACCGCTCAGTGTAGGGTAGGTTTATTTTTAAACAAGTAATATAAAAACAAAATTTTTAAAGTCAATTCTTACTTAGGTCAACAAAGAAAATTTGAGTGTGAACTAATAGCAGGAATTGAAAAAAAGGATTGCCTGCCAGAACCTTGCTACTGTGCGAGATTAGGAGGGGGGGGGGAAAGAGAGAGAAAAAGTTTGTCATGTTGGGGATTCGATCCCGCAACCTACAGGACGGGAAGAGCCCGCGCTACCGCAGTGCTACCGTTTACAGAGTAACAAAGGGAAATTACTATTCAAGAGCAAGAGACGCTCTAGGTCTAAAACTAAAATCGATTAATTAAATTTAATTAATGAATTAATATTTGAAAAAACTGTATTAACATCAAGTGTCATCCACTACAAGTTTAAAAAAAATGTATTTGAACTTGAGTGGATGAATAAAAAGTATTTTATTAACGATTGAAAATTTGAACAAGATATATATAGGGAGAGTGTGAACTAATAGTAGAAATTGAAAAATGTTTGGCCTGTGAACAATGCAGCTAGCACTCATTAGCAAACGGTTCGCAGAACCAATACCTACATTAGGTATCGATTCTATAGAACCGGTGTGAATCGGCTGAATCCCACCACTGTATATATATGTATGTGTGTGTGTGTGTGTGTGTGTGTGTTGCTAATGCCCCTCGGCCAAGGTATTCCAGACCAGGTCCATACAGATTTGCGGGCTGAGGAATGCGGTCCAGTTTATTATGGCACCACAAGGATCGGGGTCCAATTTAGCCAGATGTGACCTCAATATTGACAGAGCAACCTCATGAGCGACATCTGGGGGAATCATACCTTCTTCCACCCTCTCTGATAACATGGATGAATTTTCCTGTCAGCGGATTTAACGTGTCCTTATCGGGCCTAGACGGTTTTTAATAGCGTTCGTCGGGATTCGAACCGAGCACCCCATTTCCAAACCTAACGCGTTACCACAAGGCCACCTTGGGCTAAATATTTTATTATTATGTATTATTAAACCTACTCCAAAACCTTTACTACGTGTATGTTCTCAAGACAAATTTCTATGAAAAAAGCATCACTTGAACTTTATCATTATCATTACTAATAAAAACCGGGATAAAATATTTAAACAGCAATATTCTGGAAGACGAAGACCTCAAATTTAATTAAGTTTTTGCAAATGATTGCAAAAAATATTCTCAATACACCAAATAATTTTTTTTGCAACAAAATTCAAAAATTGCTTCAACTGCAAAATAAATTTCAAAAGAAAAGCTTTTCAATTTTATGTGACAGAAATTTATGTTTGTCAAACAGATAAATATATTGTTGTACGATTACATTTAAAAGAAATAAAATCCCCCAACAGATAACCCCAAATAACTTCTCTCGTTCAAAAAGTGTGATAAATTACCACTTTTTCCTTCCCCTGCTTCTAATTAATGATAAAAGTATTTATTGACAAAATGGGTATTAGAAACGAGAAAAAATTTTTTTAAATATTTTCGCAGTTTTATGATTGGAAGGGAGAAAAAATGTATTTTATTTGAGAAAGAATTGTCACTACTGCTCAGATGAAAACGCAATTTTTATTTTATTTTTTTTTTTTTTAATTCCAAACAACTGGTTTCAATAAGCCTACAATATAAATATATACCCGGTATTCATCACACTTGAGATTCCAATTTAGGCAGTGTTATCATTTTTAATTAAACTTTCATTTCACGAATTCTGCATCCGTTTCCGTACAGGAAGGTCGAAAAAAATAATCACTTCCGCGTATAGCTGGAAGTGGGTAAAATAAGAAAAGAATAATATTTGAAATAATTAAGAACGTTTTTAAAGTCGTCCTTTTTTTAAAGAGAATAAATCACCACTAGAGGTGTTTTCTTTTTCTACATAAAGGAAAGTTCCGATCGAGAAGTTTTTAAAAGAAAAGGAGGATCAGTAACATATTTGTTTTCGAATACTTTTACAATCGATATATACAACTTTTTTTCAATCTGCAGCTTCCTTGTTTAAGAGTTAAGGGGATGTTTTACAATTATAATATTCGATATCGATTTTTGTAGATGTAGATGCTTTAATTTGTGATAAGCCCTGATAACACGCTTACTGTCCTTGTGACACGCCTTGTTTGCACCTTACAGTTAGTTCATGTGATATGCGTTCAGATTCAGATTCTCGTTTAGACTAGTGATAAAGTAACAAAGATATTGTACTTCAAAATATATTTTGAGGCTTCACATAATTTCGTGGGGTTACAAGTGAAACAAACTAAGTCAAAATTATCAATCTTCGGATTTTCAGTTTTTCTTCACCAGAAAAAAGAGATTGTTTCTACTGGTGAAACCCACTCAGTCATATCTTTATTTATTTCAGTTTTTTCCGAAGTTTTGTAATCACACTAGTACTCTAGCCTAGTAGTTTGTATAGGTGAAACACACTAACCATCCTGATGATAATAATATAAATAAGCATATGAGAGCCAATACTGGTTCGTAATTAGCATAAGAACGCCAGTGCTATAACTTAATTTGATTTAATAATGTTACTACCAAAGAAGTTAAAAGAAAAATCTTTGATCAGCATTTTTTCAAAATCATGTTTTGACTAAATGTGTTTCACCTTTAACCTCACGATTTGTTTGTCTCTTTTAGGTATTTTCAAGTGTTTTTCGTGTTTTTACCTTGTTTCTGTGCATTTATTTAGACACGATACCCTAGTAACAAAACATTTACGACTGAATGCCGAACACCACACTTTGATAAAGTTTTGATCGATTCCATCGTACAATATCGTAGCCATGGGAATGAGCCAACAGAATCACCGGATGTGTTATTTGACTAATATGGTAAGAGATTATAGTGGATTAGCAGGCAATGTAATGCGACATCAATACGAAGCCCTTATAACCCGTTCTGTTGCCAACGTGGCCTTGTTTACGCCCCATCACTCGGCTCGCTGTGAGCCAAGTAGTTCCCTTTAAGCTTTTTTTTACGTGACTTGTGGTCACTACTGATCAAAAACTGTTTTACGACTTTTTTTTAATTGTTTTGAAATTATATTCAAAATTGATCAATTAATGAAGAGAACTCATTCATTAAAGATCAAAGGCTGGATATAAAGAATAAGAAACATTTATATCCAGCTTTTTTTACCGACACCACAAATTGTTTTCCTTCAACATTTCTGTATGTTCATAGTGCCCAATCTACTGTACAACTTCTTGTCCTTTCTTTGTTTCATTTGTTGGCTCATGGTTCATATATCTGACTATATATATATATATATATATATATATATATATATATATATATATATATATATATATTCTAACACGTTTATTTTATTAAACGTGTGTGTGTATATAACATCGTGGTGTAAAATGAGTTCCGTACCAGCTCGAAAATTTCAGTTCTTATTTTAGGTTCATGAGTTACTGACGTTAGGGCAAGTAGAAGTTAATAAACACTCTTAAGTTTTTTTTTCATTTATTCTGAACTTTGAAATATAATTGTCTGCCGTGGAATACATCTCTACACCTCTCACGCTCTGGGCAGACGTGTTGAACCATTTAACAGTATCTGTAGAATTTACTTCATCGTACGTGGAAGGAAATGGTTGTTCTATCCTCTTATGGGCCGTTCGATCCCCCTAGTATTAAATCATAGAGCTGATCTATGATACGAAGCCTAACTTTCAACATCACGTCGGAGTATCTTTAGTCCTGACTGTCTTATTTTTCGCCACAGCAAACCTTATCGTTCGTTCCAGGTTGAGAAAGAATCTGCAGCTCAGATCACTTTTTTGATGTTTGGCGAAAAAAAACGACTCAAAGGTGGATCATTTCTCGGGTCGTACTATCGTAGCAAAATTTAATAAATTTGATACTTTAATGACACGCATATAACCGTCCGATCTTACCCGATCATGAGACTCATCATCTTGATTCAGATATGGTTGACCGATACAAATACAAATTAGCCCATGAGCCTCACAGATCCAGCTGAAATTATTGGTACTACAAAGAATTTTAGGAGGTGAGGTCTATCAAAAGAGTAAATTAATCAGGAAAAGGGGTGCAAAATGGTTGAGACAATGGTGATATAGCTGTATTAGTGCAGAAGCACGGCATCATCTCTTTAGGCCCGTTTAGATTTAATTACTATTTTGGAACTTTCATAAAAGCCTCGGCCTAAAATATAAGTTTTTTATACCTTAACAAGGGCGAACATGCTTATTTCCAGGAGGCAAATACTAAATCCATGGAAAGTAACTGAAACTTTATAAACGTTAAAATTGAGTTTTCTCCCAATTGTGGATTTAAATATGAAAAATCGGTAAGTTGTAGACTACATTGAATGGGTTCATTACCAAGAAATGTGCTAAAATTTGATTACCACATTTGAGCTCCCACCACACTTATCGTCAGGCTACAATATCTCTATATCCGGTTGCAGAGAACAGGCAGCTATAGCCCCGCTTATATCCTTTGTAATACTGTTTGTTAATATTTGTGTGTTTTGTTAATATATGTAGGTTATGTTAAATTACGTGTTCTGTTTTCTTGAGTATATCTTTCTTACAAATATTCAGCTTGGATATCGACACTTCCGAGTAATCTACTGACGACCATTCGCTTTTAAACACAGGCCTCGACGGCAAATTCCGCTGACACGGATAGAAGTTTCAGTCATAGTATTTCCTTCATTATAGCCAGGAGATAAATAGAGGCCTGCAAGTATTGACACACGACCCTTTAGCAATGAAAATGGTGACGATCATTACCGATTAGTCCTAACCTGACCCACTATTTAGTAATTCATGCCCTTTTTTTACCACGTTTTTATTAACTCGCTTTCTTGTTTGTCCAGTACAAATCTTGCAATCGATTTCTAACTAACTTCCCGACTAGCTAGACATTTGAAACTTTTAGAATAGCTCAGAGCATGATAGCAATGCATTCTTTTAATACTTTAACCATCTTTAAGCAGAAAAACCAGCAAGGTGGCGCTTCGATAGAATTCAACGTTTGAACGTAACGGCGTTTGAAGATTTTGAAAACAGAATACATGTGAGTTTAGTTTGTTTACAAAAATACTGTGTGAAAAATTTTAAAAAATTATAAAATTTAGCAGTTTATAAAGTCTGTGGATAGTGGAAACGACTAAAAAGTGATTAAAATTAAATAATAGAAAGTGAAAAAGAATAATTAAGTGAATGTTTGTGCAATTAAGAGAGAAAAAGAAATACAAGTGAAAAATAATTAAATAGGAAAATATAAAAATTGTGATTTGGCGAAATTAGAGGTCTTTCCAGTAAGTTTGGAGCAGTCAAACTCTTTGATGCGCTGTCCTTCCAAGGTTCTAACTCGGCTTAATGCCCCTTGGCGACCTGCCCCTGGTAAACCTACCCCTTGGCGAAGAGTTTTTTTCCGATGTACAGAACTGCGTGGTTCACGGTACATCCTTGCACTTGTGCACAGTGCAGGACGATCATTTTCTTTCAAGTTGATGGTATAATTCATCAAAAAAATTTTTTTAAAGTATTTATTAATACATAGAATTGTCAAGTTTATATGATTCAACAGAAATTTTAAAAACGTGGTATATAAAATGCTTTTTTTATCTTGTAATTATTATTATTTATTTTTTTCATGAAAACTTTTTTTGTTGTTGTTCTTTCAGTGAAAATAGAAGATAATTTTGAGTTTATAATTATTCATTCATTGAACTCGTATACCTCCAGAAAGTAAAAATATACCATAAATCTTCGTACTACGCAGTCGTAACTTTCAAAACCTCTAACTCATCTCATAATAAACAACTCTTAACTGCCGTTCATTAATCACCGCGCTCTATAATACACCGCATTCCGCTTGTCATAAATTAAACAGCGAAGAAGCAATTAAACTCACCCAAAAATTATACCATCCCTTGGAAGTCAACAAATGAGACCAAAATCGCTGGAAACAATTCTCGATACTTCCTTCCGGAAAAAAACAAAAACATCCATATTTACAGAAACGCGCCCCACACACGCAAAGAGTTATGTAAGTGCTACTACGTCTGTGTTTTGCGAAACTTTAAAACTTTTGAAACCCGAAATTACCGGGGGAAAAAAAGAAGAGAAGAAACAAAGCCTCAATCTTACCTTGAATGCCGAGGAATAGCACCTCTCTGCTGACAGTGAAGTATGCGAGTTCAAATTCATTTTGTCACTTGGCGTGACTTTGAGAAAAGCAATAACTGGCAAAGCAAGTTAAATAACGATTTCCCCATTTTTTTCCCTCTCTCTCTCCTGCGGCTGAGGTCTCCATTGCTGCATCTGGATAACTCAAGATTTCTTTTAAATATATTTCGAGATTTGTTAACGGTAGATATCGCTTATGCGTATTGTGTGTGTGCCAAAGTTAATGATGTTCGCCATAATTTATTTTTCAAAGTAGGCGTCAAAAGCGTGTTTTGCATCAGCATTATAAAGATATTATTTCCAAACGATGTCATGTTTCACGCAGTACTGTAGCAAAAAAAAAGTATATTAGCTCACTAAAAGTATAGCTTCGTAAATTTACTTCGAATGATATTCTTATTGTTATTATAAGTTTTAATGGCAAAGGAGATTCAATTTAAAATTTTTAACTATTATGTTGATCCTTGTTGACATAAAATAAATAAATTTTTGCATTTATATGCGATTTGTTATAAAATAATAGATACGAAATTATTTAGGGTTTGCCCTGTACTCGTAGTATTATTTTTTTAATATCGTAAATAAGACATTTATCTATATAATACTTTTAGTTTGTTTTGCTATAATTCAACGGAGCAAACCGGCATACGGTATGCTAAATTTGCAAGATTACAGTACTTATGAAATTAATTGGATAAAATAGGTTTAAAATGGAGACATAGGTTTAGAACGAGTTATGACCATTATCAGTTATACACTAGAGAATATGTATTCATCACTAAGCTTAGATCACGATGACTAAAGATGAAATCATTTCATATTTCATTGCTGCCATCTATCGGCTAAAAGAGGAATCTTTGTTTACATTTAAACTATTTTTAAAAATACTTCGATACTTCTTTGTTGCATTATTAAATCTTGAAACCTTGAATTAAAAAACAATTTACTATTTTTTTACATGTAAACGCCACATAAAATTTAATATTATTTAATCATTTTTTTAATTCCTAAAGGTTTGGTGTAGTACAATACAACAACTAAATTGCTTTGTCTGCAATTCAGTACGGCAAAAATTATCGTCACATTATCGTCACATTATCGTCATATCTGTAAATTATGTAATGCTTTAACTAAACGCACATTTGGATAATAACAGAGTTGTTAAGTAATGAGGAATAATCAGTTCCGCTTCTTAAATTATAAATAACATAAATGGACAGACATTTAAATAAATTATCCTTAAACAAATGCTCATTTATATGCGTATTGAAATCAGCTGAAATGTTTCTCAACATATAACCCAGTAGGTAACTACACAGCTACTCTTGTGTTACTTCGATCTTTAATTTTCCAAGAACATAATTTAAATATAAAAAATATATACGGTCATTTGAGGTCAGAGTCCGATTTAGCAAGGTGCCACCGCAATTTTGACCGAACAACCCTAAGGGCGGCATTTGGGGGGGGGGGGGGTCGTACCCTCTCCCAGCCTCTCTGACTTCATAGAGGAAATTGCCTGTGTACAGATTTAACGTGTCCATATCTGGCCTATACACAGAGGTATTTAAAGGTGCTTGTCGGGATTCGATCTGAGCACCCTCAGCACCGAAAGCCGACGCGCCACCACTAGGCTACCTCGATCCCCATGATAATTCTTTCGGGAAACATGCGTAAAAGGTAAGAAAAAATTGAAATATACACATATAGTTTACATCTTCCTCCTTTATTTTCTTTCTAACTCGGCATGTACTTTTCTTCTCAGTATCAACCCATTTCACATTTCATTGGGTGAGATTTCATTGGGTTCTTTATAATGTAAGCATCATGTAAGTCATAGGTTCCCAAAGTGGTCCAGGTGGACCCCCAGGGGTCCATAGGAGACTACACGGGGGTCCACGTAGACGTGAAAAGAAAACAGGGGTTCACAAGTTGTAAGTGGGGGTCTACAAAAAATTTTCTGGTTTTCATAATAAAGAACAAAAATTTTGGCTTAGATTTACCTATCAACGTAGGCAGGTAGCATCATTCACTAGGTAGGTGCTCAAAAATATTCGAGACTCGGTTCAAACACAGAATTGAATAGAACAATAGATAATAGTACATGTGTACACCACATGTCGAGACTTGCGAAGTCCCGCCCGTGCGCCCGCTCGTCCGGGATGCTTGTTTAGACCTGCAAAGGGATGAAATGCGACTTGCGCTGTGCTTGCATTCTACATTAGTACAAATACGAATGCCAAGAACAAAACGTTACTCATTTTTTTCCGGGATTTTGAACATAAAAGTGTGACTGTGAGTGAATCGATGTCAGTGTTTGCAGTGCCGGAAAAAGTAAGTAGCTGCCTATTTGTTATACATATTTTTATTGTATATTGTAATTTATCAATCATATTATATTTGTTTTACTATTTGAGAGTAGTAGGTAGTTAAGTAGTAAAAATTAAATACTAGAGATTATTCAAAACTTCTATAAAAGAACAAAAAGCCAGGGAAGATTAAACTTTTAGGTACCTAGGTACTTTTTTGTTTAAAAATATTTATTTACGCGACGACGGCGATTAATTAAAAGAGCGGTGTTTCCGCGGGCATTTTGTTTTTTTTATTGCAATAATCTATTCTGTTGTGTTATAATAGCCATATTCTGGTAAAATCGCCTCAAAAACAAACATTTTTTTACAGGTCACAACTGATACGGAAAATGGCTGTATCTAAGAAGAAATGTCGACAGTACAGTATTGATTATTTGAAATTTGGTTTTCTTCCATCAACGGCAGACAAACGATTGCCCATGTGTCTTTTATGCAACAAAGTTCTGAGCAATGACTCTATGAAACCATCAAAGCTCGAAGACCATCTAAGAAGGTGTCATCCTGAAAAAATAGGTTAAGATCTGAAATACTTTCAAACATTGAAGGAAAAATATGAAAAGAGACCTACCGTAAATAGTATGTTTGCTTCAACGTCTCAAAGTAACGATGATGGCTTGCGGGCATCTTACAATATTTCGTTGGTTATAGCGAAATCTGGAAAACCGCACACCATCGGAGAAGAGTTAATTTACCCGCTATTGAAGAGGTTTTAAAAACTGTTCTGCACAACATCCATTTGACGTACTCAAAAGAATTCCTTTAAGTAACAACACTGTACAAAGACGTATTGATGAAATGAGCTCTGATATAGAAAGCTTCTTGTGTAATTATCTGCAAACCACTCATTTTTCTATTCAATTGGACGAGTCTACTTTGCCTGGTAATGAAGCATTATTATTGGCATATGTTCGATTTGTTATGGACGAAGAAATCCATGAAGAGCTGCTATTCGCAAAAACTTTGAAGTTGGACACTAAAGGCGAATCGATATTTAATGTCCTGAGTGATTTTTTTACAGAAAAATCTATTCCATTTACAAACATTATTTCGGTGGCAGCAGATGAAGCTCCTGCCATGTTCGGGCGATATCGTGGGTTTATAAGCCATCTTAAAAGAATAATACCAGGACTAATTGCAATTCACTGTGTCATCCACCGACAACACCTTGTAGCGAAAAACTTGAGTGATAGATTGCACCAATCGCTTCAATTTGTGATTAACGCAGTTAATAAAATAAGAAGCAATGGTTTGAATACCCGTTTATTTGCACTATTGTGCGATGAAAATGATGAAGATTTCCAACGACTGCTCTTACATACTGAAGTACACTGGTTGTCGAAAGGTGCATGCTTATCGAGATTTTACTCACTTTTCGAATCAGTGATAGAGTTTCTGGAAACTAAAGCACCAGATTTAAAAGAAAATCTGATCAAATATAAAGAGGACATTGCGTACTTAACAGATTTGTTCATAAAATTAAATGACGTTAACTTGCAGTTACAAGGGGACAGCCTTAATTTAATAAAAACAAAGGGTGTAATTTCGGCTTTTCTTGGTAAATTGAAATTAATGAAGCAAAATATTAGTCGGCGCGAATTCTCCCAGTTTCCGCACTTGTCACAGATAGAATGTCTTGATGAGGATATTCAGACATACGCTCAACATTTAAATACCCTACATGATGACTTCAAAATAGATTTGAATATATTCTGACGATGGAATACCACCATGGATCATAACCCCATTTGATTGAAACGGAAGAGGCGAATGTGGTATTACAAGAGGAGCTACTTGAGCTCAGCACCAACGAGGAACTGAAGGTGAAATTTAAAAAAGGCTATGAAATATTTTGGTTGCAGGCAGAAATCCCCGAAAAATATCCTGGGCTGTGGGAAATTGCGAGAAAATTTTTGATAGCGTTTCCCTCGTCATATCTTGTCGAAAGAAGTTTTAGTGCCGTTACCAACCTGTTAACAAAAAGGAAAAGGAGCAGATTGAACATCACAGAACGGGGAGATTTGAGATTACTTCTTACAAAACTGAAGCCAAATATTCATAATTTGCTGTCAATTCATCCAGTACATCCGTCTCATTAAAAGTATGACTATTTTTTATTGTTGATTTACATTTCAGAGTTCATTGTTGATTTTTTTGTCAATTGTTGATTGTTTGTAATAATAATGTTTATAATTTTGTATAACCACAAGTATTATTTAATAAATAGGACACAAGAAAATGTGCTACTTTTTTTCTTCTTAACACCCCCAATTTAGGGTGATATTTTTTAGGAGTTTTGGGAATACAGTAGAAATGTAGCAGCAGGGGGTCTACCGAAAATAGTAAAACTTTGAAAGTGGTCCACGAGAAAAAAAGTTTGGGAACCTCTGATGTAAGTGAATCAACATTACGTACTCTCTACAAGGGGACACAGCAGCAAACTATACACATTTAATAAAAGATTTAAAACGAGGAGCGCCTACTTAGACTAGTCCCTCTTGTAAACACATCCACACGCCAGAGAGACAAGAGGCGAATTGCAGACATAAGTAAGCCAACCTTGGCGGCGGCTGAGCTCTATCGGAGCCTTTGGCGACAAACGAGGAATCAGTATTGAATATCCCAACAGCATACATACACGCTGATGCACAATTCCAAGTCCAGGTGTGCAGGTTGTGCCCTCACAAGGGGGGAATGATCGGGGAGGCATTTCAAGACATTAAATAAATAATGCTATTTGCAAATTCTATTTCATGAACAAAGGCGCCTCTTATCCACAGGGCGGCACCTTTCAAAGTCTTTCAAACAAACTATTTTAGTGCAATACACTTTTCTGGAAGTATAATTCGAACTTGAGAATGTGAAGGGTCACATAATTTTAAATTTCCTTCTCCAATTAATTTTAAGTTTCAATGCAATATATAAGTCACTACAAAATCAGGCCCATTTGAGACAAGACTTAGAGATAACAATGCTTCTGGGGTCCTAAGTTAGCCGATCGGTAGCGCGCCCGCTTTCGGTACTGAGGGTGCTTGGATCGAATCCCGACAAGCGCTGTTAAATACCCTCGTGTCTTGGCCGGATATGGACACTTTGAATCCGTAGACCGGAAAGTTCTTCTATGAGGTCAGTGAATGGGGAAGGTACGATCCCTCCTGACGTCACCCCTGGGGATGCTCGGTCAAAATTGGGGTGGCACTTATCCAAGTCGGACTCCGACTCTTGTGGTGCTATTATAAACCAGAGCCGCACTACTCAGCCCGAAGCTTATATGGTCTTGAACTTCCGGCCAGGGGGCATTAGGAACAACAACAACAATGCTTCTATAACGTCAGATCAAAATGACGACTTCATTTGGAAACAATGGGCAACAAAATGCCAGATGCATCTGTTAGGATATATAGAAGCCTTAAGTCATGTTCACATTGCAGTCCGTTAGCTCAAGCGTAAAAGGAAAAATGGCGCTGAGACAGAAATAAACCAATCACAAGCCTTAACAACTTCATTGCTAATCGTTTGGAGGTATATCATTGGTCAAATATATTTCAATACTTTTAAGCTTACGCTAACGGACTACAATGTGAACAGAACTTTAATTATAACATTGACGCTTTTAAATTTCTAATAGGAAGTTTCATGCGACGTCACTGACGAAACCACAAATACACCGAAGGGCTGAAAATGCCTCGCGTTTTGTACTAGATGGAAAGCGGTGGTATAACACTTTTGTGTGAATTTTTAGTTATCAACATTTAACATAATACATTTTGTCCTTCGCTTTTGCAAGAGTTGGGGTGTGATATGCTGCGTGCAACTGCCCTCTAGGAACCATATTACTGTCTAATAGAAACCCCATTCCCCATGCTCTATTTTGATGCCAGTGATCAATCACGGCAAAAATGCTGTTCATTGACATGCGTGGCTTCAACATAAAGCATTCTCTTTAATAAGCTCGAGGAGTATGCCATTTTAACTCGTCGCCTGAAATTACGTGACTCATCTCAGAAGTCAGAATGCTTTCAAAAACCAAACGCGATAAAATCATTCCAAACAATTGATCATTCTGCCTTAAATTCTGACTAACGTATCCAGAAATAAACATACGAAATAAAAAAGTTTGATTCATCTTTTTCGCGAGCAACTGACACCAGCCTACTTTGGTAGCTTTAAAACTTCAGAAACCGTGAATTTAGAGGAAAAGAAACAAACCTCGGTCTTTGAGCAGATGCAATAACAGAGTCTGTCCCACTGACAGTGAAGTATGCGAGTTCAAATTCATTTTGTCCTTTGAGATTTTGAGAAAAACAATGAACGCGGAGTAAGTTAAATACCGATCTTTTTTTTTTTCACTTGCGGCTGAAATTTCTCATAGATACATCTGGTTATACTCAAGGTATCTTTTAAATTTAATAATTGGAGATTCTTTTAGAGTAAATATCAGCACCGATAGCTAATAAAGTTATAACACTGCATGCTTTTAGAAGTAGGTGTTAAAAAAAATCTTATTTGAAAAAGCCTCTAGTTTATGACCTAATATTTTTCAACCAAAGTTACTTTCCCGTAAACACCTTGAAAGTTGAATATAATTAAATCGAGAAAGAAGTGGGAAACAAATATGGGGAAAGTGAAGAATCTCCCATTGCTTGGCACGATTTTCAAAATCGCCAACTTAAGCGCGCTCTCGAGTCTTGTCTCCTGGAGTTGCAACCTCTCCAGAAGACACTACGCAAGAGCGCAACATTAAATGTCGAATTTTAACCTTCCAGCACGCGCGCTGGTCGTATTTTTTACGATAGATGTTATTTTACCGTTTATGGCACGAAAAATGACATAAATGAATGAATATTGATAGTAAATTTGTTAAGAAATAAAACATTAACCTTATTGTTGCAAAATACAAATGATGTCACATTCATATGAAAGTAAATTATTTTTAAATGCTCATATCAGTCAGGTAGAAAAGCAGTGATGTATTTCATGATAGGAAATTTAAAAATTTTTATGGTACTTACGGAAAATCCAGTCGACCATTTCCGCCAAATGACGGCAATGGTACCAATAAGAGGCGATTTTTAGCCAATAATGTTAAAACCTACCACACATGATTCAAAGTTACCTTAATAAGAGTTTCTAGCTCTAGCAGTAAAGCTGTCGCTGTTTTAAGTTTTATAGTAGCTCTCTCTGTCTTGTTAAAAATATTTAAAATTTGGGATTTACCAACTACAAAACAAGAAGTAGTAGAATTCTTTCAAAGGTATGGAATCTTACCGTCATCCAAAAAATGCGTTAATGGCCACGATATGGCGCTTTATTTAAAAACACAGATTCAATGGCGTTGTAATATTAAGACTTGTCAGAAGCGAATATCCATTTGGAAAGAAACATGGTTCGAGAGTTCAACCATTTCATTTGTGACTGCACTAAGATTTATTTACAGCTGGCACAGAGACTGACTACTATTGAATGGGGAAAGAAGAGTTGAGGGACCAGAATGTATTGATTGGAATAATTACTTATGAGAAGTTAAGTTGGTACACACAGTCTTTTAACAAGGCCAAAGAAAAAAATCGGAGGGGCCAACCTCATTGTCGAAATTGATGAGGGCCATTTCTCAAAGCGTAAAAACCATACAGGGAGAATAACCCTCGGGCAATGGTTGTTTGGAGGCATTTTCAAGGAGACCAACGAGTGTTTTTATCGTAAAAGTTCCAGATAGGAAAGCGATAACACTTATTCAATCGATAAAAGGTAACATTGAAAAAGGTTCTACAATAGACTCGGACTCATAGAAAGCTTATAAAACCGACGAAATAAGAGCTGCTAATTTTGAACATTTCAAAGTTAATCATAAGTATAACTTTATAGATCCGGATACCAACGTGCATACACAAAACATTGAGTGATTGTAGGGTTCGGCCAAATGGCGGAACGAAAGACAACGTGACACAGCGCGACACCACGTAGATTCTTATATGGCTGAATTCATGTGGCGTCGTTTTCACAAAGAAGAAGACATATTTGTTTTTATTTTGCGTGCAATTGTAGATTTATATCGCCAAAATGATTGGCGGTGGAAGCGGGCGGGAGGTTGGCGGATTTGCGCCAACTTTTATGGTCGACTGGATTTTCCGTAAGTATCTTTTTATTTCAGAACTACACTGCTGGCCCTGTAAATGCAACACCCTGAAGGAACATGCAAATAACATGAAATTTACAACATGCATTAGCGGAGGTGAGATATGCAAATGATTAGAATTTCAGCGCAGACGCACATCACGCGCGCCTGTGGCGCCACTTCAAAGCGCTATTTAAGGCTTGGGATTTCAACGATTTCAAGTTCGGCAATTGTGCTTTTCTTGTGGTTTTTAAAAAAAAGATCAATTATGCCTCATCGAAAACAGCGATCATCTTTTGATCAAGTATCCGAGTTCGACAGAGGAAGGATAGTGGCCTACCGAGATTGTGGATTATCTTTCAGGGAAATCGGTAGTCGTGTTGGACGAAACCAAACAACTGTAATGCGGATATGTGATCGTTGGATGCAGGAGGGTACGACGGACAGGCGTGTTCGATCGCATCCACCTCAGCGCACCACTTCACGTGATGACAGGCAAATTGGGCGCATGGCAGTGACGGATCGCTCAGTCACATCACGAACCATAGCACAGCACATGCAGTCTGTAACGCATCATCCAGTGTCTGCGCGTACCATTCGACGCCGTTTGCAACAGAGTGGTCTGTCCGCAAGACGTCCATTGCTTTGTCTACCCTTGACGCAGAACCACAGACGTCTCCGCCGCCAATGGTGCGATGACAGAAGGATGTGGACGGCAGAATGGAATGAAATTGTCTTTACCGACGAGTCAAGCTTCTGTCTTCAACACCACGATGGTCGCATTCGAGTCTGGAGACACCGTGAAGAGAGGATGCTGAACAGCTGCGTTATGCGCCGCCACACTGGTCCTGCACGGGGTATTATGGTATGGGGCGGTATTGGATATCACTCTCGCACATCTCTAGTACGCATTGCCGGTACTTGAAACAGCCAGCGCTACATCTCCGAGGTGTTGGAGCCAGTTGTCCTTCCTTACCTTCAGGGCTTGCCCATAGCCATATTTCAACAGGATAATGCGCGACCACACGTGGCACGCATTGTCCAACGGTTCTTCGTCAATCGCCAGATTGAATTGCTTCCTTGGCCGCCTCGCTCTCCGGATCTTTCGCCGATAGAAACATGTGGTCCATGGTTGCTCTACGATTGACCCAGATTCCATCCCCAGCTGCCACAGCAGATCAACTTTGGCAACGTGTGGAAGCTGCTTGGTCTGCTGTACCCCAAGAACTCATCCAAAGTCTCTTTGAATCAATGCCGAGGCGTGTGGCAGCGGTGATCTCCAACAATGGCGGCTACTCTGGCTACTGATTTTGGCAGGAACCACACTTCACAGAAGTCTATAAACTTAATCATTTGATACTTGGTCAACATGTTATCTACAAAATAAATTTTGTTGTGATATCTCTTGTCTTTCTTGGTGTTGCAATTTGGGTGGCCAGCAGTGTATATTTTAAATCCAAAATAGTTTTAATATTCATCCTATTTCATCCTCTATATCCTTGGCATGGTGATTTAAGCCAAGTAACACTTTCACAATAATCATTTTTTTCGTCTTTGAGCAGTTTACATACTTCTCTTTTCGCCATTTAGAAGATTTATCCTTGCCAACATAAAACATGTCATCATCATATCTTTCCTCTAAATCATTATTATCGTCATCATCCGAAATATATTGTTCAAATCCACTACTGATATTATTTATTTCTATATCTTCTTCACTCAAATCGCTATCGCTCTCAAATCCAAATGTTCCCTTCCTTTCGTTTTCTTCACCAGATAATTCTTGAAGAAGGGCGGAAAAATCAGCTGGTTGTATATATATTTTCGAAATGAAAACCGATATAAAATTTATTGATTCAACTTTATACAAATTAAAATAACACACGTCAATTATTAACACTAAATTACAAAATACTTGAGAAAAAAAATTTTCCGAATTTTCACCCATGATCACGCGCGTGTCGTAAATTTTACGAACAAGCTACCACATAGCACAAAAGCCCGGTTAGCAATAAAAATTGTCATGTGATTCCCTATTAGCACATTCCACGATGTGGGGAAGGGTTGAAAGGAGGAATAGAAATGACCTTTAGATGTCCCACCTGCGATATGCGAAAAAAGTTCATTAAAAACCGAATTTGTCGTAAAATTTGCGCAGACGCTCGTGCTGGAAGGTTAAGATGGCAAAAAATTAAAATAAATACAAAAAAGGGTAAAACTGGATAAGATGATCAGATTTGGCGAAGTTTGGCGCAATTTTTTTCGCCAAATACTTGGCGCGTTTTTATTACTTCCTCACCAAAAACTCGCCAACGGATTGGCGCGTTTCAGGGTTTGCTAGAAATCAAAAATAAACCTGTAAACAAACGTAAAAACAGCTGTGCCAAACTGCAAAATGTAAACAAAAAGCATCAATGCCGACAAAGAAAAAACAAATAACTTGGAAAACAAACTTCCCACAGGTTTTATAAAAATTCGTAGGCACATACGGAATCTCCGCTTTGCTCATATACCCTTGCTCCACTTCACTACCCTCCGTTACGCATCCGTCCAAAAACAATGCACAAAATTTCCCGCCGCTGACTGTACTAGAGTAAAACAAACCTTTTGCTCATAAAATAAAACAACGCAAAAACACAAACATGTTACAAATTATAACAAATAAAATTTTTATTTGCAAATTAATAACAATAATAAATAATATAAACACAAATTGAACATATAAAAAATTGGTACAACCTGTATACACAAAAAAAACTGCTTCTTTGCACACTTAAAAAAATACATAAACTGCTCATTTAGCGCCTTCCCTTGTTGATGGAGGGTAAACCAAAGCCACATCTTTTAAAAAGGATAAAAAAAAGTCACACACATCCTTATTTTTTTTCGCCAAAGGTACTCGGCAAGATACGAATCAAATTCGTCCCGAACTTGCGGAGTACCTGCAAGACTACGTTTCACCGCATTCCATGTTCATTCGATAGTATTAGTATGGACCCCGGTTTCTGGATCCTTAAACTGCACACTATGGTTCACCCGAAGGTGAACAAATACTTCGTCGGCCAAACAATCATACGATTTCCAACAATCGGAAATTTTGGTGGTTCCGGGCAAAACATGCTCGTTAATGATTTTCAACAACACCTCTTTCGATCTTGCCGGAACCACCTTAAAAAAACATTTCGAGCTTCCGCGCTCCACGCCCCCAAAAACCCATTTGCCTTCGACCTTTTTACCTTTGTTGTATTTTCTTTTCCCGAATTTCGACTCATCAATTTTAACTACCACCCCGGGGCCGCCCAGCTTCTCATCTTCGTCCAAAACCCTCTTAACACACACTTCGCGACAAAACATAAACCAATCTACCACAGTAGGATCACTAACACCAAGCTCCTTCATGACAAAACTATTTTTACATGTTACATTTTGGCTAACCTACAAATAAATTAACTGCAACACAATAATTTTCAAATGGGCCTGCGAAAAAAAAGACCCTTTCCTTATGGAGCGTTTACAATCGTGGTTGGCTAAAGAACATTCGCAACCATCCCCTAAATCTTTTCTCACTGCTAACCTCATTTTGTTACCGCACTTTGCACACTCATAATAAGACGCCATTAAACCAACATCCCGACACCACTCCCCAAATTTCCCACTCCCCACTTTCATCTCTCCAAATCTCTCCAACTCAACCAAATACTTAAAACTGATATACTTAGCCGCCATTTCACAAAATACAACCACAAAGCTTCAATAAACGCACAAATACCATCAAATAATACAAAAAATTTGAATTCACCTTTATAACACACCATCACACTTCACAAGCCGCATTCAAATTCAAATTGTACAACATAACAAGATTCATCTAATTGGTCGAAATAAATTACCTGTCAAAATCATGTGATACATCCATCACACTTCACAAGCCGCATTCAAATTCAAATTGTACAACATAACAAGATTCATCTAATTGGTCGAAATAAATCACCTGTCAAAATCATGTGATACATCCATCACGAAATAATCACATGACATATACGTCAGAAGTTTGCAGTAGAAACAACCTTGGCGCCATAATCGCCCCAACTTGGCGACCAAAAACTCTCGCCAAACTTGCGAAAAAATCTACCTAAAAACAGTAGTAATTTTTAAAACTTAAAATCGTTACAAAATACTGAAAAATTAAAATACGTTCACTTACCTTCATGTAAAAAACTATTGGAAAAAACTATTGTAAACTGTTGTTTCACTTACCTTAATTGTAAAAAACTATTCGAAATCGGTTTGGGTATTAAAATGGCGCGCTTATGATCTCGTAAAAAGCGCCAAAAAACGCGACAAATAAGAGGGAGATTCTTCACCTGACCCGCAAATATTATGAGTCTACTAGTCCGTGTTTCGCGACGGAATACATGAGTAACATCCATTATGTTATTTGGTTCGTTTAATTTAAATTAACTGTAGCAGTAATGTTGTCATTCCTTAGAGGAGTTCACCATGTAATTGAACGACTGTGATCTGGCATTAAACGTGGATTTAAGGGGGGAGTTATTTTGAGAATTTAAGCCAGTACTTTCGCATTAAACGGAGGCCACCCATTTATTTATATTTCAATTCTAAATGCAAACACAACGCATTCAAAACGTAAACCGGACTTCGTGTTGACACATGGTTTTCTCATAGCAGACTGCCATTTGTGACAATCGTTCGCTTCTTGTACTGTTGGTGCGAGGAACTAACCTCGGTATCTTGGTGCGAGAAACAATTAAAAATGGCGCCAAACACAACAGTCGACTGGAATAATTATATGAGGGACGTCTGCGTTTTTTCCGTCGAACAGAAAAAGGAAGTTAAGATTGGTGGAGAGGGGCGTATTGTTGAGATAGACTAGAGTTTGTTTACAAAACGTAAAAACAACGCTGGCCGGGTATTACCTCAACAATGGGTGTTCGGTGGTTTGTGCCGGGAAACTGAAGGACGTTTCTTAGTCAGAGTTCCGAACAGGAGTGCTAAAACATTGTTGGAGCAGATAAAACTGCACGTCGAACCCGGCTGAACAATTATATCTGATTGTTGGAAGGGATACAATACAGAGGAACTTGAAAACGCGGGATATGTCCTCTTGAAAGTTAATCATAAGTACAATTTCGTGGACCCGGAAACAGGGGCAAGTACCCAGCAAGTTGATAGGATGTGGGGGTCAGCCAAGTGGCGCAACAAAAAACATCGAGGAACAGCACGTCACCATTTGGAATCATATCTGGCGGAATACATATGGCGATCGGCAGCCGGCAACATTGCTTTCGTCGCGCTCCTGAGCGACATCACCCAGTTCTGGAAGTCTGTGGCGACTGGAAATTAATTGTAAGTTTTTATAACTTTGTGTACTTGAGTAACTTTTGTACTTTCTCTAATAAAGTCTGTTGTTTGTGTTCGAAATGTAATTTTACATTTTTCCCCAATTTTCCAATACTTAAATGGGTGGCCTCCGTTTAATGCGAAAGTACCTTTAAGCCCCTATTTTATCTCCTTTAAGGGGAGTGGTCACTTTTACGTACCTTTAAAAGTATCATTTGTAGACCATGTTCGGTTGCATGTACTACTCATGATTTTTGTTTGATTTACATGAATTTTTTTGAGTAATATACTGTTTAGAATACTGTTTATTATATATGCAATATTTCAAGTTAATTAAAAAAGTAAAATAATTTTTTATGCATGAAAAGTGATTTTTTTTAAAATCGAACATTTTGCAGTCAATTACTGTGCGCATTCTGTCAAAATAAATTATTAAGGTACAGTAATAATTGTTTACTATATGTGACTACAATATTTCAGGCAACAATATCCACCAACAATATTATAAAATATATCAAAAAAAATTAGTACATGCTATTTTTAATTAGAAATTTCAAAAATGATTGAGTAAAAGCTTGTAAAAAAATTCTTAAAAAAAATTAAAATATGTTAAGGTTCAATAATGTTGGTGTATTTTGTTACCTGAAGTAGTGTAATCACATATAGTTAATAATTATTACTGTACGTTTATAATTTATTTTGACAGAATGCGCACAGTAGTTGATTGCAAAACGTTCGATTTTAAAAAATATTCACTTTTTATGCATAAAAAATAATTTTATATATTTAATTAGCTTGAAATATTGCATATATAATAAATAGTATTATAGGCAGTTATTCAAGAAATTTCGTGTAAATCAAGCAAAAAACATGAGTAGTGCATACAATCGAACATAGGTCTAAAAATTATACTTTTAAAGGTACGTAAAAGTGACCACTCCCCTTAAAGGTGTTTTTTTTATTACTTTCCCATTATACCGACTTATCGCTAACCTCTTGGCGAACTGCGACTCTTGGCTACAAAAAAACTTTCTCAACCGGCGTTTGATCTCTGGAACATCTGGTTAGAAATCGCAGATGCGATCACCGCACCACGGCGTTACTAACAAAACAATAATTAAGTGTATGTATGAAGGGGATAGAAATGTACATGAAAATTAAATTTATTTTCTGATGTAGGTCTGTCCTTTTCTTACACACATTTAAATACAGTTAGTTTGTCTACTGTCGTAGTGAGAGACGACACGTTTCTTAGAAAAGAGGGAGAGTCAAGTCGCAGGTGCAGAAAACGACATTGTTAAGAGGGAATAGAGAATAAGTAACATGAGGAAAGCAGGCAACGGGGCTTGACCAGCTAATAAATGGTGACTAGATGGATTTAATGAATTAAGTAGGCGAAATTGGAATCTAAAAAGGATCTCCAGTGAGAGATGAAAAGGGAGAAAGAAATTTATGATGTTGACTTCGTTAGGGTGCAATTGGAGATCGAAGGGAGTCGGGAGAATTTGGGAGTGTGAGGAACCCCCAGAGTGAACCGCAGCAGTAACAGGGTCTGACGCCCCCTTCAATTTAGATTGGAGGAAGTATTATTATAAAAATATATATGCAACCAATAATGTAAGTCCAGGTTGACCCATTGGTCAGAAGGTGGCCACCAATGGAAGCCCAGAATGAAGAATTGAAATTAAGTTGAGCGTAAGAAAAATTCAGCAGAGCAGAGCAGATTGGACTGAGAAGTCAAAAGACGTAGACCGCATCAGAGGCTGTAAGGGACGCATTTACCCTGGCAGATATGTAAGCCCCATAATTAATATAGAGAGAGACTAGAAGTAGTTGTGTTGAATAGACCGAAATGATTGAATGAGTTTGTAAGCTGACGTTGAGATAGGGAGCTGATGATGCTAAGAAGCCCAGCAGACGGATCCAGGCAGAGGATCTGAAGTTCGTAAGCCTTAGCCCCGTGAAAACCCACGTTAGGGCTGATCCACGCATCCAATTGTTCGCTAGCAGATTTGGACGGATGGCGAAGAGCAGCGGAGGCCACCGCATCCCCAAGGCCAGAGATGACCAGATGAGAAAGATTGACTACAGTAGAACTCCCCGACAATCCTAGTTCAACGGAGCAGCTATGACCCTCATTCTCAGCGTAGACTGACCAGCGCCCATCCGCAACGAGTTCGTGTCGACGGGAAAAGTCCTCTGGTATACGCCGCAATCGTATCGTGAGGTGCCAGCTACGAGGTTCAGGAGATGTCCGACCATCTAGTTCAACCAATCAGAAGGCGGCGCCGAGCGACTTCTTGAATCACCGACGGAGAGCCTCTATTGTTGAAAGGAGCGGTGCCTATTGTTATGCTAGAGCAGTCTTCCAAGGTAGGGAGATAGTTTTGTATTTGCTTTTCTGCCAATGCCCAGCGCGTATAGTGAATGAGTTAATTAGATGGGGTTAGGTTAATTTTGATTGATAATTTTATATAGATATATATCACATGGTAATGTTAATTGAAATGATATTTTGCATAAGATATGAGTCATAATGAAGTGTTTATATATGTGTATATTCTGATGTTATTTTCATAAATTGATTGATTATAGTACACCTGAGTAACCATTTTTGGTAACTTCCAAGTACTACCACTAATTAACGAAACTGCTACATCCACTTCTTCTTGTAAATGGAATTCCCGCATGAAAGGAATCACGATTTATATGCTACCGAAAGTATAAATGTAGTTTGCAAAAAATACTATGTAGTGTGAAAATTCTGCATTACCTTTTTTTTCATTTTATTCCTTTGGGTTTTTTACTTTAAACTTAAAACGTAGTTCACAAAAGTGGAAATGAGCAATGAAAAGTGGGTATTTTCTCGTACTCACCTTATTTAATTGGCGATTTTTTACGTAACGTTGGCGATTGGTCGGTATAATGGGAAGTACTTTTTTTTACCTTAGTAACGTTTTTTTGTTCCTGAATAATGGTCCTGCGGAGAGAGAAAAAATTGTCCGGCGTCGCGAGTTATAATTTTGGCAGCGCGCCAAACCCAGTAGCAGTAAACAGTTAAACAGAAAAAGTACCAAAATGCGTCCCAAAAAAAAGAGAAAAGAGGTAAGCAACGATAAGTCATCCTACTTTAATAACCCGCGGTAGTTTCGTTAGAAGAGACTACCTGAAAAAAATAAATAAATAAATATATATATATATATATATATATAAATCTTAGTGAACACCTAGAGCAGTGATTCCCAACCCTTTTATACTTGAGTACCACCTGAGAACTTCGTAGGGTCGTGGCGTACCACTAACTATGTTATAACTTTTTGAGGAGAGTCAGATAAATTCTATACACATATGAATAACTTTACAAAATGTATTTAAGTATAAATAAAACAAAATACAGAAAATAAATCCATAAAACAAGAAAGAGCCGTCTATACATAAATGTTATTGACAAATGGCAAATTCAATTTCCCAACACTAAAATGTCTTTATCAGGAGGCTTATTGAGAAACTTGTTGTTGCTCATGCTTATTTCTCATAACAGCGTTATTGTCAGGTTCAGTAGTGCTTGTATTTAGTCTAAAGTCGATTTCTACGCGCAGTCTAATCCTGTACTTGTTTTTTACATACACTTGCTCTGAAAACCCTTCCGCGTACCACCTCAAATGCTCTCGTGTACCACCAGTAGGGAATCACTGAACTAGGGCATTAGAAGAATTGCAATGCAAAATTTCAGCTTCGTGGGCCTTACAATTCCAGGGATACAGCGATCAGTCAGTCAGTGAATGAGTGGTATTTGGCTTTTATATATATAGATTCAAAACGGGAACGTATTTGAAAAAAATTAAATTTTTTAAATTTTTTAGATCCGTCTGTTTTGGGGCTGATTTTAGTGAAACTCGGTATGTATGTGGTTTAGTGTGGTTATTGAGCATAGGCGTAGCGTGCTTCTAACTTTTTTTTTTCTTTTTTTTTTGGGGGGGGGGGGGCGGCGCACGAAATGAATTCAGTTCCATTGACTGCCGGACGGCGATTAAAATATGAAATATGATGTTTTCAAAATTGAATAACAATAGAATTGATGTTTGAGTAGTATTCAAAAGTTACACAATGAGAAAAATAAATATAATATAAATAAAATGAGAAAAAATATATATCATCCAATTTCTGTTATGGATCATATCATTGATAAAAAAATATTTTAAGGCTAAACACATAACCGGAATCTTCAGTTTCACTATTTGAAAAAGCGGGAAAAAACCAACATTCTTAAAAGTTTTCTACAATTTCCTGATTTTAACTGAATTTCTATTAACGTTTTAATTTATTTCAAGTTAAGTTGGGGGAACGTACCCCCCCCCCCCGACTCTACGCCTATGTTCTTGAGCCGTGCTTTCATTTAAAAGTAATCCGACTGAAATCCAATGTTAAATGCGGGTTTTAGAATTTATTATATATATATATATATATATATATATATATATATATATATATATATATATATATATATATATATATATATATATATATATATATTTGGGGGGGGGGTAATTAACCCTTCAGTGGTATCTCTGGGTCTGTGAGGCCCAGAAGACAACAGTTTTTGTATTATTTGATGTATAGAAAATAGTTAACCAGTTCACCACTAGAGTACCTTCCTATCAAATCCTCTAGATGGCATTCCTTGATTCTACCTTAGTTTAGTTCCAAAATTGAAGTGACAAACAACACTCAAAAAGTAGTCTGGGCCTCAAAGGCCCAAGGTTATCACTCGTGTTAGTTTTTTTTCACCATGGACCCGTCTACCTCGAAAAAGGTTTTCAATTTACAGTATCAAGAGGATGTTCAGTCTGTATCTGCTTAAAACATGAAATGTCAATGATATGACAAAATTACAGTTGCAATGCTTAGATTTTTTTTAGATTCTAATAAAATTTATTTTTTGCATCGGTTTTCTATAAATTTTACTATGTAATCAGTTTTTAGTATGTAAAAAAGTAAAATAAAATTGATTTCTTTAATTTCAGACTTAGTATGCTTTATTTGATGTCTTAAAACCATTTTCAATGATTAATTAGCATTTATGTATTTTTGATTTTTTTTTTATGTTCCTGGGCCTCGCAGACCCAGGGATACCACTGGCGTCTGATAATTTTCAGGTTACTACTGAAGGGTTAAACCTTTTTCAGCCCATAAAAGTTCGAATTTTTTAAAAAGGTTTCTCATTGAGCACCTAGAGCCTAAAAGGAACCACCATACAAAATTTCAGCTTCCTAGGCCTCGTGGTTACAGAGATACAGTGATCAGTTAGTGGTATTTGGCTTTTATAGATTTATGCAAATGATGAGTTGACATTTACCAATTAATACTTGGCGAGAGAAAACTCTTATTCTACTACTCTCCTCTCAGTACCCAATTGGTTCAGTTGTTAGAATACCGGCCTCGTGGTTTGAAGATGCGAGAGAATGTGACGTAATTAAACTGAAAAAGAAGTGACAGAAACAAAAATTTTGACACTACTTTTTATGTGAATGATGAGATTACATTTGCAATTAACATTTTGAAATCTTACTCACAACACCGGGGTGGTCTATTTGGTAGAATATCGCCCTGTCCAACGTTCACCAAGGAAAATAGAAATCGGCATTGTCGAAAATAAATAAATTAATTAAAAAATACATATATCCAGGGTAACATACTGTGTCGTTGGCCACAAATCAGATGGAAAAATACATGATTGACAGCCACTGAAAATTGTACTTCCTCAAAACACCGGGTAGATCAGTTGGTAGACTACCTATTCAAGCTTGGGGTGCAAGTTCAATCCTCGACTCTGGAAGGATGTCGTTACAACTTATTTTCAAACAAGAAACATATTTTTATGAAATTAATTAATCTACTTAGTACTAAAACTTGGTACTATGTAGTCTATGTATGTCTGTAAATCCATTCACCAAATACAGCGGACAGTAGTGCTGCTCTCAACCAGGAAGGCCTTAATCGCTATGTCGGGCTCAGTCCGCTGTAATGGTAGCCTTTTGTTTTTATTTTTCTTTTCAGGAGTATCGTTTAAAAATAAACGATACTCCTGAAAAGACAAAATTTTTCGTTATAAATCAGGACATAGATGATTAAGTGTATAATACCATAACAGACATATCCATTAGCCTTTGTGTCGGCTGGAAGAGAAATCTTTTGGTCCCGATGTTTTGGTTAGAACTTATTTTCAGGAAAACGATGATCAGTCGACATTACAAGTTATTTAAAACGTGAAATTATGAATATTTACCATTTTTAAACAAAAAAATCAAAGCTTAAGAATCATTTAGAAAATATTTCTTCTATATATTGATTCTGGAAAACACTTATCATAAAGGTGATTTCTGAAAAACTGAAGTATTTGATTACCCCTGTTACAACATAATTAATCTAAGAATTACATTTATTTATTACTAGCTGAAGTACCCGACGATGCCCGGGATTTTAAGAATGTTTGTTGTTAACCAAAATCAATTTAAAAATTAACACAGTATAAATAACATAAAAAATATATGTGAAATGTTATACACGTCTCAGAATTTCAGCCTTTCATCATTTTAATACTAAAATCTGAAAAGTAAAAATGTCAAATTCTCTAATGTTTGTTAACCAAAATTAATTTAAAACTAAGCACAGTATAAATAACATAGAAAAAAAACCTTGTGAAATCTATAAATATATAAATTTATAATAAACTCCTCAGAATTCAGCTAGAATTAGCCTTTCATCATTGGTGTAAAAAAAGCTGCAATTACAGGTTCAGCAGAAATTTCCAATAGAACAATGATATGACTGCAGCGTTGCCTCTTAAAAAAATGAAGTGTTTGATTGAGGGCTGCAAACCATTCAACTCCTCTCCACATTTAACTCCTATAAACATCCTCTACATATTAAATTCCTTTTCTCTCCATAATAAACTCCTCAGAATTTTGGTATATTCAGCCTTTTATCATAGTACCACTAAAATCTGAAACATCCTCTCCAGAAATATAAATTTATTAATTTCAATAATTAAACACACACAAATATATAAATTACGCAAAAGTTTTTTAACCAACATTTGAATAATTCGTAAATGAAAAAGCATATGAAAATAAAGATAAGAACTTCCGGAATCGAAATTAATTACCCTTAATTTTTAATTAATAAAAAACCAACATAATATGAATAAAAACGATAGTTGCTTAAAACCATATGAAAATAAAGCTATTATAAAGATGATAATAATAAAAAAAGCATAAGAAAATAATGCTCGCGCATGAAGTTAACGTTACGATATAAAGATAGTAATAATAATATAAACCGCGTGCATAAAATATTTAGCTTTTCAAGCGAAATAAATTGATTTTTAGAAAAAAACTACTTTTAATCGAGAAATTAAAATACATTGCACAAAATTTTAATTTTACCAACTTTCCACCCTACAATTTACACCCTACTTCTTTTAAATAGGATGTAAATATAAAGTTTTAACAGCCAATTGAATGCCAGTTAAAAATAATGTGTGCGCATGAAGTTAACGTTACGATATAGAGATAGTAATAAAAATCTATCTATATATATAAAACAGTTCCGTAACTGACTCATTCATTCATTCATTCATTCATTCATTCACTGACTGACTGACATACAACGCACAGACCAAACCGCTGGACCTAAAGGGCTGAAATTTTGCATGGCGATTCTTCTTATAGTGTAGGGGTGCACTAAGAGAGATTTTTGAAAAATTCTTCTTAGATTTTTTTAAATTAAATTTTTAAGCTGTTTTTTTAACTTTTTTTAAGTTTGCATTTAAAATAATAATTTGAGGGTTATAAAATTTATATCACGAGAAAGATCATATAAATTCCTTTAAAATGAAATCTTTTTCGAATCTTTACCTTCATTTCCTGATTTGTGGTGAATTTTTAAAGATTAATTTTTAGAATTTAATTTATTAAATGCTGATCACGTGACTTCTTTTTCTGGTACTTTAAATAAATTTATCGTCACGTGCATAAAAACTAAATAGACAAAAAATAATTTTTTTTTCTTGCTAATGCGGCAGACGATTGGACATTATCCAAAAAAATATTAAAATACAGTAAAAGAAATGTTCTAGAAACTGTACTATATTAACTGTACTATATTCTTTAGTATTCTTTATATTAGATTTAATTTGAATATCTTCTTCTACATTATTTTGTCTATAAAAATATCCCTTACGATTTTTTTATAAATATATATATATTTTACATCAATTATATACATTGATCGTCGTATTTATATATATATTGGCATTAATTGCATACATTCACCGATGTTTTTACTTTGAATGTACTCCGTAGCGAAGTGCGGGTTTTCAGCTAGTCTATATATATAAAACAGTTCCGTAACTGACTCATTCATTCATTCATTCATTCACTGACTGACTGACATACAACGCACAGACCAAACCGCTGGACCTAAAGGGCTGAAATTTTGCATGGCGATTCTTCTAATAGTGTAGGGGTGCACTAAGAAAGATTTTTCAAAAATTCTTCTTAGATTTTTTTAAATTAAATTTTTAAGCTGTTTTTTAAACTTTTTTTACGTTTGCATTTAAAATAATACATTGAGGGTTATAAAATTTATATCACGAGAAAGATCATAAAAATTCCTCCAAATGAAATTTTTTTCGAATTTTTACCTCCATTTCCTGATTTTTGGTGAATTTTTAAAGATTAATTTTTAGAATTTAATTTATTAAATGCCGATCACGTGACTTCTTTTTCTGGTACTTTAAATAAATTTATCGTCACGTGCATAAAAACTAAATAGATAAAAAAATATTTTTTTCTTGCTAATGCGGCAGACGATTGGACATTATTTTGTCTATAAAATATCCCTTACGATTTTTTTTTATAAATATATATTTTTTTCCTACGTCAATTGTATATATTGATCGTCGTATTTATTATAAATATATATATATATATATATATATATATATATATATATATATATATATTTTTGGCATTAATTGCATACATTGACCGTTGTATTTAATTTGAATGTACTCCGTAGCGAAGTGCGGGTTTTCAGCTAGTATATATATAAAACAGTTCCGTAACTGACTAACTGACTGATTGACTGACTGACATACAAAGTACAAACCAAACCGTTGAACCTAAAGGACTGAAATTTTGCATGGCGATTCTTCTTATAATGTAGGGGTGCACTAAGAAAGATTTTTGAAAAATTCTTCTTAGATTTTTTTAAATTAAATTTTTAATCTGTTTTTGTAACTTTTTTCAAGTTTGCATTTAAAATAATAATTTGAGGGTTGTAAAATTTATATCACGAAAAAGATCATAAAAATTCCTTTAAAATGAAATTCTTTTCGCATCTTTACCTCCATTTTCTAATTTTTGGTGAATTTTTAAAGATTAATTTTTACAATTTAATTTATTAAACGCTGATCATGTGATTTCTTTATCTGGTACTTTAAATAAATTTATCGTCACATAACAACGAAATAGACACAAAAAAAATTAAAATAGTGGCGCCATCTACTGTACGCTTGTGAATCGAGAGTTGTTGGTTATTTATTAATTAAAAATATTGGAAAGTTCTTGTGGATCTGTAAATATACATGTGGTAACAGTTTTAAAATTTATAAATTATCAACCTACACAGGTGATAATTTATCCGGCGTTGCCCGGGATTTTAAGAATGTTTGTTAACCAAAATCAATTTAAAAACTAAACACAGTATAAATATCATAGAATAAAAAGCATGTGAAATGTTATACACATGAATAAAAAGAAAACCCAACATAAAAAACCATAAATTTACAATAATTTCTTCAGAATTCAGCTAGATTTAGCGTTTCATCACTGGAGCAAAAAAACCCTGAAAAGTAAAGCATAAAATATATACATTTATAATAAACCACTAAAAGCTGAAAAGGAAAAATGTCAAATTGTCTTTAGGAAAGTAAAGCTGAAAAGTAAAAATGTCAAATTGTCGAATGTTTGTTAACCAAAATCAATTTAAAAACTAAATACAGTATAAATAACATAGAAAAGATTTAGCCTTTATCATTGGAGCAAGAATTCCTGAAAAGTAAAACATAAAATACATAAATTTATAATAAACCTACCAAAATCCATTAAAAAAATAAACACAGTATAAATAACATAGAAAAAAAAGTTATACACATTAATAATATGAAAAATAAAATAAAATAAAAATAATAATTTTTAAAAATAATAAAATAAAATAAAAATAATTTTAAAAAATAATAAATATAAATAATAATAATAATAATTTAAAAAATAATAAAATAAAAGCTGAAACAAAAAAGCCTCCATAAAAAAGCTGAAAATACAGGTTCAGCAAAATCTGTACGATCCGTATTCGAACCCGCGTCGTGTAGTGTAGTAAATGAACGCTCTTACCGAATGCGCCACAATAACATGTTGGTATATTGTGTAAATAGGAGAATATTTGTACTAAAATTACTGGAAAGTTGCTATGGGTTGGTGAATATACGTGTATTTATGGAGTAAGAGGAGTTTTAAGTTAGAAATAAGTTAGCAGGATAGAAGCTTAGTCTTTAACTCTTCAATAGACACAAAGACATAAGCGAGGGGGGTTGCAGTAGCGATTAAAAATGATCTTGTGACACTTAGCGTGGTTGATTCGAATTTTCCATCGCGTGTGATAGTGTCAATATGCCGTTGGATCCGATTTATTTTAGAGTATAAAATCTGACTTGAAAGATTATTATTTTCATTTATTATTCTGGCTTAATATGTAACTTGAAACTTTTTGATTTTATTTATTTTTATCTTTTCGCTCGCTGTTCGCTTCAGCTAACCCTAACGTGGACGCCATATTCAGAGGGGTGATTCCACAAAGTGTAACATCTTACATTTAGTTTCAAAATTTTTGGTTTTTTATTAATTAAAAATCAACGGTAATAAATTTCGATTTTTGAAGTTCTTCAGACCCTCGGCTGTTTTTAAAGAAGCCTGTATGTAAAATTTCACGATCGTTGCTCCTAAACTGTGGATTTCTATACAATTACAGAGATACAAACATTCATTTTTATATATTATAGATTATTTATATTAATTACAATTATTAACATTACATTACAATTTGATTCTTTTATACCGAATCTGGTTACAAAGTGATTTAATTACATTTAAAAGTTGAAACAACAATTGTGATCTGCGATTGACGAAACTAGCTTTGAACATCCTATGCATTCTGTAGTTTGAAAATGAAATGTTATTGCATCTTGGAAAAAGTAGTGCGAGCGAAATTGCAAAAATGTAAAGAAACACCATAAAAATGAAATAAACCAAAAGGGATCCAGAGAAAAATAAAAACGAAAGGCTACCATTGCAGCAGACTAGACCCGACATAGCGATTGAGGCCTTGCTGGTTGAGATCCCAGCGGTGGGATACAGACCGCAGCTGGTAGATACTCCGCGCACTAGACCAGGCCAGTACACAGGCCCACAAGAGCCTTGAAAAAACGAAGAAAGGCTTACGAGCATACTGATTGACTAAATGCTAGAGATAAGTAACTGCAACATCGCTAAAGGTGGGGTTATTGGATCTTTACGAAGTATACAGTCCGCAAGTTCTGATTGTATTGAGCAGAAGGTTGCAAAACTAAAGGATTTTCCTCTAGTTTCCAGTGATATCGTCCTCTGTCCGTCCTTAGTACAAGCAAGGATATAGATGAAAAGTGCAACCTTTCATCTAAAAGTTTTAATTTTCGTTAATGAGTAACAAACCAATCAACTGTTATGCCAAACTAAAATAGAGTGATGAGGCAACATGACCCTCCAAGTCGAGAGATTTATCCTATCGCCAGAGATTCTGACTTATCGACGGAAGCCTTGCCACCAAATAGCAAAAGGGCTAACCTCTGGGAGCCACCAAACACTATCATTATTTCTGCTGCCAATAGAGCAAAAGAAGCTCTCTCAGGCCCCATTGTTTTCCCTTATTTCCTCTTTAAAATGGCTCTGTCCGAAAGAGCATTTTTGAGCAGCCACGTCATGGGAAGTTTCCGAAGGGTAGTCTGCGCCCCATGGTATAGAGACCGGCATTTGAATTTGCGGGATCAGGCGAGGCCCAGGATTGTGACCATTCCCTCTCAAAGTCGAACCTTCTCCAGTATTCAGACCTAGCTAGATACAAGACAGCCACTGCTTCGATACCCAAAATTTATCTTCCTCATTCTCTGTTCCGTTTTGACTGCCGCGTTCTGATGTCCTATCTCATTAATTTCAGCATCGTTTTTGCCTTTGGTAGTTGCAACCTTTTCTATAAGTCTCTCCGTAGCATCGTAGGGCCCCTTTGAACTGAACGTCCAGCATCATTTTTGCAAATTTCCCAACAAACGTCGTTCAGTGGCTGCTTCCTGCAGCCTCGGGAGACTACCCCCATCCCAACCCCGTCGTGTTATCATTCCTGTGGGTCACAGGTGGGGTCACCGAAATATCTTTAAGGAATCATAAGAGAGGGTGTTGACAGTCGTGGCCGACCTGCGCAAGTCGGAAGGTATAATCTGAAAGTCCATGTAGCTATGTCGACAGCTGAACCAGGCGAATTGAAACAGTAAGGCAAGCTTCCCCACTTAGGGGCTCTCGATGCAATAACGTAGTAGTTTTAACAAAGACAGCAGAAACAAACCCCGGATACATTGGGACGATTTGCATTCAGCGTCTTTTCTCTATCACATGTGCTTTTTATAGTCTGATTATATGTTCAGCTGGTCTAACACATTCTTCTTCACAATATCATTTACAGGGGTCAGGCTAATTCTAACATGTCTGAAATCTCAGATTTATTACAAATATAGCACCTAATTATTTGACCTCGTTCGAATTACTAGAACAAGTAACGTCTTGGATGCTGTTAATCATTCTTTGGGGTGAAGGCATAGAAACTCAACTGCTTACTTATAAAATCTCTCCATTTACACGGTGTTATCATACATGCATAAATTCAACAAATTTATACGTCAACTATTCTAAATGTGTTGAAAAAATTACACTGCGTCAAAACCGCCAGGTTAATGTACGTTAACACTGGGCTAGAATTCAGCATGGATGCAGATCTTCACTATTTACTACTGGAGTCCACAAGACAAAGTTATATACCTCTTTAATATGCAGTATTTATTTGTAGTCAGGGATACCTGCTCGCAAAACCATTTGTTACACTAATACCTCAACTTATTTTGATAAATAATGATATGACGGTACTTTACTGTACTTTCAATATGCATCATAACAATGCTGTATGTGTAACACTCAATTATATGATATAAAACATGAATGCTTACATTCCCAATGCACTCTAGCAATGGATGCCTAACATTTCTGCCACCTTCGAACTTTTGTTATAATTCCCATTTCCAATCACATTCTGGAATATGTTTATAATGATAGAATTATCAATTTGGGCTAATTAATAAAATGCAGAATATAAAGGCATTGCCTGCATATTCAGTGTGAGGCACATATATTTGTTCTGGCAAATGCTTATATTTTAGCATTTAGTGACCCTTGTACACATATGGAGAATGTTTTTTTTTTTAATTAATAAAATATTCTTCAATTACGACACTAATACTAACACAAACACACATATATAAATATAAAAGCATGAGCTGAACTCCAGCCTTCTCTTTTTCACAGGATGATTAGATGGGGAAGAAATTGCATTAAAAAACACCCTTCTAAATCTGTTTTCCAGAGACTAATAAAGATTAGAAATTCCAATTAAGATTAGAAAAATCTTAATTTTCATTATAAATTAAACTTAACATACAAATATTAAAAGGAAATTCAGCTTTCTTCCTTGGGAACAGATTAAGAGAACACTGACACAAAAAAGGCACAGCAAAATGGCCCACAGCGAGTCTGTCCATTCCACAACAGTAAAACCGTGAAGGAAGGAACTTTAAAAATAAGAAGCAGAAAAGAGTAAAAACCATGGAGTATTGAAAATACAAGAGACATAAAAAGGGCATGAAATCCCCAAACAAAATGAGAAAGAGGGGAAAAATTAGCCTTACAATAATTCCAAGTTGAATTAATAGAACATACAGAACTGCGGTCATTAAAGAAAGTTTTTTGTGCCGATTTATGAAGGTGGTTTCAAATTAACCCAGATCAGAAATTCAACTGGAGATGCAAAGATATATACAGTGAAACTTCTCTAGAAAGCCACCCCTCAAAATGGCCACTTTTTTTTGGAACCAAATCTGGCTACCGCAGAGAAGTTTCACTGTACTTCTAAAAAAAGTAAACTCATGGCCTGAATCCCAAAAATGGTAGGCGACGGAAATTTTTAATTTTATCACATAACTCTTATCCTCCATCATTCAGGCCCTATTAGTCTGGTTAATGTAGACAAGGTTGGACTCGCACAGAATAAAATAAAGCAAAGCAATTATCAACAGAAACAGGTTCTTTTAAAGAATGTAGTTTATTACTGGGTTTGAGAGCAAGTCCCATGAATGTTATTTGCAAGGAAGGTCTTTTGCTCGGTTTTTGCCATTTATAATTATTCAAGTTTTAAAACATAAATAGATTTTAAGGAACTTTTGCAGGAAGCAGCTGTGCAAGATCACTGTGGATGTTAAAAAAAATGCTTATACTCCCAGATACTCTAATTCTATTTTAAAAGCAAATAAGTATTTAAACTGTGACACTGTTTTAAAATTTTGGTAAATTTAACATTGGAGAACATGAAAGCTAACAAACACAATAAAAGAGAGGAGCAATGCAGTGCACTACCAGTAAGTGTTTTGAAAGAAGTACAGTATTAGGAAAGCAGTAAAGTTTGTGAAATTCAGTGCAATAACAGTACCTGATAACTCTTAGTACTTTTGGCATTGTATTAGGTTCTAAATCTTCCCAAAATTCCCGATTTGATTGCTAATGGTAAATTGAAAATTTAGATCAGAAAAATCTAAACCTATGAAAATAAGTTATGGCTACAGTTATCACTCAAACAGTACAGTGGTGGTCGGATCCAACCCAAGGGTGTGTTTTCCCCCTCCCATACTCTCCCCTCTCATTGCAAGAGATCGAGTTGACAAGGAATCTTACCAGCTAGTCTTGCAACAGGCGTTGGAGCATTTGCAGCTATACATTTGCAGTAAATACGAGCGTCTTTGTTGGAAAACTTTATTCATGATCACTAATCATTTTTTCTCTTTTAGACTTTAAAATTTTTTATTCAGACTTTGAAGGCCAAAATTGTCAGTATATATTATTTTTTACATTTTTGTGGTTGCAAATTTCGTTCGGTAACTTCTAAAACTAAGTACAAGACTAAATTACATATTAGACCTGATATATACAACATTCTATGTAAATGCCAGAGAAATTTTCTTTGTTTAGCAAAATTACAATTCGTTGGTCATTTATTGTACAAAAAGGTTTTTATTTCATGTAAAATATTGTCAATAAATGTTATTATACAACAAAAATGCTTATTGTGTATTATTTCTACGAAAAACCACATTTTAAAAAAAAGATCGGGTCGGATCCTACCGGATCGTACCATCTATTTCATCTCAAACCAATGTACCGTTTGAGGGTTAAAAGAAATGTTCTAGGCAGGGGGCACATACGACATAACCAGGGCTTGAAATGGATGTGAACCAAAATGAAAAGTTCTGATCCAATTGGTTTTTGGGGATATTTTTATTTATTTATCCATATGAAACCATTATTTTGGGATGGATTTGATTTTTCTCCTAAATATTTTAATGATTCTGGATATATATCTAACCAGAGCAATTCATTTGCTCCTATTAAGGAACTGTTTCAAGCTAGAATAAAAAATCTCTCTCTCAAAAGATTTTGCTCCTTTTTTCTTTGGTGAATTTTAAAAGAAAGTTAAACTGTTTCGAATGAACTAAAAAAATTTAAATTCAGAATTTTCAAGAAACTTACAAACATATAATTTATTTATTTATTTATAGATATATTCTTTTAATTGGAGTAAAATTTCTAGTAACAAACTTTTTTCATACCAAGCCGGATCAATCCAGAAGGAGCAAAAAAAATATCTATCCTTGGAATTCAATCCATAAAGGATCTTAATCCAAGAGATCACTTTTTTTTCTGTTCTGGTTCAGATAGAAATCGTTTCACCCTTAATATTTCTTTTCAGTTCAGAGTGATTTAAATAGAGGCTAAAAAGATTCATTCTTTGGATATATATCTTCAAGCCTTGGTCACAATACAACAACACAGTTAGAAAATATTTGAGAAAACAGTCACAGAATCTTTTATACATTCTCACAAACAGAATCTTTCATACATTCTCACAGATATAAGTGAAATATTTCCTATCCAAGTTGCAACATTTAGAAAAATAGCAAACACATACAACTTTAACAGATTTTTTTTTATATAAAAAAAAAGAACACATGAAAACTTTAGCTAATTTTTATTTAAATATAAAGTATTATTACAATGACATAATTTACAGTAGATATGTATGTAACATGAATACTTTTTACATATGACCAAGGAATATTTTCATTTAAAATTATTTTATATACATGTCAAAAAGAAAGAATAAGGTTGGAGAGGTAAAGGAAAAAAAAGCTATTCCACTATAGAATCCTAATTCATTTTTTATTTTATATTATGGACATGACCAAAAAATTTTTACTTTAATCTTAATTTTGGCAATACACATTACATTTGGCCTCATAATAAGTTGTGTCAGGACACAATATCATGCCAATGAAATATTTGATAGATATAGTATTTTGTATATTATTTAACCAAATATTTAATAGATAGATTAGAAAAACCTATGATATAAATAAATATAGGTTTACAAATGGCTATAATTATTCAGTATAAACACATTTTAATATGTAGGACTCACTAAAATAAAATAATTGTATCAAAATCTAAAACATTTGTGAACTGCAACTCTTCTTAATAATGTAGTAATTACAATTAATTAAAAGTAAATTAAAGAAAAATATAAAAGGGAAAGTTCAAAGTTATATTTTAATAAATAAAATATCAGCATATAATGCATATATACATTCCCAAGAGATATTTTACAGTTCAATAAAGATTGTCTATTTCCGAATCCTGTAGTTGTACAGGACTATTAAATAATTGACGAGGAATATTAATTGTCCTGCAGAAAAATATTTTAAGCTTTAAATGAAAATATAACAAAGTCATAAGTCTAGCTATGAGGATGATGTGTAAACATATCTCTATTATGTGGGAATATTTAAAGATGCAGCTGTCATGATCAAAATTTGTTCAGTTTTCTTCCGCCAGTTAGTAATATTTTTTGAAACTTTGCACCAATTTTCACCATGCCTTGGTTCAGCATGAATGCACCTTTTTTTCACGTCTTCTTGTTGTTCCTATAACATGAATAAATGCATGGTAAAATATATATACTTTTAGATAACAAAATTTGAAAAATTTAGTCATTTTTTCTAATTACTAATTTTTTTTTAATTACTAAATTCAATTTTTTAAAGCATTCAACTGTTATTTGCTGTAATTTCTTTTTTTGGGGGGAGGGGAGGGGGGTAGCACGCATTTATCATGGGGGACATTCAGGAATATGCCCTACAAGCTGTTTTTACCACTCTCTAATAGGAGCACCTAGTAAGTGAACTAAACTGTTTCATAAAGGGGAAGCACAGAAATATCCGAGCCTTAGCTGGTAATTGAACCCAGGCCCACTCAGTAGAAGCTCAAAATGCTGCTTAGCATCTCCAGCTTGAATGTTGGTCACTTTAATACGAAAGAATAAAATTAACTTTAAAATTTAACTTGATAAAAAAATATTTTCAAAGTGATAGATTCAAGTTCATAGTGATAGGTTGCTCAAGATTCCGCTGAGTGTCTCAAGCTTGAATGTTGGTTCCTTTACATGAAAGAGTAAATTTTATATTAAAATCTAAATTAATGAAAAATATTTTTTTAAGTGATATATAAGGTTGTTTTGTGAAGAGCACTATGCTCATCTTTTGCAACATAAAAGCTTAAATAACCTACAGCTTAAAGGTAATTCCAAAAAGCTCCCAACACCTATGTCAGCCAGAGGATTTTAAACTTGCAGACTCTCATTCTAAAGACTAGCATCCTAGCCATCTGGCTATCAATCAGTGATAGATACGGATTTACTTTAAATCAAAACAAATCAACAAAACATTAGACGAAAAGGATTAGAAAAACACCCTTAAAATATTCACAATAAATGACTGAAAATTAAACTATTCATGAATTTCAAAAGCAAATTCACCTTTCTTCCGATAGAGCAAAGAATTTCTCTTGCTAAACTTCATAAGACTTTTTGAGAGCAAAGGATTTCTCTTGCTAAACTCCATTCGAACACTCCTGAAGAAACATTAATTTTCAAAAAGACCCCTTACTTGTTTCATTACTTTGCTACATTTTGTACCATCAAATCATTGGTTTAACCACTCGATTTTCTGGCAAATCTACCAAAATCCCTTCAACTACCTTAAATCATCATCAAAAGCATGTTTAGCTTTGGATAAACATGAATAAAATGTTATAAATTTACACAAAACAAAATAAGAGAGTGGGGGGAGGGGGGAATATTGCTGTATGTTTTAAATTTTTTTTCAGTATTTTTGTAGGCTTGTGAAGAAAAATATGACCTTTTTTAAGAGAACTGGGGTTTCCTTACAATATAAGAACCCTGATAAAATATAAGCAGAGCTTTTATTTTAAACAAAATAACACTTACTTCAGTCCCATGAATGAGTTCAAATTTATAATAGTAAGCCCATGCATCTCCTAAATCAGGATCAATTTTGACAGTTTTATTGAACCATTCTCTTGCTTTGTTTGTTTTCCTTTCAGTCCAAAATAATCTGGAAAAAATATATGCATACAATATCATGCTGTTACAATTTTCATTAAGAACCACAAGACAAAATCAATTCAAAGTATAAAGATTAAACCAAGTAAAGAGACCATTTTAAAAGAGTTCTTACTAATCTTATGAAACTCTTAAAATAATATTTTACCACATGGTACAGTATTACATATTCAAGTCAAAAGTGGGCTTGAAGTAGCCTAGTGATAGCATAGCAGTTATCAGTGCTGAGGGTGCTTGGATTGAATCCTGACAAGTGCCATTAAATACCTGCATGTCTGGACCGGATATGGGCATGTTAAACCTATAGACCAGAAAGTCACTCCATGAGGTCAGAGAGGGTGGGAGAGGATACGATCCCCCCCCCCCCCCAGATGTTGCCCCTAGGGGTGGTCAGTTAAAATTGAGGTGGCACTTGGCTAAATTAGACTCCGACCTTTGTGGTGCCATCAGGGCCTGATTTAGAAAATTCTTGACCATAGGCACAACTCGGGATAGGGGTGCCCTAACACTGATGTGGGTGTAAAATTTCCAAAATTGACACACAAAAAAAATAATCATGGATCATTGTGAAAGTACCATTTTACCAAGAATTGGCTTTTTGAAGCGTAGAAGCCTACAACATTATCAAATAACAAAAAGCAATACAACATATTAACTTCTTCATTTATAAAAAATCATTTATCACTAAAACACCAATACAATACAACCAGAAAAACTTATTAATCCCTTATATACACTATAACATATGTCAGGAATGGACTGTAGATATATATATATCCGCTTTCCTCCCCTCCCGTTGAGTGACCAACCGGAAACCTGTTTGGCGCGAAGAAGGAGAGACGGGGGAAAAAGTCGCCCCCGGGGATCGAGGAAGAAGGGAGCGAGAAGGAGGCGCACACGTGTAAAGGTGGCTGTATTTGGCTCCTCAGCGTAAATTTTAATATATATGTTTTTATAATGTGTGATCAGCGTAAATTTGAATGTATATGTTTTTATAATGTGTGATGTGTCCCAGTAGATGTGTAAATAAATAAATTTTGGGACTGTAGACCTGGTCTGGACTCGTAAACCGTGTAATACCTTCCTATAACACTAAGAACGGACCCAGGGGCGGTTAAGCCTCGTCAAGGGAGAGGGATCGCTTCTCACATCTGGCGGCAGCGGTGGCGTGGAATGGTAAAATACGCAGGCGAGGATCGCAGCTTTACGTCAGTAAGGATATCAGCGCTCTATCATCAGTGTTCAGTCATCGGTAAAGGCTATAGGATGATGATCAACAGGAGGCCATACTATTTTCGATTCTAGCTCCAGGAAATCTGTACAATCCAAAAATGTTGTCCAAGGTAAGTGATATTTGCTTCTGTTCTCTGCTGGGATTCTAAAAATGTTTATGGTTAGATGAAATTTAATAGTGTTCGATAGAATTTTGTAAGAGAAAAGGTCGGGTGGAGTTTCAATCGATTTTTTTTCTCTGTGTATTAGTTTTATTGTTATTGTATTTCCTAACTGGTATTTCTAACATGGCATTTATTGCAAAATCGAGAAAGTGCGACTTGGTAGCGCCAGCGCTAGAATTAAGAATCGAAGTTAAGGAAGAATATAACATATTAGATTTAAGGAAACTTATTCTCGAACATGAAAGTTATGAAGAAAGCCTCATAAAGGATATGCTCAGCGCGATAGTTACTGAGAGAGAGGAAAAACAAGAGAAAGACGAACGTATTGAAATCGAAACATTAAAACTACAAAATCGCATACCTATTAAATATAAATCAATAGATGAAATTATTAAAACCATAAAATTATTGACCGTGAAAGTCCCAAATAAACCCGAAGGGTGGAGTTATTTCTTTACGAGTCTAGAAAGGGCATTCAAAAGTGAGAGGGTAGAAGAAGAACAGAAGGCCAAAATTTTAATTTACCTTTTGGAGGATACGGCGGCAGATTTGTTAATATATTTAAATGAGGGTCAGTACAATAATTACGAGGAGGTGAAAAAGATAGTGCTGAGAGAATACGAACGTCTCCTCAGACGTGCCTAGATAATTTTAGGAAAGCTGAAAGGGGCACCGACGAAACTTTCGGTCAGTTCGCAACCAGGTTAATGTCTATGTGGCTACACTACGTTAAATTGAGAGAAGTAAGTGACTTCGAAGGTTTAAATCAGTTGGTGGTAGCTGATAGAATGTTTCAGACGTTGGACCAAGAAACGGCTATGCATATCAGTATTAGACAGAGAAGGCTTTGGTTTAAAGCAAAGCAGCTAGCTGAAGAGTGCGATATATTCTCTTCGGCTAAAGGGAGAGCTTATAGCACGAAGGGGGGTAACGACACAAAATTTGCGGATTTTAGGGGTCGGGACCGGAATGGCAAGGGGTTTAAACTAGATATGCTCCCGGGAAATGGTTCTTCGTCAGGAGAAAATGAAAAGTTCAGTAGAACGCCGAAAAAGTGGGAGTGCTATGGTTGTGGGTCAACTGCTCATTTAAAGAGAAACTGTCCGAAATTCCCAAAACAGGAAAGAAATGTAACATGGGGGGAAAGGGAAAAGGCAAACGTAAATGTGACGTTTGCGGAAGAAGACCACGAGATGGAAGAACAGGAAAATTCCGGAGAACGGGGGATATTGGCAGAGGATACCGTAGTTGCGAGGGCGAATTCGTTCAGGGTGTCAAGAAATACCGGAAAGTACTTAAAAGAACAGTTATGTAAGTTAAAAAGGGTTCCTATCAACATGAACGGGCGAATAGCTAACGCACTAATTGATTCCGGGACGGAAATAACTGTAGTGCGGGAAAGTGTTGTACCAGAAGTTAAAACGGAGGGAAAACCCACCATATTTTTAAAAGGGATTTTTGGACCCGCAGTTCAATGCCCGTTGGTGAATATTCCCTTGGGAGTCTTTGATTCAGGCATTAACGAACGGCCGGAGGTTTTGTGTGCTGTTACGAAATCGCTGGTAGATGACGTTTTGCTCCCCCCAGAAATATTTGAAATGTTATCGAGAAGTCGAATCGAAAACGTTTCTCAGTCTCCCAAGAGAAACGACAGACCCCAGAGAAGAACAAAGGAGACAGAGAAATCCTACTTCCCGACCGCCGAACAATCAGAGCGTTGTCCAGGGCGCGAAAAGGGCATTCAGGTTTCGAACTGCACCGGGATGAATGAGCATGAACCGGAAACGAGAGATTTCATGGCGGGCGAAAATAGGGAGGGGTCTGTTTCTGACCATTTTCGGTGGCAACAAGAAGGTTGTGATTTATTAAAGGATGGGTGGGAGAAGGCGTTGGCGGGAAAAGGGAGTTATTATGTAGCTGATGGGCGGCTGTTCCACAGGGATAAAATTTTGGGGGAGAACGTCCCACAGCTGGTTGTTCCCCAATGCCGAAGAGAAGAAATTGTCAGGTTAGCTCATTGTTCGGTGTTTGGCAATCATATGGGGCTGAAAAAGACACTACAACGCATTAGATACTCTTTCTTTTGGGAAGGGATGAAGAAGGAAGTAGAGGAATTTTGTTCCTCGTGTAGGGAGTGCCAATTGACGCGACCCGTGAGAACATCGGACAGAGCGGCAATTACGCCGGTAACTAGACCGGAATTGCCATTTCAGGTGGTGAACGTTATTTTTGAGGGTGAGGAAGAGTTTGGAATAGTAGAAACAGTTCCTACTATTAATAAAGGGGATTGCTTTACGGAACAAATGAACAACCTGGGGTTACCAAAGTTAAGTGAGCTACGAACAAGGGACCTCAGAAATGTAATCATGAAACGTAAATCGCTTTTTAATAGACCTGTTCAACCGGCTAGGGTAGGAACTCATAAGATAGAGCTTGTCCCTAATGCAGTACATAAAAAGCCTCATTGTTACAGTGTACCTGTTGCTTACCGAAAGGAGGTTACGGGAATTGTTAGATACGGGAATTGTTAGATTGGGATTTAATTGAACCCTCGGGAGCCGAAATTGCCCATCCCATAGTCTGTGTGGCAAAAAAAGACGCGGCGGTTAGAATGTGTGTAGATTATCGTGCGCTAAATTCGGTCACGAAAGTACCAGTTTTCCCTATGAAGGATACGCAAGAATTAATCTTCATGGCGGGGGCGGCTCAGTGGTTAACTAGTTTGGATTTATTAAAGGGCTACTGGCAGATCCCTTTGGATGAGAGTAGTAAACCGTTAACCGCATTTAAAACCCACAACGGAGTTTTCCAATGGAAAACGATGCCATTTGGTCTGTCGGGAGCTTCTGGTACATTTCAGCGAGAAATGAATCGTGCTCTTAAAAATCATAGTGATTATGCTCAAGCCTATATGGACGATGTCGTAATTTTCTCCGAGACTTTCGACGATCATTTAAGACATTTATCTGCATTTTTGGAAAACTTGGAGAAAATGGGATTCTCTATTCGTCTAGACAAATGCACTTTTGCGGTGAGGAAAATTAAATATCTGGGTCATGAAATAGGGCGGGGTAAACATGCTCCTGAGGAGGGAAAAATAGCGGCCATAAAGAAACTTGTGAGGCCGACAAATAAAAAGGAATTTAGATCGGTCTTGGGTTTGATGGGCTTCTATTGGTCTTATATTCCGAATTATGCAGAAATATCAGCCCCACTAACTGATTTGACCAAGAAGGGGTCCCCGAACATTGTTCCGTGGGGAACGGCGGAGCAAACCTCATTCGCCAAATTAAAGAGTATTCTATGTGAAGCCACGGTGGTGGCTACCCCAAATATGGGTATGCCCTTTCAAATACATTGTGACGCGTCGAATGTTGCCGTCGGTGCCTGTTTGACCCAAATTGACGTGGAGGGCAAATATCGACCCATCGCGTTTGCCAGTCAGAAATTGTCGGCGACGCAACGAAATTGGGCTAGTATAGAAAAGGAATCCTGGGCAGTGCTGTTCAGATTAAACAAGTTTGACAAATGGGTATATGGGGCCCAGGTGGAAATTATAACTGACCATAATCCATTAAAATATCTGAATGCGACTACTCCCAAGAGCCCAAAATTAACCCGATGGGCACTCTCTTTACAGAAGTGGAATCACCATATAACTCATCTACCGGGTAAGCAACATTATGGAGCAGACGCCCTGTCTCGTCTGGAACAGGAGGACAACAATAGCGCGAGGGGAGATGCCTATGTTGGAAATTCCTAGTTTTTTTTCTCTCTCTCGATGTGTATTAATTTGGTTAAAATTTTTCTGTGGTATATATATATAAACATATCGAGTTAGTATTAAATGTCTTCTTAAATATGTTTGCTTAGCGAAGTAAAAGAATAGTGGTGTTATCTTGTGTAAGTTGTGAATCCCTACAGATTACAGGAGCAAAGGTCATTTCCTTGTGTACTGGAAATGGAGGGAGCAAATATCGGGAGTAACCGATGGATCTTGGTTTTTAGAGGTGCCAGGGCACCCTGGAGAGTCTGCATTCCAAAGAAACTGTCTCTTGTGTGTGTTGTGACTCTACGAATCATCCGCCCACGATTATCCATTCCTGTGAGGTGATGGTGAAATCAGCTAAGGAGACAGATTTCACTCTCGGCGGGGGCGTGTCAGGAATGGACTGTAGATATATATATATCCACTTTCCTCCCCTCCCGTTGAGTGACCAACCGGAAACCTGTTTGGCGCGAAGGAGGAGAGACGGGGGAAAAAGTCGTCCCCGGGGATCGAGGAAGAAGGGAGCGAGAAGGAGGCGCACACGTGTAAAGGTGGCTGTATTTGGCTCCTCAGCGTAAATTTTAATATATATGTCTTTATAATGTGTGATCAGCGTAAATTTGAATGTATATGTTTTTATAATGTGTGATGTGTCCCAGTAGATGTGTAAATAAATAAATTTTGGGACTGTAGACCTTGTCTGGACTCGTAAACCGCGTAATACCTTCCTATAACACTAAGAACGGACCCAGGGGCGGTTAAGCCTCGTCAAGGGAGAGGGATCGCTCCTCACAACATACATATGATGAACTATACATATAACTATACATATGATGAACCAATCAATAAAATTTGAAAGGATATATATATAAAAAAAATTAAATTGGGAATTTTTTCTTTTAAAATAAAAATTTTGGGGGGCCCTAGGCCCGGGCCTAATGGAAAATCAGGGCCTGGATGCCATTATAAACTAGAGCCTCACCTCTCAGCCCGCTTGTCTATATGGACATGGTCTGGAATGCTTCCAGCCAGGGGGCATTAGAAATAACAAGTTAAAAGTATTTCTACTGAATATGAAACTAAAGTACACATAATTGATGCACACACAGCTTTAAAAATAAATAAATAAATAAATAAAAAATTTTAAAAAACACCAAAATAATCTAAACCAATGAGTCATCTTAACAAGATCACCACAAGGACTTGAAAAATGTATACGGTACTGCAGCCTATAAAAATTTAATGTTTTTTAACAATTTAATGATGTCTTAATAGTTTAATGCATTTTATTCTGAAAAATTCTAAAAAGGTTTATACATTTTAATATTCCTAATAAGATACAAAGCCCTTTGAATGATTTTTTTTTATACTTCAAGACTTGGTAAGTAGCATAAAAAATATTAGACTTTAAAAAATATGAAGAGGCATATTTTTATTGTGTATAAATGAAACAATATGGAAAGGAAAATCCATGTACTTGAAAGTCTAGCAAAGTTTCTAATTTTTCCATTATTTAAAAACTTTAGTGACTTTTTATTATTAAAATCCTTAAATTAAAAAAAAATAATTCATTGATACAAAAGATTGGGAATGTAACAATATGTAATAATAAACTAGCAAATTTTAAACTTTATAAAAATCAGCAAAAAAAAATTTTTTTATGTATATCCTATGTTTCTGATAGATTAATATAAATAGGAATGAATTATTATAAATAAACTTAATCAGATAAATTATATACCTTATTTCATGATACATGATTACATGATAAATTTACTAAGTTACATGAAAATAGTGTAAAATTCAAGCATTTTCCAGAGAGACACACCCACACAGATACTTGAGGATCATAATCTCTGGATATATTTTTCATAAAACTCTTTTAACCTCATTAACTGAAGTATCCCATATGTAATTCAGTGATACAGGCTGTATATCAACCTTTTGTGGTAAATCATACCTTTGCCATAATATTGAAATTGGATAATACAGGTATTAAGAAAATTATAACATGATGCCAAAAATTACTCTTACAATATAATTTTAAATATACTCCTAATAAAGCCCAGGCTTTTTTTAAAAATAAATTTCAAAGACATTTCACAAACTTTAAAAACCTTTACGCCTTGTAAAATATTTATTAGAGACATAAGATTCATGCTATATTTTTTCAATGAGGATAAATCATATTTCCATGTACTGGAAATAAATCAGCCATATTTTTAAAAGAAAAATACAGAAATATGTAAGCAAGTATTTGCTTAGAAAACTCAAGTTATTATCTATATCTAATTGATACTTCATTTCCCGTATCATATTTACACCTTGCACATTCTTTCAGGAAATATTTTGAGAGTATTTTATTTCATTTTTATTAATTAACTTACTTTAGAAGATGAAAAAGAAATATTTTCAAAGGATAAAAAAAAAGGTAGAAAGTATAGCAGGAAAAGTCTAAATCAGGGGTTCCCAACCTTTTTACTACATAGACCCCTTTTGAAAGAAAAATTTTCTTCATGGACCCCCCTCACATTTTTCTCTATAATATACAGCATACAACATAATTATAATACTAATAATTGCACATAAAACACTTAAAGATAACAATTTAACTAAGAATATGAACAAAAAATTAGAATAAGTGGTTCATTAGGTTTATGTTTTATTATTTTTGTACTTTTTCATTTTTAAATTCATAAATATAAACAAGATTTCAGAAACAGAGTGAAATTGCACAAACATCGCCAAGAGAAAAATGGAACTGCTTCTGATTGGTTGCATTGGGAGGACAAATGTGCTGTTTAAGGTCCAGTGAATTTCCCATGTTCTGCCTAGTGTTGGTACACAAATAAAAGCCAACGGCAGCATTCGAGGCATTTACAAAAGCGTCATGACATTCGACTTTAGATGCGTAGATCACTCTGCCCTATGCAAATCTGTATTTATGCATATTAAAACGGATATTATCTAATAATTACATTCCTAGAAAATTAAATTAAATTTTAAAACAGAAAAATTTATCAGACCCCCCCAATAGACCCCTGGAATACTACAGACCCTTTTTAAACTTCCATTGACTCCCAAGGGGTTCACATGGACCCGTTTGGAATCCCGGGTCTAAATTAAGAGTGTATTATCACCAGTTACATTTTCAACTGTATATGTAAGCAATCAATATTTTGTTTATATGCTTAAAATCAGTAAAGGGATTTGAAATCATATCATCAAGATTAAAAGATTTCAAATATAACACAGAGTTATGAAGCAAAAAATAAATAAATAAATAAAAATAAACACTAACTTGGATACAGCTAGTAAAACATGAGGATCGTGTTCACATCTTTTTAAAGCATCTACACTTTTGGTTTTTCTCTGAGGTCTTGCTTCTAAGAAGATTGCTTCAGCCCACAAAATGCCACTATTCGGACATTCCTGCATAGCTAAAAAAAATTTAAAATACACATTATTGCTTTAAAAGAAAAAACAATCTAAATAACTAAAACATAAAAAGCAGGAAAACTAAATTCAAAGTTAAATTCAATTTACAAAAGAAAAAAATATGCTATATTGCCTTCAATATGCCACTATTAAATATTCTTGCACAGTTAACCTTTAGCTTAAAGGGTCATTTTACCAATTCCCTCTTTATAATGGGAAATTTCACATCCTCTTTGTAAGAACAGCCATTAAGGGGGTTTATATATATATATATATATATAGTCATTCTTGGACCCATATTCTTGGGATGCATGCAATCCTAACCCCATAAGGAAAAGGTTATATTAAACAATACCAGAAAAAACATCTAAACAAAGAACACATTAAAAAAAACAGGAAAAAAATTATTAAATTCAATTTACGCAAGAAAAATAAATAATATTCACAAGTAACAAACCTTTTCAGTAAAAACTAAACAAAATGTTAAAATAAATAAAGAGCTATATAGTAGTGTAATCTTTCTCAAAACTGAAGAACTTTTAAAATGTTTGTTATAAAAAATATCAAGCACCTAGTTTAGCATTAATTTACTGCATAAAACAATTAATTTAATGCTTTCATATCCAACTGAGCTAATAAAATTGAATGAGGAGAAATACAAAACACAGTATTTTTTTTTTTAATGTTAAAAGTTTAAAAAAATACTCCATATAAAACTAATAAAACTGCTCTTCTCTATCTATAACTGCTTTATAGTTTAACTTATATCATAGTTTTACTTAAACAAAACACTTTAATAATAACTTTAACATCTCTGGACCATATTAATTTGTACAGTAACATTTAAATAACAGTTTAAAAGATAAAAAAATGTATATGATAAATATAAATGTTCATGGACATGTCCGTAGCAATGTTTATGCCTTCATGATAGAAAATAATGTTCCTAAAATTAAGTAATCTTCCCCTGCGAATTATAAATAGACAACCACATTTGAAATATTCTCTTTTTAAGTAACTAACACAGTTTAAAATACTTTCTATAATCTTAATACAAGCACAAAACATTGTAACCTCCAATTGATACTACTTCAAAAAAAGTTGATAACCTTGACTTTATCACTGATAACGGAGAAAAATAATACAGTATTTATAGTTGATTTTTTCAAAACTTTGGCAACTTCAAGCCCAATATGAAATATTAAGAAATTTTAAACAACTTATTAAAAATTCTTTGTGACTGTAAAAATGCTATATATTCCGAAATAACACACATCCATTCATGAAGAAGTAAGTTTATCATTTTGTGTTAGCTAAATTATCTTTTGGTTTGTATATTTTTCCTTTAGAACTATAGAACACTTAAAACAAGAGTATGATACAGTGACTTTCTTGATGAAAAACATTTACGGTAAGGAAATACGTTATACACTATGATTATGAAATAAGTTTTTGAATGTTTTAAGCCAAACAATTTGTACACGGGTAAAACATTAAAAATTATTACACAGTTTTAAAATAGAAATTACTACATCCAAACTTATTAAAATAATGAACCACACAAATGAAATATGCATACAAAATACAATGAAGACTAGTATTTGTTTATGTTACAAACCTTTTGCCATTAGATTCAAGGCAATATCTTTTAGACCACCCCTCAATTCCACTCTAATTGACTCCAACAAGAGGTTTGGATTCTTTGGATTCTTGAGCCGAGCTTTTTCCAGTACAGAACGTGCCTTGATTAAGGCACCATTCTTCTCTTCAAGTTGGGACAACAGTAACCACAATGATATTGAATTCGGACATTTCTTGATCTGTATGGAATAGAGACATTTTAAAACCACAGTTATAGAGACTGTGAAAATACTTTAAATTAGAATTTAAATACTAAATTTATAACTAGCAGCCATACAACACAAACCTTAGGGGGTGTCCATTAATTACGTGAGGCTTTTAGGGGGGGGGAGTTGAGCTGAATCTCACCCAGTCACGTGGGGGAGAGGGAAGGGGTCTCGGCAAATATCACATAATTTTTTCCGCAAGAAACAGCGTAAAATTGCGAGAAAACTGGGTTATATTAAGTAAAACATATTTCTACACTAAAATATGGCTAAATCCTACACAATAGTTCCAGTAGTCACTCTTGAGACCACACATGAGTCCCCGTGGACTGAATTAGAATGAATATTCTTTTACGAATTTTAGTAGTTCTTACTTCAGTATTTTATTGTTCGATTTTCTCACTGTGATTATAGACTACGTTCTTAGTAGTCTTAAATACTAGTCTTAACTAGTCTTAAATAAAAATAATTAAGCAAATTAGGTTTTTTTTAAATAAATCCAACGCAATTAAGCACAGATTAACGTATTTACACTAAAAATACAAATTTGGAAAAATCTCACGTGAGATTAGGTAATGAGGGGGGAGGGGGTCGAGCCAAATCTCACGACATCTCACCAGGGGGGGAGGGGGTCGAAAAATCGTCAAAATTGCCTCACATAATTAATAGACGCCCCCTTATTTAGCTGAAATAACAAGAGCAATTCCATTCTGCCAGTTTTGTGGCCACTGCAGTTAGTTGTATTCTGTAAAATGATCGTTTATTTTAAGAACTTTAAAAATATTCAAGTGATTGTCATCTTTAATAAAAAAAATTTTTTTACTTTTTCTTTCACATGTGTGCTGAAATAACAATTAATTTTAAGAACATAGTTTATTAAAAAGTAAGTGGTAGCAAAGACTAGATAACAAAATCCAATTTACAAATTTGTCTGGGAGCAGCCGCTGCTCACCCCCTCAAAATATCATTAAAAAATTGTTCTCCCTAAAGAGGATTTCTAGGACAGTGGTCACTAAACGTTGAAGCCACTGAGCAACTGTACTGTTCGTAAATCTTACTGTGAGCTACCAAAAGAAACCAGGACAAAAATTAATTTTTAATCAAACTATGCACATTAACAAATGTCTGATATACACACAAAAGTAATAAAGACATAACCTTAGTCTGGTATATGCATGAAACACATTACAGACATAACCTGACTCTCGCTCAAACAACTATGACAGTGCGTGACAGTTGCATGGGAGTAACCTACCAATGGCGGCCCCAGGGGGGGGGGGGGAGAGTACAGGCAATTGCCCCCAAAAAAACAGCTTGACGTACTTTTTTTCCATAGCTTAAAATCATATAATTGTAGACCTAATACTAAATGAGTTTAAATTTAAAATTAGACAATGTTTATTTCATATATATATTAATATATATATATATATATATATATATATATATATATATATATACATACATATATATACATACATACATACATATATATATACATATATATATACAAACATACATACATATATATGTAGACTTTCCTGTCTACGTAGCTGGCTGGTGTCTAGGGGGTCTCCAATAATTACACACTTGAGTCAAAAATCAACCATACTTGTTAAAACTTAACAATAATCGTTTATTAATGTAGACAGCAATTACGATATGGAGAGCCTACTTTCACTGTCTCCGGTACAATATAACAATAATCACGGGAGTGCAATGCTTCGCTTCCCTTCAACAGAACAAAAGATCGGGTTGCCTTCTCGCTCCCATCAGATACACCACAACGCAGGCCTTGACTCGCCGCGTTGGAAAATACAATCTCTCTCTCTCATGCCTCGCATGGAGTCCAAAACACAACTTCCCTCAATGAGGTCTGTACCTCTCTCTCTCCTAGAACCCTGCACACCTTTCACGTGGGACACAAGAAAACATATCCCTCTCGAGTTGGGGGGGGGGGTCATTCAACCCTCTCTCTCGACCGTTCCCTCAAGGAATGGCATAGAGAAGCAATAAGGGTTTGGTGCATCTCTGCGCTACGCATAGCAACAGAAAACATAACTCTGGCCAGAGAATTTGCATAAATCCTACATATATATACATATATATATACAAACATACATATATATATATATATATAACCCTAAGAGCCGATGTTGCCCTCCCCCCCCCAAAAAAAAAAAAAATAAATAAAAAATTCTGGACTGGAGCCACCCCTGTAACCTACAGAAGTTCAGTTGTTTTCGTGAGTCATCGGCCTGAGCTGAGTAGTGGAACTTCAAGTTAGCCAACCTCAGCATGACCACGATCTACCTAAAATTTTACTGCAAACTACTAGTAGTTTGCGATCAGCGGTTTGGCAATCTATGTTCTAGGAGGAGAGGTAACACTTGGGAATTATTGCAAGTTTGAAAAATACTTTTTTAAGGGACTAAAAAATTTGCTACACTACTGAAATAATAATAATATAAATGCTAAGAGTTTCCCACCCTTATTTTTCTGAAGAATTTTCTACGTTATATAATAAGAATTATACACAGTTTCTTCCAAAATATTATACATTAATTTTGAAACTCTCTTAAAAAATTTTGGATTTAAAAGTATCAATTATGGTATGGATTAACTTTTGATATCTACCATATTTTTTTGCTAAACATAATGTGAATATATTAGTAAAGGTAAATACAGTATGATTAGTTTAAAATGGTACAGAAACACTCACTCCTTGATTGTACACATCACGAGCATCTGACATACGGCCTTCTTGCTCTACAATTTGCCCTCGCATCATCCACAGCTTGGCAAAATCTGGATACTGTTTAAGACCTTCATCAAGCAATATATTTGCTTTCTTTAAGTCACCCAAAGCCCATTCTAGACGTACTGATTTCATAATGACCTAAAATAAATCAAGGAATATTCATTCCACTGCTTAGCAAAAAACAAAATGACATCATACTTTTAGAAAAAAATTACAAAAACCATAAACCATAAAGATGAAACGCAATGATTTTACAACAAGGAGTAACATAATTCCTTCACTTTTATTTGCAGACTCTTTTTTTAAGTTATAAAATAATAACTGAGCAGCAAAATTAATGTTCTTCAGAAACAGAAGATGTGATTATCAAAATTGAAATTTTTTCCCTTGTAGACTTTTAAGACATTATTTATTCTTTTATGAAATATTCCATTCAGAATCAAATGTGTTTTATGGCAGTATTACACTCACTCACATGCACAAGTTAGCCAATTGAGGAGTTGCTCCATATTTCTTGAAACTCCATACTTCATGTGCTGCTATTTTACTACACAGCTAGCAGCAAATAGCCCACTGGAAAGCTACAGGTGGTTATCAAAATAATGGAAACACTAAGAAACATCATGAAAACCTTTATTAATACGGTGCAGAATCACATTTGTTATGTAATACCACCTGATTCACCTAGGAATTAGGTTATACAAGTCATGAATAGTGGTTAAGAATATATTATACCATGAAAGGGTACCATGAAAGGGTATCCTTCAGGGAAAAATCATGAAAGTTCCTGTAGAGGTGCTGTGGAGGATATCGATACCTGGCTCTATCCGCTTATTCAGATCACAGTGGTTGGATGATATATAGTCGGGGGGGATTTTACAGCACAAGATAATATATTTGACTTCTTTTTCATGATCTTCAAACCAATACTTGATAGATTTGGCTGTATGTATAGGGGGATTATCATCCTAGAGAATGCCATCTCCTGCAAGAAACAATGTTTGCACCATAGGATGGACTAGTGAGCTAAAATTTTGACATAGTCCTCCTCATTCAATCTCTCTTTTAGGGTTACAATAGGGCCTGAAGAAAACCATGAGATGTCATCCCAAACCCTGATAGATCTACCTCCATGATTGACAGTTGAGATGAGACAGCCAGAATCTTATACTTGTGTAGGTGTTCTCTAGACATATGCACTTCCTGTTGTGAGGAACAATGTGAACAATGATTTGTCGGACCAAATGCTGTATTTCGACATATTACTCTACCAGAATTTGCTTTCGTGGCACCATTGTGGACAATATTTTGTATTGGCATCTATTACAAAAGGCTTGGGAACAGCTACTCTTCCGTAAATACTTTGTTTGTGAAGTTCCCTTCTACGTCAAATGGTTGATACCAGAATATGCAAATGCAGATTGAGCTCTTCGGTCATTTTGGTTGAAGTTGTTTTGTTTCTTCATGTCACAATTCGCTTCAATACCTTGTCCGTCTCTTTCACTCAGCTCTCCCTTTCGTCTACTATTCTGTTTGGCAAATGTTGTTTTTCCGTGTGCTCTGTATGCTATCATAACTTTCAATACCATAACTCAAAAATCCAAATGCCATTTCTTGACATATTACTTGACCTGGATTTGCACTCGTGGCACCATTATGGATGATATTTTATATTTGCATGTGTTACAAGTGGCTTGGGATTAGCTACTCTTCCGTAAATGCTTTGTTTATGAAGTTCCCTTCTACCTCTAATGGTTGAACCGGAATATGGACATGCAGTTTGAGCTCTTAGGTCATTTTTGTTGGAGTTGTTTTATTTCTTCATGTGACAATCCCCTTCAATACCTCGTCCATCTCTTTCACCCACCTCTCCCTTTCGTCCACTATCCTGTTTGGCAAATGGTGTTTTTCCATGCACTCTGTATGCTATCATGACTTTCGATACCATACCTCGAAAAACACCTCTTAGCCTGGGGGTTGCAGTAACAGATACTCCAATTTAAACGAGCTCCAATTTTCCTCTATTCGCAAGGTTTGACATTTTATGCTGTTCTCCCCAAAAGCACGATGCCCCTAGCTTCATTATTGCTATCTGACAGTAGAATAATACATACACTATATCATATAAAAAAATACCGGTCACCAGAATTGTTTTTTAAGGAATATGAAACACATTCATAAACACCACTAATATTGATAGGTGTTGCCATTATTTTGATAACCACCTGTATATCTATTCTTGTTTAGATGCTATTGGGTGAAAAGTGAAGTTTGATGGGTTTTTATTTATCACAAAACTATTGTTCAAAACAATTGAGCATATGTAAAACTACCTATTAGACTAAGACTTCCCTGTCTGCTGCAAGCATCTTGCAAAAGATGATTCCTAGGGCAAACTTAATTGTAGTACTCTAGACCAATCGACGAGTAAAAAGTTTGTGAATGTGATATTTTGAATACAAAACACCATGTAAACTAGAGAGATTTCAGGAATGCGATAAACATATGTTAGAAAATGAATTTTTCAATATGATCAAAGCAGGAGCTCTCCTAAGGCTTCTGTTATTAAAGAAACTAAAAGCATTTTCTCTTAAATGCCAAAGTAACATCATTAATATGCATTTACCATTCATTTTATTACAGGGCCAGCAGCAATCAGCTGACAGTGATATGACATTTATTCTTGCTTGAAGGCTATTGGTTCAAAAGAGAAGAGCAGGATTTTGTTCATCATGTTTAAAATGATTATGCACCATCTAAAAGTAGCTAACAGAATGAGAGATTTCCTTATCTGTTCCAAGTAGCAGGGGTCGGCAACCTTTTTTACTAGATGGGCATATTTCAGAAATGCAGGATTTCGGCAGGCACCGCTGGATGAAGAGGACGGTTGGAGGGGGGGGAAATATTTAAACATGAAAATATTAATGTGATTTAATTTTTAATAGATAAATTCAAATTTTAATTTAAACAAAATAATCTTTAAATTGATAATTAATGCAATATTTGACATTGCAAATCTGTGGCTAACTCATTACAATGTGGAACGTAAGTTGAATTCCCAGTTCTCAGGCATTGTTCCAAATGAGTATCAGTGAGGCTTGATCGGTACTATGATTTTAAATATTTCATACTGAAAAACAAAGATTCACAAGCATAGGTCGATACGCAAAGAGAGTTCAATTTCAGAGCACATTTTCTAAATAATGGGAAGCTATTTTCATTCCCTAAATTCCAGAATTTTTCTTCATTATGATGTTATTTTATTCGATGTTATTTCTTATATTTATAATTTCCAATTTTTGATACTTTTGATATTTCCTCATTAGAAATATCAAAATATGTAGGTGGTAGATAGGTAGTATGATTATGTGATAGCATTTCCATTGCAATAATTTTCTACCATAATTTTTAAATTTGGGAAATATGATAAATTATCTTTCTGCATATGCAATTTCCAGAGCAGCAATTTATCTTTTAATGCATTTATTGTACTTACCATAGAAACAAGGGCAGAGTGACGCTGTCGAGAGATAAGGCTGCTCAGTTTTTTATTTTTTACAGTTTTTTTATTTTTAATTTTTTTTACTAAAATTATTCATTACATCTATGAGTGTTTGTTGTTCAAATATCTGAAGTTTTTTTAAATTTGAGCAGTGGGCACTTTAAAATTGTTTTGAGGGCACCTTGGTGCCCGTGGGACCACGTTGCCGACCCCTGTTATAAAGGATGAGTACCAGGAAAAAGTTCATGCTGCAAAAGATAACTAGCACTTTAAACCATCCAATCACCCATGAACAAGTCTGTGAGAGTAATACTGCTAATACACAGTATCACCATATAAATTAAAATTCAGGAACCTAAGAAATAAATAGTAGAAAATGAGATTTTCAAATGAATCAAATTATGAACTTTTCTACGACTCCCAGTGTAATGAGTCATGATTTGATACGTATTTTCCAAGCATTCATTGCAGACACATCCTGGATCCAATAAATTCAAGTAGTAATAAAGAATTCCATACCATTCAGATCAAATCTATGTTATTGTTACAATAAAAAGATTTCAATTACATGATATACTAGTTCCAACAAATGCAAAGAAAAAAAGTATCATGCTTTTATTAACAATATATGCTAAATTTAGCAACAAATTTAGCAATTAATTTTTAAATAATTTTAAAAATTTATTTTATTCACTAGAAATAAAAATTAAACAGTTATACTCACTCTAGCTGTAGGAGCACTTGCTCTTGCTTTGGCCAACAAACGACGAGCTCTTTCATACTCATTGTTTTCACTTTCAAGTTTAACTGCAGCAAGCCAAATTTCTTCACTGTTCGGATTAGCTTGAAAAGCTAAGGACAATATACTTCTTGCAGCAGGTACATCTCCCTAGAAACAGTTCCACATAGTAAATAATGTAAAAAAAAAATTTACTTGATTCATTACATTTAATAATTAAACTTTCTCTTCACACTCCGTAAGTCAGCAGAAAAATTTCACTAAATATCACATTTTCCTACTAGTAAAACAGATAAATTAAATCAAATTTTATTACTTCACAATTCTCTTAAAATTAAATTAAATTGTATTACTCCCAAATAAAAAATAGCTTTTTTAATGTAATTGAATTGACATAGGTGCATGTTTCTATTTATATTTCATTGCTTTAACTCCTTTCTTACCTATATATATAAAACAGTTCCATAACTGACTGACATATAACGCACAGACCAAACCACTGGACCTAAAGGGCTGACATGTTGCAAGGCGATTCTTCTTATAGTGTAGGGGTGCACTAAGAGAGATTTTTTTTTTAAATTCTTCTTAGATTTTTTTAAAATTAAATTTTAAGCTGTTTTTGCAACATTCTTTAAAGTTTGCATTTAAAATAATAATCCGAAGGTTATAAAATTTATACCACGAGAAAGATCCTAAAAATTCCTTTGAAATGAAATCGTTTTCGAATCTTTACCTGATTTACCTGATTGACCATTTTCTGATTTTTGGTCAATTTTTAAAGATTAATTTTTAGAATTAAATTTATTAAATGCTGATCACGTGACTTCTTTTCTTTTTGTGATACTTTAAACTAATTTCGTGTCACGTGCATAACACCGAAATAACTTGACAAAAAAAAAATTTTTTTTTCTTGCTAATGCAGCAGACAATTGGACATTATGCAAAAAAAATATTAAAATACAGTAAAAGAAATGTTCCTCAAACTGTATTATATTCTTTAGTATGTTCTATTAGATTTAATTTGAATATTTTCTTCTTCATTATTTTGTCTATAAAAACATCCATTACAATTTTTTTATAAATATATTAATTTCATTTTTTTGGCATTAATTGCATACATTGATCGTTGTATTTAATTTGAATGTACTCTGTAACAAAGTACGGGTTTTCAGCTAGTCACTTCATATATTTGCCTAGCAAATAAATTTAACAATACCCCATCAATGAAGACATACATATATTACAGAAAAGTGGAATAAAGCCTTAATTCATACAAAATTGTAAAACTAACTTATTACTTACTGCTAGCCATTTTGATTTAGCTCCCATCAACCACAAAACTTCAGCTTTAGGACAATGGGCAACAGCTCTTTGAAGTAATGCTTCCAGGGATTCTCTATGGGGAAAAAATAGAAGCAAGAAATCAAACTACATCCAAGTAATATTACATGAAATATAACTGAAAATAATATAATAAATGGACTACCTGGTACCGTGATTTTTCTCAAAATAGGCAGCTCGTAACCATATACTTTTTTTACTTGGGAACATTGACAAAGCATGTGCATATATTGCTCTTGCACATTCATATGCTCCTTGAGTAGCACACTGTAAAATTAAAAAATATCCATTATTATATATTAGACTTATGGATTATGTCTATGCATGAATTCTTACAGATTAAAGGTGTGCATAAGAAAACAAAAAATTTAACCATTTAATAATACAATATTTCACCCTCCATAAGTCAGAAATTGTTTTCTTTGAATTAGTTATGAAACGTTATTTATAATATAAAACAAGAAAAACCTGTTTTGAGCTCGAAATGGAGATATTAACATGAATTTCCCCACCAAATTCTGAGCTATTTGGTATATTATCCCAAAGAACTGAGAAAAAAACTGAAAAAAAAAAGATATCTAGAATTTTAATTTTGCTACAACTATAATCTTTGACCAGGAATCATACAGCTTTGACCATCTGTTTTCTTTCTTTTTTATAGAAAAGAAAAGGAAAAAATGCTTATGTTCACTTAAAATTGAATTTCTACCTAAACCTTCAGATAAGGCAACAGAATCTAATTCAAAATTATGCCCCAAAACTTACCACTATTAAAAATAAAAAATAAATAAATAAAATTTTAAATTTAAAAAAAAAAAAAAATTGGGTGAAGTTTGTTAAAGTTCTTTTGAGTCTGATATGATGTGTCTTATCAATTAACTGACAAACAACAGAAACTGAAAATGAAAAAATATTTTAGAATAGCACACACGGGAAAAGCTTCTCTTTGCAAAAGTATTAGCTCAAAAATATTTGTAATGTGCAAAAACACTCTTTCTGCTCTCGAAAACTGAATATCAATGACAAAGTAGAATTTCTACTGTCCTACAACTGAGATCATATACTATTAAGTTAATAAATTTCTTATATAAAAATCCAGTTTTTAATGCTTGAGACTTTAAAATCTTTTAGTCAGGTTAAAGCCTAAATATGAAATTTTCTATGGACATCAATGTAAAACTAGCTCGAAACCATTTGAATTATTTTTTAAATAAAGTACTTTATGAAAAAATATATATCATTTTTAATACGCCATACAATAACATTAAAAACAGAAAAGTAAGAAGCCTGACAAAATATTCTCAGTTGGTAGTTATGACATTAATAATTGTGACAGTGAATAACATTAATAAAGTTAAGAGATATGTTTTACTATGTAACAGACATATTACATGGATGTATTTTGTTTTCATAATTTTAATATATTATTTCAGGTTCTCCAAAACAAATAACCACACCTACAAAAATCCTAACTTATAGCACGGAGATTTTTATATAAGCATAAAGAAATGGTTACAAAATTCAGAAGATTAGTTAATATTTTGAACAGATCTTCTGAAGACCTTATTTAAATAACATCATTTTGAGAATAAAACTGCAAACACAATGTCAAATTTAATTTTAAAAAGGTTCATTTACCACTAATAAATAACAAAATATCATTCACCCAGATGAAATTAAAAAAATTTTAATCATTGTGCATCATTGGCTAAAATAAAACTAAAAATTGGAAGCATTTGTTGAAAAATAAAACTCAGTTTACTTTATCAGAAATCAGATGTATGATATTTACATTCTTATGATGGAATAGAATATATAAAAATTAGCAAGTGCTGGCTATTAAACATGAAACAGTTAAACTATGATCACTGTGATTACTGTTGAACTGTGTGTAATGTAAAAACTTTTGTATTTCACAAAATATATCTAGGTTTAAAAAAATATCCACAAATATTTTTGACTCCTATTATATAACACCTGTAATGCATATACATATTTTAAATTTCTACAGACTAACAATCAATATTTTGTTATCATCATTGAAAAAAAATTTTACTTTAACTGCAGGATTAATAAATGAATTCATGAAATTCATTTTTTAGGTTTTAAAAAGCATATTATAGAAATACAAAAGATCAAAAATGATTTATAAAATCACAATATGTTAAAAGAACAGCTCATAATACATACAGCTTCTGCATCCTCCATCCATGCATGTTTTCTGTCCTCATCTTCAACACCAATTCCAATAATAGTCCGAACAATCGCTTGGCAAGTCAAGACAGATCCAGCTTTTTCACACTCAACAGCATCATTAAGCCACTGCTCTCTGTTAATTTCAACACCATTAGCTCTTAGTGATGTCACAGCACGGTCAACAATTTTTTCAACCATCCTACTATTGCCATTAGCTTCTTCCAGTTTTGCAGCAGTTATCCAAATAAGTCTATCAGTAGGGATATTTTCACGTGCTTTGTTTAAAACTTTACGAGCATTTTCATAAGTTTCAAGTCTAGCTAAAGCCAGCCAAAGATCTGTATTGGTTGGACAACATTCTACAGCTCTGCTCAACAGAATTCTAGCATCTTCAGCATCTTCCAATTCAACTGCTGCTTTCCAAAGACGCACAGAATTAGGTATGTGACCAAGAGCCTGAAAAGTAGAAATTAAATTCCCTATTAGCCCTTTATTATGTAATTGAACACCAAAATCGAATAAGCTTTTTTACATTCAGGCATAAGCATTATTAAAAATTGCTAATAAAAGACTATGAGAACACTTATGAGAATTCACTAAAACCCATTGTAGATAACATTTCTAACAGTGGCGACTCCAGTCCAGAGATTTTTTTTGAGGGGGGGGGGGAGTAACATCGGCTCTTAGAGTTATATATATATATATATATATATATATATATATATGTAACATCCCCCACACACACACCACTGATTCCGGAACGCTGCAGTCACATGAGGGGGGATGCCACAAGCAATATATATCTGGTTATCTCTGGAATAATATCACATAACGTAGGCATGGCCGGAATGGAAAACACAGATAGATGCTCGATGAAAACATAGTCCATACGTAATCAGTTGAACTACTTTATTCTCTGGAATTAAACTTCAAGGAGGCGAATACTACAAAACGAACTTGACACAAAAGGGCCCTGATGACATAGACGTAAATTAGCCAGCCACTGGAATCTTCCGTTGGGGCTTAAGAATACAGAGTTTACATTGTAGAGTTGTCGGAAGCAGTCAGCGTACAAGGGATAGAGGGATGTGAGAGACACTCAGAGAAGTAACAAAGCAGACAGAAAAAAGTCCAAGCCAAAACCTTGGTGGGTCTTTTAAAACTTCATGAGGTCATTGTCACATGACACCTGCACTTTTGCATTGATTGGACAGAGGCCCCCAGGCCAGTTCTCTGGGATTGAGTCCCATGGCCTGTTATACTAGATTTGGTGCCTACAAGACTGGGGGTTAAAGGGATGATATATTGATTACCTACTTTAGTTTTTAGGGAAATTTACAATTCCTTTGTTCTTAAAACGAAAACGAAATTAACTTTATGCCAAAGGAAATTTAAAAGAATTTAGAAATTAGTTAAAGTTTTTCGGTTTTGCATTTTATATATACAGTCGAACCCCGTTATAACGAACTTCAAGGGACCAAAAGTTATGTTCGCTTTATCTGGTGGATCGCTATAACCGAACCATTATGAAAATTGATAAGAGCTCACAAAATGTATAACTCATTAATTTCAATGTGTATTCAATAATGATGTATTAAAAAAATGATAAAATCTATTAAAAATGATCATTAATGAATTAAATCGACTAAAATCGATTGCATTAAACTGACACAATAATAATTAAATTACGTACAATAGGAAAACTGCAGGATCAAAATTTTCGTTTGTTATAGCCGTGAGTTCATTATATACCAGGTTCGCTATAATGGGGTCCGACTGTATATAAAAGAAATAAACATCCTCTCATTTTAAATTTAAACTCATTTAGTATTAGGTGTACGATTATATAATTTTAGGCTAAGAAAAAAAATATTCCGGGCTTTCTTGGGGGGGGGGAATTGCCCTTACTGCCTCCCCCTCCCCTGGAACCGCCTTTGATTTCTAAAGGACTGACTTTAACAGTCTCTACAGAGTTTTTGAAAGCCAATTTAGTGATTTTTTTTTTATATTTTGAGGACAAAAATTGTATGGGGATTAAAATTGTATCTTACTTTTTTGTAGACTTTCTTTTTAGCTTTGAGTTCAGATTCCAGATCAGCAGCTTTAATCCATGATCTCACTGACATAGGAATATGACGCAGAGCTTGAGCTATTACACCTTTGGCTAAATCAGATGGCTAGAAAAAGATGAAGAAATATTAAATCTACTCCAGAAGAGTCATGAAAATTATATAAAAGTACAAAATTACAAATAAAATTTTAAAAAGATCAAAATGTAAAACAGAAATAACAATGCAAGAAAAAAGGTTTTTTTTAATTCATTAGGGAAAAAATGCATGTACCTAAATAAGGAAATGTATACTCATTCAATTTTTAAAATGTAGAAGTCTAAAAAAACACAGTACAAAAGAAAAAAATAATAAATTGATTTTTGAACAAATAATTTATTTGCAAGCAAATATATCAAAACCTTTACTTCAAACCTTATTCAATTGTTACTCCTTTAAGAATATTTTGGGTTTTATAAACTTTTTGTTTTAAAAACTTACAAAGATAATAAAATGTAATATTTACAGCAAATTATCCTTCATAAAGAAAATAATCTATCTCATATACAACTCTGCAATGCAAAATATGATTATGAACTATATTTTATTTGTTGACACTATCTAAATAAAATTTTAGTTATTAAAGAATATTGATAACATACAAAAGAGAGAAATACTTTTGAACTGAGAACACAATACAAATATTTTATTATGAAATACAATTTTTACTGGTGCAGTGTTTGAATTTCTCTAAGAATTGCACACTTCATATGCCAATATCATTTATTCAAAGTCATTGAAAACATCATTTTTTACATTAGAATGCATTAAATATTGATTCACACAGACTAACCTACTAACCTATAATTAGTCTTTTTGAAAGGGGCTTTCATTACCTCAAAGCAAGATGTAATGTCTCTCAGTCATGGATTTTCTTTATGGTGATTGTCTAATCTTGTTTTTTTAATTACAGATTTATAGCTCTTTAAATTTGTGAGATATATCTTTAGATAAATTCAAAGTTATTCATTTACATGAAATTCTATTAATTTTCATCAGGACCATAAAAAGTTTTGTTGAGGAATTTGTAAAAACATTTACGCAGTACGTTAAAATACAGCATTTTAAAATTACCTTATATTATAGTTTTAAATATTTCACTGTAAAAAAATAAAATAAAATAAAGGATAAAATTTTGAAAATACAAGATGTAATACCAATACCAAGTTTAGAAATTTAGAAGTTCCTAAGTTGCTGCCAGATTAAGAAAATATAAATATTTATATTATATACATTTTACTTCACTGATACTTTCATGCTTAAAAAAAATAAACAAATAAATAAAATAAAGAACACACAGAGATATTCTTTGAAGAAATATATTCTAAGCAAATAAAATCCAATTTACTTTTTTTTTTTTTTAAAGGGGGGGGGGGGAGGTGATTGAAGTCTATAGCATATTTAAATGGTTGAAATACAGTAAAAGCATCATAAATAACAAATGAAAAACAAATTAATATTGTAAGTGATGCCAGAGATAGTACAACAAACAAATATTATTAAATTGATATAAAATACAAGCATAAATTGCTGCCTCAATACAATAAAGCACAAAGGAAAAAAAAGCAAAGTCTTGCATTGATAAAATGCATGCTTTCACTAATTCACTATGAGTTCATAAATATATATTTTGTGATTTCTTATAAAAACTATGATTTATATAAATTAATGTTAACAATGAAAATTTTGAATATGCTTCAATACACCATTATTCTTACATACTAAAACATGAAACAAGTGATAAAAAAATAATACAACAAAAGAAAAATATAAGAGCATCCATTTAAGACTAACTATAAATATAAATCTATAAAACTGGATCTACATATATAACTAATACGATAAAATTCAAAATTTAATCAGAAATTTCTGCTTACTTGCAAACGAGCAGCTTCTAGCCAGACATCTTCTGATTTGGGACACATTTCACATCCCTGCATGATAAGATTACGAGCAGTTTGTAACTTTCCAGTTACTTCCTCTAAACGAGCTGAGGCAATCCAAGCTAAAATATAAATTAGACTTTAAATAACTAAGATTTTTGAAATGCAACAAATTTAAGCTGAAACACATAATTTTATCAATGGCAACACAATATGATCATCCATAAAAATTCCCCAAAACTTTTAGGTGATCAGTATTATGTAAAATTTCAACCATTGAAATATACTTATGATCTCTTTCTCTCTCTGTATTTTGCATGCGTGCGCACACACACACACACACACACACACACACACACACGCACGCACGCACACACACACACACACACACACAACACACACAAACACACACAACACACACAAACACACACACACACACATATATATATATATATATATATACTGCTTGACAATTGCTAAGGAACAACTGGTTTTTTCAAACTAGCGTTCCCGACAGCAGACTAATCACAGTAAAATGAAATGCAGAGGGCGTAATAGGGCAGGACCTGTTATCTGTATAAAAGGCAGTGCACGAAAACTCTTTATTCTTTTGAAAGTTCATACAATTAGGAATTTGACGAAAATAGTGCCGGAGGTTGTTGGAAGTTATTTCTGTGAAAATCAGTATGGTGTGGCTATAATTAAGTGCAAAATGTCTGCAAGACAACATTTGAGTGTGTATAATGGTGGACGAGCATTTGGACGGCTCGAAGCAGGACAAAGTGTCACTACTGTGGCCAGAGTAATGAGAGTGGCAAAAAGTGTCATATCGCGATTTAAAAAGGCCCCTGAAGGTGGAAATGGTATGCCGGTGGACGTGGAAGGAACCCCACACCTCAAGAGGTTCGATATGTATCTCGAGTGGCAAAAAGGAACAGCCATCTCACTCCTAGTCAGACAGCTGCAGACCTTGCAACCGCTACCGGTACAAATGTATCAGCCAGAACCATTTCTAGTCTATTAAATCAGGTTGGTTTCTATGCACGGAAGCCTGTTCAATGCATCCCACTTCAACCACGCCATCGTCGAGAAAGATTTCGTTGGTGTAAGGGACATATTGGTTGGGGTCAGCAAGAGTGGTCCAGAGTGATGTTCTCTGACAAATCCCATTTGACTGTGACAAGTGATTCTGGCCACCAGTTAGTGTAGAGAGAGAGAGGGGAACACGTTATGCACCACAGAATGTTCAGGAACGTCATCGGTATGGCCAAGGCATGATGGTGTGGGCAGACATTATGCACAATGGTAAAACACCACTTCACATCTTTGAGCGAGGTAGCGTTACATTGCAGCAGTATTGCAGAGAGATTATTCTAGATCATGTTCGTCTTTTTAGGGGTGTGGTAGGTTCAGATGTTCTGTTTATGGAAGAAAATGCGTGCCCACACAGGACCGCTGAAGTATCGGACACACTAGAAAGTGTAAATATTGAACGTATGACATGGCCTGCTTACTCTCCTGACCTCAATCTTATAGAGCATGCCTGGGATGCTCTTGGCAGACGTGTTTCTCAAAGCACTTGCCCTCCCCAAACCATGCAAGAACTGAAAATCGCCTTGAGAGAGGAGTGAGACAATATCCCCCCAAGGACTCCTCAATACTTTAGTAGATAGCATGAAAAACAGATCCAAAATGTGCACTAGTGTCCGAGGAGGTCACACACCTTAGTAAGGTACTCATAACTGTTTCATTCTGGCAGGAAGACCCATTTTTCGTGGCTGTTTGGAAATGCTCCAAAGAGCATCTTTTTTGTTTTTCGTTTTCTTCTTTTTCGATGTAGCATAATCTGTACCATTTTGCATAATAAATAATGCACAGTATCTCTACTAAATATATACAAAGTTTCATTTCTTCAATCCATGTATATTATGAAATATTCCAAAAAATGTGACTGTTCCTTAGCAATTGTCAAGCAGTGTATATATATATATATATATATATATATATATATATATATATATATATATACACACACACACATATATACATATATATATATATATATATACATACACACACAGTTGATCTTCAGGTTGCTTCCTTTAAAAAGATTGATTATTGGATATCAGAGCTATGTTGAGTATGATAGTTATGATTAAATTGTCTAAAAATTGTTTTGTTCCTTCAATGGGGTTGTGGTATATGAGTAGATTGTTTTCTTAAAATGGGGTAAGACAATACAGGGATATTTTTCAGACATGTTCATTCTAGATATTAAAAGCTTTAAGAAATCCTTAAGTTTTTCTTAGTCACCCTGAGACCAGACAACAAGTAGCCCCAGAAGAAACATATCACAGACAAATAAGACACAACCAGGACAAAGGAAACTAAAAATGGATTACCAACATGAATTTCACTACTATTTACTCATGCATTGTTGCAATGATTTGAGAGGATACATAAGTGTCTTAACAAGAAACTTAAGAATATGCCAGTTTAGGGGAAGGACAAGCAAAAATTGCCATGTCTTATCTGGACCCATGTAAGTTACTTATCTCCTGTCTCATACTTAAAATCATGCAAAAATAAATAAACAAATAAATTAAAAATGGAACTCATAAAAATGTAGGGATGTGGACCAGTACCACCAGAAGTCAATTCCCAAGCCCAGATGTAACTGATGTGTCTAATATTTAGGAATATAATTAGACTTTCAAACTGACACTAACAATGTCAAAATATTTTACTCCTTTTCTTTACAGCAGAGATTAATACAAGGTGCACCCATAAAGTAACCGGACAATTTTTTATAAATAAGAAAAATATTACTCACCTTCAAATAAATTTATCTCCTTCAAAATAATCGCTAAAGTAGTCTATACAATTTTTCCAATGTTTCTTCAAGTCATTGAAACACAGTTTATAGGCATTGGAATTAACCGTTCGCAAAATATGTGTAACATTTGATTTAATATCTGAGATGTTTTCAAATCTCTGTCCTTTTCTGGCCATCTTAAGCTTTGGAAAAAGAAAAAAATCAGCTTGCAATAAATTGGGAGAATATGGTGGGTGATTTATCACTGTAATTGAATGCTTAGCAAGATATTGTTGTACAGAAATTGCTGTATGGGGCCTAGCATTATCCTGTAAGAAGAAATCATTGCCCAGAATCAAACAGTTCCTTCCTAACTCGCTTTATCCTGTTACTTAATCGAAAAAGCATCTCCATGTAAAAGTAATGATTAATTGTTTAATTTTCAAGGAAAATTCATGGTGAATAAGTCCTTTGTAATCAAAAAATGCAAAATCTATGAAACGACACAAATTTGAAAATGTCTCAGATATTAAATCAAATGTTACGCATATTTTGTGAACGGTTAGTTCAAACAACTATAAACAGTGTTTCGATGACTTGAAGAAACGTTGGAAAAATTGTACAGACTCCTTTGGCGATTATTTTGAAGGAGATTAATTTATTTGAAGGTGAGTAACATTTTTCTTATTTTAAAAAAATTGTCCGGTTACTTTATGGGCGCACCTTGTATAATATGAATAACACTCTTACATTTACTCACAATGGAGTTGTTGAAACTTTCTGAGGATATTTTAATTGAGACAATGAAAACTTTTGTATGCTAATACAATAATTTTTTTTTAAAACTGGTGTAATATAATTGAATCGGTGAGTTTGAAAACCTGTCATATCTTTCTTTTTTTTAAATATCATGTTCCTATTCTTTAGAGGTAAATACATTGTTTGGGCTAAAAATAAGTTGACATCTTCAATTCAATACAGAAAATATTGAACTATGAAATTGTTATTTTGTTTGAAAACATATCATATCCAGGAGATGACTTGTTTTCGCACTAAATTTCCATCACGTGGGCATTCATTTAATCCATGTGACTGTGATTTTGGGATCTAAAAAAAAAATATGAAGGGAAGATCGCATACATTCTCCCCTGCAGTAGCGAGAATTTATTAAATCATCCTTAAAATCAAAAAAGTTTACTGTGAAGGATGTGACTTCCAATATGATTCAAGATTTTAAAAATTGGTGGTCACACCACTATAAGAAAAATGTTTATCAAAATGTTCCTATGGGAAAGCAAAGAAAGAGAAGAATCAATTCCAAGTGTCCATTTACAACAACTTCCTCTACAAAAAATCAGCACCTGGTGAAGTTCAAGTAGCTACATTCATTGATGAATTATGCCAATTAATATTTGCCTTATACAAAAACATTTCTTCGAAAGTGGCTCCACTACCAGTAAGAAAATCATATTCTGGAAAAATAAGAATAAACCACAAGAAAATTGAAGATATTTAAAAAATTCTACAATACATCCCAAGTGAATTGAGGAAATTTGTGAGTGGCCTACCACCGATGTTTGTAATCTAGATTTCTGAAGAGATGATTTGTGTTTATTTAATATTTTTGTTTTTACAGAAGTAATTTTTATTTTTCGAATATAATATCCAAGTAAAAGTTTTCATATTATTACAGCTCACGATTTTTTTTTCCAGATTGCAGAACATTGAAATAATAAAACAATTTTTCGTAATAAAATAAAATAATTTATTCTTGTAATTAGTGGTAAATATCATTTATCTTAGTTGATTAGAGTAAAAACAAAAAGGTTCGATCCAAAGTGTTCAAATCTACCAAATAAATCCTACTCAAAAATTACCTGAAAATGTGAATTTGTCCGAAAACAAGTCATCTTCGAACTCTAGAAAAAATTATTTCTGTAAAAAATAAGAAATATTTTTACATAATATTGATGGCTTCTTATATAACTAGATTGATTTTGGAAAAATTAGTATCTTTCTATATTTTATCTAAATTAAGTTATTCATTTTTTCATTTCTCCTAAATTTGTTTAAAATTTGTTTTTATGGAGATGACTGGTTTTCGAACTCACCGATACAATTTTAAATAAAACTTCAGAAGAAAAACTGCCTTTGAACTGAAGAGTAAACACTTACCAGGAGGGTGGTTTGGATTTGTCTCTCTGACACTTTTCAATAAAAGTCTTGCTTTTTTAATATCACTAGAAAAAGCAAATAAAATTATAGTATTCATGGGTAAAAAATTTGATACATGCAATACATGAAGTATAATATGTAATGAATCATGTTACACGTTAAATAAATTTTAAACTAAACCTTACAAAAAAAATTCAGTATAGTCAGTCATAATAATATATGAGGCATCAACTGTATGTAAGCGAAAAAAAACTCTTTGAAAATACCTAGCAGGGTATTAATAAAAGCTCTTGTAACCAAAATAAGACAAATTTATGCATGCACAGAACAAATTCTCAAGTGCACTATTAACATGCATTTAAAGGAAAACAAAAATATAAGATGCAATGAACATTCTTGATTTTTCAATACAATTCTTAATTTATCCCACCTGTAATCTTTCATTGCCTTTGACTTTAAGCACCAATCGCAAAAACATCAATGTTCAGTATAACCAATGTACAATAGATTAAATTCAATGCATAGAGAAAGGCTGTACCAAACTACATGGGAATTGAATTTCAAATATTGAAACCCCAGGCAATCTCAAACTGAATACTCATATCTATATATGAGGCGGTGAAAGGCAAAGTGATGTAAGTCACATTTTCAACATTTTTTTATTTGAGGGCAAAAATGTAATCCCCATGTCCAATATATAGTGGAATTGCAAATAATTATTATTTGCAATACTATAATAATTATTAGGAATTATAATTTGTTCAATTTAAGTGGAATTTTTTATAGTTTTGCAGTAAAATGCTTTTGACTTACACCACTTGACTTACTGCACTTTACCTTTCACCGCCTAATATATAAAAAAGTTCCGTAACTGACTAATTGACAGATGACGCACACACCAAACCGCTGGACCTAAAGGGCTAAAATTTTGCATGGTGATTCTTCTAATAGTGTAGGGGGGGGGGGGCACTAAGAAAGATTTTTGAAAAATTCTCCTTAGATTTTTTTTAAAAAATTTTTAAGCTATTTTTGTAACATTCTTTAAAGTTTGTATTTAAAATAATAATTTGAGGGTTGAAAATTTATATCATGAGAAAGATAAAAAAAATTAATTTAAAATGAAATCTTTTTCGAATTTTTACCTCCATTTTCTGATTTTTGGTGAATTTAAAAATTCACCAAAGATTAATTTTTAGAATTTAATTTATTAAATTCTGATCACGTGGTTTTCTTTTCTTTTTATGATACTTGAAATTAATTTTGTGTCACGTGCATAACAACAAAATAAATTGACAAAAATATATTCAAATACAGTAAAAGATAAAATTTAACAACTAGACTAATTGAGATGGAAGTTCTTTAAGAATTTAATTCAAATTAGTATGTTTTATGGATATTAAACATACAAATTAATTGCATACATTGACCGTTGTATTTAATTTGAATTTACTCCATAGCAAAGCATGGGTATTCAGCTAGTCTGTTATATATTCAGATAAAATTTTATTCTTCCCACAAAATAAATCAGAATTCGACAAAATTATAACACTAATTTATTTATCAATCAAGAAATATTTTTGATGAAGAAAAAAAAGAGTAAAAAAGACAAAAAAAGATAAAAACCAGAGATAGGATGCTTCTGGTTTTTAGCATGGGTAGTACAAATCACCTTAAAGCTTAGCATCTAAGTATCAATTTGAAAATAATAAATTCTTTATAGAAAAAAAAAACAAATAATTACTTTTAAGTTTTTCAATTTGTATTGCTTTATGTTGCTTTAGGGTATTATAAGCAAATACTATTTTTCTATCCAATCTATGATTTTTTAAAAGTTCTTTTGTAACTGAATTCGGCAGCTATTTAATCAATGGACATGAATAAGAAATTACTTTCAAATCAAAAACCAAAAACGAAAAATTTACCTGATGTCAGCCCCATGCATAGGAATCATTGATTGCAGGTCAGTAAGATATCCTTTAGGATCTATCACTGTTTGTCCACTAACTGAATCAGATACCTACAGGAATTATACAGGAGTAAATTATTTTTTGTAAAGAAAATATTATAAAATCAACTGATCACAAAAACAGATATATAGAGATCTTCATAGCATTCAAGTGAGTGTGCAACAAGTTATCCAGATTTTTCTGTACACACTAAACTTGCATTTAGAACAGCTCATTCTATATATACATTTACATATTTTACATAACTGTTTGCAATTTTCTTCGTGCCATGATAAATTCATTTAAACTCTTATCATAAGGCAGAGGGACACAAACAAAAATCATGGTATTTGATTTTTAATATATATATATATATATATATGTAATATACCCATTACATCACGTCCTTAAATTATTATCTGAAAGGGAAAACTAGCTCATATTTACATGGCTGGAGCTAGACTCAGCCTGAAAGGAATAAAATTAAATTTTGAAACAGTCGGGCCAAATTGTTTATTAGAGCAACAAAAATAAATCCGTTCATTTCAGAAGAACGGCTTGGAATAATATCACCTTTCAACATTAAACGTGAGGGCGAGGTAGACACGTGACTATTATTTGTAGGGTTAGCAGATTTTGGGGCTCGCGATGCTAACCCACTCCTGAATCTGAACATATACACCTGTAGCGCATAGAAAAGCATGCGATTCATGGGAAGTTCTGTGGCTAAGGGTTTTAAAGCGATAAATTAATATTACTAGGGATTGGATTTAGGAAAGGGAGTTTAAATGCTAGAATGGAGGGCATAATATTTAATATATTACATATATATATTTATTTCACTTCGTAAAAGTACAAATTTATTTTACAAAATTAGCATAATACCCTTTTTTTTCGAAAACTTTTTGCACTTAATAGCCAAATTATTACAGAAGACCCGATATAAAGAAACTAATAATAAATTAACTTTCACAATTGTACAAAAGCAAATTAAATGCTCTCTCAGTAATAAATTACAATTAAAAACATTACAAGACTACAGTATATATATTTAAAACAACCAACTCAAGCTTAGTGTTGGCAAAGTAAATTCAGTTTTTTGAAATTATACAATGAAGTAAACTCCCTCTAAAATCAGCAATAAATATGATCACAGTAAATGTAGTTTTTAAAAGAAACCTTAAAAATTCAATTTTTTATTTTAAAAATGGAGTATGGGGGTATAGAATATCCCTCAAGCAAAAGGGATACAGGATTAATGTACTCACATTCTAACATATCATATTCTAATAATAAAATAATTGCTAAACTTTTAAGAAATTTTTATTCAACTTTTCGTACAGGGACCTTTGGCCTCCAATAAGGCTTACTTGTAAAAAGGCTTAATAAGGCTTAAAAGGGAATATTTTACTCGTAAAAGGCCCCTAATAAGGCTCACTCGTAAAAAAATATTTGTTATTGCAATGTGATATTAACGTGACCGACTATGTTGAAAACATCGATTTTTGACAATTGGTCGAGTTTTTTTTTATTTCTGTTTCTTATACTTTCGGCCTTCCTCTTTCCAAAACTGTTTTTCTTTTTTCTCTACGTGATTTAGAAGAAATTTTATAGCCATTATAAAACATATTGTTTGATTCAAAATCAAACCAGAAGTAGAACTTTGTAACCGAAAGTTGTCCTAAAATTGCACTAATTTGCTCATTTTCAGCACTAAAATTTAGTTTTTTTTCTAATTTGAAGTTTCAATAATGTTTTTGCAACATCCTTAATACTTTTTGGCAGTTATATTATTAGTTTATTTTTGAAAAACTGACAACAATTCAATTCTTGTGATTGCTTGTTTACATTATCACGCTGATATTTCACTGAAAACAAGAAATAATATAAAAGATTAAGATTTAGAATAAAAAATCAATGCTGTAGTAAACAAGAAATATAATATAAAACATAAGCTGTAGTAAATTAATTAATTAGTAATATATAAATCAATAAATAAATTAAATAATATAAAGATATGTATTATAAATATAATATAAATTTCAAACGTTTCTTGAAATCAGGTAACTTTCAAGAACAGCAAAACAATGCTTGAGAATTTAACCTTTGTTGCCACTCTCTGCTTCTCTTTAGAGTCAAAAAATTTCTAGAATTCAGTATAAAAATAACGCTTGTGCATGAAGTATTTATTTTGATAAAGATACATTTCCCATTTGAAAAATATATATAATAAACTGAACAAATGAACTTCTAAAATGAAAATGGCACCATCGTTTGTCCAGATCGTTTGTCTACAATCATGAATTTGAATTTTGGTACGATTAATTTACTAATTATTGACCAATTTTAATTATTTTAGGCTTTTTGAGACCGCCTGAGGGTGGGTAAGGAGAATTTTTAATTTGATTTTAGTTTCTTTTAAATTATTTTTACATCTTTCCTTTGTTAGGGCTAATAGCAAGATACATAGGGGTGATTCTCGGGCAATGTAAAAGCTTCCATTTACTGTTGTCACCCTTATGTAAAGGGCTTTTCATCACTGTTGAATTATTAGCTGTAAAATTCAATTAAAAATCGAAATTTTACGATAGAGACTTGAAATGAGGTTTATATGAATAAGAAAGCTTTCAGCTTCCAGATGATGTAAATATTTTCTTTGTAAGATAAAAACTTGAGGAGCATCGATATTACATCCACATATGGGACGATATTTCTTGAAAAACTGTTTTTCAGTTTTTGATGAAAATATTAGTCTGTTTTAAAATATTTTTAAACAAATGAGGTCAAGTTTGAAGGAGAAATATCTGTAGTCTTAGATTGTAAAAAGATCAAAATTCTAAGATCATTTTTTGGCGAGTTATCGTAATTTGAAGATGAAAAAGTCAATATTTTCCCACAAAACATAAAATTTTTAAAAAAACTTAAAGTCCGACGAAGATGAGACATGTCTTACTTTGTTCCCCCCATTTTTCTGCATCCATTGGTTTGACTCTCGATCCCATACCCCCAGCACAGTTTCAGGGAAGATAGCGTGACAAGCTTTAGACAGTGGCGGGAGTTACTTTTTTTTAGAATAGAGAGACACCTGATAGTCATCGGATATATTCGGCCCATCTAGTTCAATGAACATTGCTTTGAAAATCCCCATTCATTTGGCAACCTTTTTATATGTGGTATCAGACCACTACCAAAGCCCTCGTGGACCACCGGTTGGGAACCACTGGTCTAAAGTCTTCATCTATACTTCTATAAACACTCTGACACATTTTTTTTAAAACACCAAGTTTTAGTATGTACAATTTATGACTTAATATTTTCAAAATGTTATATATATTGGGCATAGCTAATATTTTTTTAACAATTCAGTTTGAGATTTCGACATTTATAACTCTTTCTTTGAAGCAGCAGATCTAACCAAATAGTGCATGAAACAATTTTTTACAATGAATGATACAATATAATTACTTGATTCAATTTTATATCCATGAGAGCATTTCTGGCTTGACCAATCTTTCGCAGATCAAGATCCATACTTGAAGTAGCCCATCCTGGTGTCATAATCCCACCAGGAGTATTGGCCCCTGGATAAGGAGTCATAAGACCTCCTCCATATCCCTAAAATAAAGAGTATAACAAGCTATATTATAAACAGTATGCCTTCTAATTCAATACTCATTCAGTGACTATGTTACACGTTGAATAATGTACATAAAAATTTGCTTAAATAAGACCTGAGAAATTATTTTATAACAATTTATTCAGAATTTTCAAGATTCATGTAACAGAGTAACAGATAAAATTACTCTAAAAGAATACTACCTTCTAAGAGATGACAAACTATTTTGATTAATTGAACTTAATTTTATTTGCATAAAAAAATTAATGTTAACCCTTCAGCAGGCACGCCTGAGTACACAGTGCAACATTTTCGTAATTTTGACTGGTTTGTTTTTACAAGTAAGGTTTGAATATTCTAAGCAGTTTCTATTTATAGCTACACCCTTTCTAATGCAGGTCTGATTTTATGACCCTTGTATTCCTTTCCATTCATTGTTAGTCATGATTTAACCATGGTAAACCAGCGATTATACTGGATTAGAATACGACAAAAGCAGGAATTGATGTAGTAGATCAAATGTGCAGCTATTATATGGTATCCCGCATGTCACGAAGATGGACAATCTCGTTGTTTTTTAGGTTTTTGGACGTAATAGGAATCGATTTGCAAGTTGTCCTTAGACGCATTAAACTGGACAATTTTGAAATAAGGTGATTGTATCTGCATTCTTTGGTTTTTGATTATAAATATCTCAATATTATCAACATTTTATGTCTTATCACAAAAAGCAGAATTATTTTCAATTTGAAAAAAAAAGTTTATTATAAAAGGAATTATCAAGGTTGAAAGAGACGTTGCCCTTTGTGCAATGTATGCCTGCTGGTGTTCCGAAAATTGACACGTCCGCTGAAAGGTTAAATATTTAATGAATCTATTGACTCATTTGCAGTGTCACATTCATAATTTAGAAAATATATTTGCTTCACAAAAGAGTATTTTTTTTACACATCTAAAAAATTGAAATAAAACAGAATGAAATTAAAAAACCTTTGAATGTCAAAGATAATTTAATGAGGTAAACTCAAAGATGATAGAGCCAATTACATTTTAAGAGCAAATTATTAAATTGTCTATTAATATCAGCCTAAAAGGGTAGCTATGCTAAATCCAAAATTTTCTGTACAGCTAAAATTTTTCCCATTTCAGATTCTAAGAATTAACATATGACTGAATGAGAAAAAATAAGTTACTTTTTTGCATATTTTAAGACCTCTTATCTTTCAAGATTCATTTCATTGTGAAAGAAATAGCCAATAAAATACTTAAAAATTTTATCTAAATCAAATATTCCATTATTAAAGCATTATTAAGTTTTTCAAACAAGAAAAAAAATACTTTCAGATAAAATAAATTTATTAAATGATCCTATGAATACCAAATTATAAAAATAACAAAATATTTATTTGGGATCTTCAAATACATTCATTTAAAAGAATAATAATAAAATAAACTATAATTTAAAAGACAAACATGTAAACATATTAAAAGAAAATAAACTCATTGAGAAAAACACTAGTCTATTTGTGCCACTAATTACACTTTTCTTTTGCTAGTTAAAAGGTTATTATAGTATCTTTTTCTATCCTTCTTATTATATCTATACACATGGAAATGATTCATGTAGTTTAAGTAAATGACTGAATATAATGATTATGCAATGATTCAGATAAATGAATCAAGAAGACAGAATCAGGGCCGTTCCTAGGGTAGCTGCCGCCCGTGTGCGAGAATAATTTTGCCCCCCCCCCCCCCCCCCATCCCTCATACCTTATGGATTAATTGAAATTTCTCTGAAATATTTTTACCTTAAATGAAACAACAAATTACAGAAAATATTATAAATTCAGTTTATTTTTTAATTTTACAACCTAACATAATAATTATTAATGTATTGATATAATAACCAAATGAATATGTTATATTAAATACATCCAACACATATACATTAATACATATACTTAATAAGTCAGTCAAAAAGCTTAAATAATCTTTGCTTTTCTGGCCTTTTTTAATGCAAATTCTGTTATAATATCTGATACATCTATATTTTCCGAAATATCCTTTTCAATACTAATAATAGATACAAAGCCTTTCTTGTCCCATTGTTGATCTCAAATAATTTTTTCTTATTTTTAGTTTTGAAAAGCTTTTTTCCCCGCTAGCCACAGTCACAGGTAATGTTACAAAAATTCGTATGGCAATCACCAAATTTGGAAACAGATAGATGAGGTTATTTGTAAATAGGTATTGAATCACATTTAACATGTTCATTTTAGGGAAAATATAGGGTGCAACGTTGTCAATTTCATTGCATAAATCTTCAGCTATAATATCTTTTTCATTTTTAAATAGATCATGTAACATACTTTCCCTAAACGGGTATAAATGGGGTAAAATGAGTATTTTCCTGCAACCTGACAAAAACTGCCCGTACCAATGCGATTTGATCAGATGATGATGGGTTAAAACATGTTAAAACAAAAACGAACGTATTTCCCAACTGGTTGCAACATGGAGTAGCGTTTTTAAAACCAATGGGGATTTGTTTATTTCCAGTTATACTTGTAAAATGCATTTTTAACTCTAAGTAGTTGCCTAGCATAATGATAATATTTTTATATTGATTATTTTACTAATAAATTAGTTTTAAATTTTTTTTAACTGGGCAGCTGACTTGCCGCCTGTGTGCCCCGCACCCCTGGCACCCACAGGTTCGAACGGCCCTGGACAGGATACAAGAAGTTGTTAGGAAATAAATAATTTGTTTTATCTGAATATAAATTGCATTATAAAATCATGAGAGAGTAAAATTTCTGAGAGGATTATTATCTACCATTTCTTTCAAACAATACAAGGTAGAAAAGATTTTTTTTTGAGCAAGAAATAATTATTATAAAAACTGGTTAAAGAGAGAAATAAAAATTTAGTGAAAAGTTCATTTCATTTCCATTTTATTATTGATATTTTCAGTTATAAATTTAAAAGACCAAATCAATTTCAAATGCATGCTTATAACAGTATACATTTTGCTTTTGATACATGCCACTTTTAAACGAACTTGAGTAGTTATTGCAAATATCATTAACTAGAAGCTATGATATTTGCAATAACTACTATTTGTGATATCATTAACTAGAAGTTATAAATAGTAAATTAATTAAGATACCGGATCTAATGATGATACACTATCTGAAGGTAACCCAGCTTTGACCAAGATGGAATCAGGAACTGGGGTATATCTGTAAGAAAGAGCAAAATTTACAAATTTATCAAGTTTATCATTTTCTTGAATAACAAAAACACAGGAAATAATCAGAAATAAATATTACTTCTCTGGTCTAGGATTTCTTTGTCGTTTGTTTCTAGCATCACCAACTTCTGGAATATTTTTCCATTCATCTTCAGTTACATCAGCTAAATCACGCTAGAGGAGTGAAACATTTTTAGATATTTTACAAAAAATTACTACAAAAGCTTAAATTTTTTCAACAGAATAAATTTAATTAGAATTTGATGCAACATACCTTCAAGTCAGAAAATTGCATTTGAATTTTTGGTCTTTCTTGACGATATTTTTCTAATTCAATTTTTAACTTTGTTTCTCTAGAAAAATAAGACATTCATTAAATCAGTTTTTCTATGTTTTACAGGTATGCAAACTTTTTCATGATGTACACATATGTAAGTTTCTATTTAAGTAACATAATAAAGAAACTAAAAGAAAATATCTTTAAAAGTCATTTTATAATATAAAAATCATTTTGCATACCTATATTCTTTTCTTTTCTCATCCATTCTTTTATCTATTGCCTCATATATAGCATCCGCTTCCTCATCATCTTTATCATAAGGATCTTTACTAAACAAACTACCACCATATCCAGCAAACTACAAAAGTACATCTATATATCATATTTTCTAATATTTAAAATGTAACTAATGTTAAACTCAGTTTTATAAAAGTTTTCACTGAACTTCATACATTGTTTCTATAAATAGAACTATTTAACATAATTCATTAAGATCGATAAAGGAATGAGTTTTCAAGATAATTTGTATATCCTAAACATAAAAGTAATAATCTCATAGCAATAAACTATCAGAAAAATTATTAAACTGAAGTTAAAAATAAATTAAAATTAACATCTCATGATATTGCAGAGAGAAATATATATAATAGAAGATGGATTAAATCATCAATATTAGAATTTATATAGCTATTTGAACTAATGTAAACAAGTCTTTCAGTTCAAAATGCTCACAAACAAATGCTTATTAATATTTTGCAACCATGAGATAAAGTTTGATAAACAGATAATTATATTCAATATAAATTTTCTTACTTCATCATAATTTGAATCATTCAAATCTTCATCATCATCATCATCCTCATCCTTCTGTTGTAATTTTTTTCTTTTGTTAGGAGGAGCATGTCGATCATCACTATAGTTTTATATATAAAAAAATTTAAATCAATATTATGAAAAATATCAACATTGGAGCAAATTAAGCTTTACTTAAAAGATACGCTAAAATTTTAGTTAATTATAATAAAATTCCATCCTTTTAAATATCACATAATTTAAAAGATGTATGGAAGTCTTTAAATGTAAAAGTCAAATCTCAATTAATTGAAATATTTTTTTTGATTCAATAAAACAAATGAAACATTCCAAATATTATAATTCTATAGGTAAATGCAAAAAAATGTAAATATTTTTTAAAGAATGAGTTTTAAATAGTCAGCTTAAAAATTAAACGTTGGAAATTTATAAGCTGAAACTATGATAACAATTTAACAGCAGAAAATAATAAAAATTTGGATACTTACGGCACATCACTGGCATCTCTGGCTGGACCAATATCAGAACGTGTTGTAAATCCAGTTGCTCTGGAAGAGAAATTAGAAATTATTTAAGCAAGAATATCAACATAATCATTTTATGAACTATCTACTGGCATTATAATTCTCCATATTTCTAATTATGTACATGTCATTTAAAATTCCTGAAAGTAAAGGAACCATTTTAAGAATTTTAATTCTCATTTGAAAAGATTATATGTGTATAATTCCATTCGATTATATGTGTTTTTAATTTATGCATATTTAGCTTGATACACATAATTAAAATTCCTAAATTAATCATTTGCAAAGGAAAGAATAAATAAAAGAAAATTTTTCGAAGCAAAACTGTAATAAACATCATTAAAATTCACATTGTTACACACATAAATATTGACATGTATCTATAAAATCAATAAAAATCAGTTTAACAAATACAATCATTGACATACCCTCTACCAACACCAGCAACATAGCCTAAAGGAGCAGGAACACCAATGAAGTGTTTCTTCTTTTGGCTAACTAATGCACTTGGGGCTGCAACAGCCATTACTTATTTGCTTACCTAAAAAATAAGCATAATAAATAACAAAGAAAGGTTTGAAAATTTACATTTATTAATAAAATACCCTGAAAAGATTAATTTTAACACAAAGAAATAATGTGGATTCATAAATATGCATAAAGAATAACATAAGAGATACATAAAAAAAACAATATTTTCAAAAACTTAAAATAGACATCTGTTTTGTATTGAGGTACTATACTTAATTACCGTCTGTAAAGTTATCAGTATATAAGAGTTATGTTTAAATTAGCAGCAATCTAAATTTAGTTAGTTATAAGTTCAAGTTATGATCAGGAATAAGGGGAAAACTCATATATAAAATGACTGCAAAACTTTGACAGAGAATCGAAAACCACATTATTAAATATTTTATGCAATAATGGGTTTATGATGCTGGATATTGCTTAAATTAGAACCTTTCTAGCATATAAAATTTTATAAATTCTTAACCTAATACTTTCAGTTACAGCATCTCATTTTATAAAACGAGGATCTCACCCAATAAATTGTACTTATGAATTCCTAAATTTTACATTTGTCCACTTTGCACATTTATCGACCATGTCAAAAGTGGTACTCACTTCTTTACATGAGCTGAACAAGTCAATAAAATTTTACCAATGAAAAATTCTTGCAAACTGAACTGATTATATTACAGGACTAAAAGAACTGAAAATGGTGGATAGTTTCCCAAAAACTATAGTATCCCCATGAAAAAATAGAGTTTTGATTTAATTCCTATAATAATAATCAATTTTAAATTTATTAGCCTAAGGTTGTTAGATAATGAGTAAGAATGGTGATGTACGTAGCATAAGATCAACATTCATATTCTTGTATAAACGTTTTTAACACTTATCATAATCATCAGCAGGGATACAGGCAGCGAGTAAAATTTTGTGCCTCCTCGCACATGCATGATTTTATCATGCAAACATTGTTTCATGTGGAAACTACTTGTAAACAATAATACCAAAACAAGTATTTCTCGAAACGGTAGAAAACTACGCTCTACTTAATTGTGGAATTCTAAAGAATACAATAAATAAAGATAAATATTAAACATTTTAAACCATGTGTCAATTTCAATTCCCGGTAGAAAACTTGAGCACACTGATTTAAATCAATCATTCAAATCTTATAGAAAAACACTAAATGTAATGACTGAAAACTGATTGTTCAAACAAATTACCAGAATCCAATAAAAACACCAAAAATAAAATACAAATTCAGTGATTTTCTGACTCCGATGTTTTGAAAACAAACTAGACTTAATAACAAACACAAAAGTTGAGTTGTTTCCTTCTTCCTTCTCTGAAATCCAAGAAGTTAAAAAAAAAAAAAGAAATTTTGTTACATACTTTGGATAGCATAAAAACCACAAATATTTTGTTAAACATTATCTTTTAGGCGAAATTGAAAACATGGTTCACTTTTTTTTAACATCTATAATAATAATTCTTTTTTCTTAAAAATGGAAACATTTGTCACTTTGTTTGGTACAATATGATGCTGCCATCTATAGGGGATTATTAGAAGTTATTACAGTCTAACGTTTCGTTTTTTGAATTAGTGTTTCCATATTTAATACATAAACAAATAATGCTGGTTAATACAAGTTAAATTTGAAACCTTACTTAATAATGTTTATTCCTGAGATAACTATCATCCTGAATTTTTTCAAACCTAATGTATACAGATATTAGTCAACCAAGAAAAAATCCCTCACAACTGATACACTCTTTAAACAAAATCATAGATCTCTCTCAAAGGATTATAAATTAGCTTCCATGGATTGCATCAACAATATTGCTCATGAGTTCTGTTTAATGTGCACATTGTATTGACTGTTTTGGGGTATCGTTTTTCTGTTTCATGGGCCAACGGGTTGGGGACCAATTTATCACGATCTTCTGATAGGACTGTGATTTGACCCTGGACTCTAAACCTTGAGGCTACTCACTGCCTTCTACTTAATAACTTTTTATTTTATTCGTATCGTAATTAATACAATTTTTTTTTAATTTATTCATTATTTTTGATTTTTATATTTCTCTTAATTTAGTCCATATTGTTAAGTTATCTCAAAGTTGGGATCGAATTAGATTGTCTAAAAAGCACACTAATAGATTTTAAAAGAAGCTGGGAGATCTCGAGCTATATTCTAGATCAGCAGTTCTCAGCCTTTTTAGCTCCACGACCTCCCACTCCGTCCAAACGTAAGAAAATTAAAATGAACACTTCGAGACACCCTCCCCCAGACCAGAACAGTAGCACTAAATAACTGAGCTAGCGACCGGTTAAAACTATTAAGTTGCCTTGATAGCGACCTCTTGAGAGCGGGGTTCCCCAGGTTGAGTAACGCTGCTCTAGATAATCCATGGGATATATATCGATGATATTGTTTCGAGAGTCGAAGCTCTCTCATCTATGGCTTAGGAGAAGCTGATAAGTCTTACAGACGAGCCGTCCACGACAACATTCATTAAAAAGTAAGATGGTGAGCATCAGTGGTATCAAATTGACAGATTCCATAACACCGGGCAGGGGCCCGACATAGTGACTGAGGCATCCGGGTTGAGATCGCTACCGGTGGAAAACAGACACCAGATGGTAGCTACTCCGCGCATTAGTACAGGCCACCATCCCGGCGCCCTCACTCCAGGCCCACAGGAAAGACTTGAGTGAACAGAAGCTACTCAGGTCAGAGAGCCATGGTAATGGCGGAGTTTGAAGAATTTGGAAGAAAGAATAAATTAAGAAGTGTGGGCCGAAAAGTGGATGCTTAAGAGACAACAAAATGAAGACCAATGGCGTGCAATTAGTGGGGGTAGGGCAAAAAAAGGGAAAATAAACACGAGAACCCCGAGAGAATGGCAAGAGCTTGGGATACCGTTACAACGACTATCTAGGAACCAACCAAAGCCTAAAATGGTATATGGTCAATTTTGAGAGGGAACAGTCTCAACCCTGGGTCCGTGTCCCGTAACTCAAAGAGATGAACGTCACGAGACGTTGTGCACCCTGCTGAACCTCCCTGAAGTGGCGTGTCATAACCTCACTAAAAGTTCGGTTAGTCAGATAGTTGATCGGGATTTCCGGGAGACAGTGAGAGCAATCAGAACAATTATAAACGCTTTGCTATCTACCATTGGCATGCACTTACAATTGACAACGAGATCATGTATTTTCAGGACGTTCAGTATCAAAGTGACAAGCAGTGATGGGCTTCAGTCTCGACAGATATGACGATTGCCATCTTTAATCTCTAGACATTGATAGAAACGTTTGCAGTGATGTTGGAAATATATGATAAAATCTTTTCAATGATGAATCGTAGTCTAGTAATTTGGTCGATGATGACCAGTAAACTTTTAGGTGTAAATAGGCTTAATTCCGACTTACGTTGAAGTCAAGGCCTACTGACTTCATCGTAAGGAGGCAATAGATTCTCACATAGGGTTACCGAACGGGAAAGTGTTTCTTATGATTTCCTGATTGTTGATTGCCCAATTCCTAATTACTGTCCTCGTTACACCAAGGTGCTATGTTGACGTAGTTCTGCAACCTGCTGAACTTTTTCAGCCATTTGGTCTATGGAGCTTGACATGGAACGAGATAATTAATGTCCATGATATCGCCTAGAACACAATGTCCGTAAGCTCTCCTAGATGTCTTTGGAATTCATTGCATATTTTACCACATTTATAGACCTAATACTAATTGATCTGGTATAAGACCATTTTTAGCCACAACTGGCAGACTCTTCCGAAAATGTCGAAGCAACCCTCTCAGACACGTATCATAATGCATTTATATTCCAACATTCCACATCTGCATGATGCCAACGGCAGCATCATGTTTTACCACCGAGACAGTTGTTTAACACAGCTGTGGGCTTGTTTTCAGATGGTCATGGGACTAAGACCAGACATTAACATGAAGTTAAATTAAATAAAACTTAATTTGTCAAGTTTAGTTGGTTCGATTTGGAGCGCTACGGTCAATTTTTGCTACACGAGGGCTAATTAGACCGGGACCTACAGCTTAAAGCCGATTCCGAACGGCTACAAACGTCCATGCTAGGCGTGGGATTCGAACCCACAGACTTACCGAATGCCTGCTCCCTAACCATTCGGCCATCGTCCGGCCAGTTGGTTCGAAGCAACTGGCATCAAGAAACTGGGAGAGTCTTGTGGATGTTTAGCGACATTGTTTAATCTCGCCCATAAACTAAAATGAATATTTCAATCAAAAATATTTTCATTGAGGCAAAACTTCAGCAGTACAGCATGTTATGGAAAACCATACATTCAGTTTTTATTCTCATTTATGATTAGACTCAGTATTTATTTAATCATGACAGTATAAAATGCTAGCAAAAAAATGTCACCTAAAAGTATGGATGTTTGTCTTTCACTCACTCCCTCTCACATTCTTTCTATTTTATATAAAATAATCGCAGCCTTCGATAAATTGGTGTACAGTGTCTTAACTACGTCGTTCATATGGTGAAACACAAAAACACCCATTTCCAGAACCCACTTAATTCGATGTAAACAATGATAATTCTTTAAAATGTGCTTATAAGGAGATCTGGAATATAAACAGAATCTTTATATGCCATCTAATGGACCTACCTGGTTTTTCAATCCGCTATTCCTCATGAATATAAACGCATGAATTATGTAAACAAATATGAAGTGCTTCCTCCGCATCATTTTATCATAAGAAGTAATTGTGATGATAAACAAGCCTGGAATAGCGTGAAACATGTGAGACAATAATTTAAAATTTAGATTGTGATTTCGAACTGTTGCATTACACGATATCGATGAACTGTTTAAAATCAGTTAAAAGAAATTGCTTGATTGCCTTACAAAGTATGTTTGATTCGCATCTAGGTTTTCATCAAATAATATACAACTATGTTTGCAATTTAATGTATTAATTTTCACTTTCATTATTTTGTAACGTATTAATCAGCTGTAAGTGATGTATACTAATCATCCAATGTCAGTCAAGGGATCTGATAAATATTTTTTAAAAATCAGTTTTTTTTATCGCACACATCATCGATGATGTGGTTAGTTGTTGATCGGGCTCTGCAATTCAGTCCCTAAGCACTTTTAGACTCGGTGCACACGAGCGATCCGGTGTCGTTGCGGCACCGCAGTTGCGATCAGGAGTACATAGAGTTGAACTAACCGACTCACACTGACGTCGGCGTCGTCGGTTAGTTCAACTCTATTGTACTCCTGATCGCAACTGCGGTGCCGCAACGACACCGGATCGCTCGTGAGCACCGAGCATTAAAATGTACTGGCTCCATGGTTGTATTTTTTCCTTGGTCGAATAATAATTTTCATTTGTTTGTAATGCTCTTTATTTAGAAATTGGTCATGTGTTTATACAAATTTTGTTCCAATGATTCTTTCTTGCGGCCGAGATAACGATATTTGGTCGACTTTTAATAGTAAGGGCCTGTTCACATAGGAGTCCGTTGCGGAGCGTTAAAGTATTGAAATATATTTAACGCTCTTATGACAAACTTATCTTATGACAAACATCCAAACGATTAGCAATGAAATCTTTAACGCCTATGATTGGTTTATTTTCGTCTCAACGTCATCTTTCCCTTAACGCTACGCAACGGACTCCTATGTGAACAGGCCCTAATTGGCAGCAGCTGGAAGAAAGTCCTTTTTTGAAATTTTTGGCCCATCACGCTCATTTTCAGTTGGGACGATAACATTTTATAATTGTTGGCCAAAGACAGCCATTTTGCAGTTGGTCCGTGTTTGTTTCTGGAAGATCTGCCAACGGTAACCTTTTCCCAACACTTTAATGAAAATTTGCTTTTTGGTAAACGATACGCGTTTCTTGGGTCAGAAATGCCCAGCTACTAAACTGTTGCAGTCTCTGGGTTCGAATGCTGTAAAATCCCTCTAAGATCGATTAAAAGAACACAAATTTGCATTTGCCCCATTACAGTGTGAATTTAAATTTCAAAATTAAATATAAGTATACAAGAAAATCGCTCACCAATTCACCCTTTAAAAAAATAATTAAATTCGAATCTTGTAAAGTATAATTTCAATGTTATATATTTTATATTCCAAATAAAATGTTTCGATTACTTTATTTTTTTTTATCGATGTTTATTTTTATAGGAAATGGTTGTTTTCAATAAATTCATCAGGATTTAAAAAAAATAATAATAAAAGCTAAGCCAAGCAATTTTATTTACATATTTGGAGTTAGCTATTTTATTGATTTACTGATATGCACCGTACATCTGAATTCCGAATTAAAATGTTTAATAGCTTGAAAGCAATCAGAATAAGCACTCACCTAATGATTTAATCGGAGCGAAAAAATGTGAAAACTCTTCTTACAAAGCAAAATGTTGCACTCAAACTGAATCCATAAAATTTTCGTCTGGTTGCAATCAGGTAGGAAATTCTCGATAAACAGCTGAATTGCTATCTACTATTTGGCTATTCTTGGTTTACATTAAGAAACTGAGGGTCAAACTTTGAGCGTCTAGTTGGATTTATTACAGCTGAGAGTGATTACGGATAGACATACCAGCTCCAGAAATTCAGGAATCTATTTAGATTTTATTTGACCTAAAAAAAAACTCTAATATCTGAATTGACTAGTTTTTTCATCCTACTGTACGAGAGTCTAATGGGATTTATTACAGCTGAAAGTGATTACAGATAGACATGTCAGCTCCAGAAATTCAGGAATCTATTAAGATTTTATTTCACTTAAAGAGAAAAAAAATCTAAAACCTAAACTGAAGGGGTTTTTTAATTTTAATTATTTATTTTTTATTCTTCTGTACAACTTGCACATTATAACGTGACATACGGTAAAACATACAAGGAAATTCAGAGACATCATTCAGCAAACAAAAAATAAAGAAAAGAACAGCCAAAGAAAAAGATGTCTGTTTCTCCCCGAGATATATTGAATTTCTCAACGTAAATCAGCCTGTTAAAAGACGGTTTCCGGAATTATTTATCACTCTTTTGCATTCTTCACTCTCTTCCTTTTTCTCTCGTGGCCGCCTCAGATTTCCAAGTCTACATAAAAGCATAATGCTAAGTGTGAAAGACTCCTAGGTCTGACTATCTTCGTAAAAAAGGAGTAAAAGGGTTCAGCATGAAATTGAAACTCTTCTCATAGTTTTCTCTCATTCTTTTTTCGAAAACTTAGCTACAGATTTTCATTGTTTCGCGAGATTAACATGTCTATCACTAGCTAATCGAGAGGAAAGATATTCGTGAATGAAGGTGACGTCACACAGAGACGGCAGTGGTTACAGAGTAGTAGTACAGCATTTCAACCTGTCACTTAAAATTATTTCGCCTATTGGTGTGTTTTCCTTTGATTAGCTCAAAACTCACTATCTCTAGGCTCGTCGAATCACGACACAAAGAACTTTTTTAAGGGGGGGGGGGGGGAGGGAATAGAAATTTCGTTTCTGGAAGAACTGATGAAAATTAACCTTAGAATTACTCTTTGTTTGCCACCGACTTTTAAGCTCCTGTTGCGATGACTCATAAAAATTACCCTGTTGCGCCTCTTCATCGAACGAAAATGTTTAAACTGATATGACGAACCCGGCGAAATTCTTACAGGGCTGACAACCTCTGGTATGTAACAAAAAAAGAAAAAAAAAGAAAAAAAATGGCGTCAAATTAATCGAATTATTTTCACCCGATCAACTCGCATTATACATCCACGCCCACAGACTATCTTATCGAGTAAAATAATCTCGTTGCCAACGAAGCCATGATGATATAATGTTAGCATGACTACAGAACAACTTTTATTTATCATGATGTAAAAAAAAATGCCATATTGGGAGAATTACTTTTTTCACGTAAACTGGCTTCAGAAAAAATTATCAGAATTCTTAAAATATGTTTTGATAATTAATCGAGACTGATACAAACTTTTTAATGATAGTTTGTAGTAAAAAGAATAAAGAAATGAATGACTGTATAATATATATATTGAATATAGGGCTGCAAACCTCAAGCCCGATATTCAACCCACTAAACAGTCCTGGCGAAGTGAGGAATTCTTAATTTTCCTCACTTCGCCGTAAGTTTGTAGTGAGAAATTTTGACTCAAATGCCTAGAGCAGTGGGGTGTGAAAACTTTTTTCGATCGCGACCCACTTTAAATAACAAAATGACTTTTAATATGTTATACACTGAAGTGCCACTGAATTAGGGATACCTACCTAGTAACGAGTTGGGCCTCCTCTGGCCTTGATAACGGCTGCCACACGACGAGGCATAGATTCAACAAGTTTCTGGAAACGTTCTACGGGATTGGCTAAAGCTGTCCATAATTCAGGAAGGTTCTTTGGTGCTGTGTGATGGCCTTTCACGCCTTGTTCCAAAACATCCCAAAGATGCTCAATAGGATTTAAGTCTGGGCTTCTATGTGGCCAATTCCTGACAGAGAAGTCAGAGGAATGCTCATCCAACCAGCCAGTAGCTAACCGGGACTTGTGAGAGGTACAGTTGTCTTGCTGGAAAACTCCATTACCGTGCGGATAACAGAACAGCATAAACGGATGGAGGTGATCACCCAGCAATTTTACGTACCGAATTGCATTGAGGGAGGTTGGAACACGCACCAAAGATCCCAAACTGTACCACGAAAAAACACCCCAGACCATGATTGAGCCACCATGCCCTTGTACAGTTCCAGCCAGGCATGCAGGATCCATGGCTTCATAAGCCTGACGCCATATTCTCAGCCTCCCGTCGGCGTTAAGTAATCGGAATCGAGACTCATCACTCCATGCTACTCGTTTCCAGTCCTCTACACTCCAGTCTCTGTGCTCTCTTGCCCAGGCAAGACGTGCAGCCCGATGGCGAGTATAGAGCAATGGTACTCTCGTAGGTCGATGGCTCCCGAAACTCATACGGTGAAGCGAGCATTGCACAGTCCGTTTACTGACTGTACGACTAGCACCGTCATTAAACTGGGTGGTAATTTGAGTTAATGTTTGGCTTCGCTGGCTACGTACAATACGCCTGAGCCGTCTCTCACCACGCACTGTCAAGGCTAATTGTCCTTTTCAGTTTGCCCGATCGCTAATTTTTTTTCCACCTTCCATGTATTCTTGGTATACTCTTGACACTGTCGACCTTGAAAATCCTAGCTGTCTGACGATTTCGGAAATTGAATGGCCCATGCGTCGCGCACCTACGATTTGTCCGCGATCGAAGGCGTCTAAATCAGGCAGTTTACCCATACTGGCAATTCCAACAACTATTTAGAACAACCACAGTACGAGCTATATATGCAGTTACCACAGTGCCCTCACTTGCGCATACATGATGCGCAGCGCTACACAATTTGCATAGGCTTTGCTATCCCTAATTCAGTGGCACTTCAGTGTATTTAATGAACAGAAAGGGCAAAAGCTGTTCAGAAGAACTTAACAGTATAAACGATAAGGTACAACTTCACATACCATGCCCAAATTATTAAATTCGATATTAAAATTCAAAATAGCTGATAAAACCAAAACTGGATGACATAAAACATAGAATGACGCATTGAAAGTTTTATTTGCAAATTCAGAGTTTAGAAACACAGTAGTTCTAGACGTCTCATTCAGTATGGAAACATTTCAGGAGGTTAATGCCAACGAGGAATTTTCGCAATGAACTCAATCAAAACAAAAATTGGAAGCAGATTATAAGAGTAGAATAATGAAATTGTGAGAATCGCATTGAATCTAATAAAAGCGCGACGATATATGTACCTGATGACTACAAATTATTAACCACATATTGATTTCACCCCCCAAAAAATTAAACTGTAAAATTTAAATTCATGGTTAAAATCTTTTATTATTACGTATATATCAATACCTATGATTAAAACAATCTGTAATAATTACAAGATAAAAAGAACTTTTTATGTACCACGTTTTTAAATTTTCTGTTGAATCATATAAACTTGGCAATTCTATGTATTAAGTCTTATCACACAAGGTGTTTATCGTCTTGTGAAAATCTGCTGCTTGCGCTGAACGTTGAGCATATGCATCGCGAGAGACGTTGAAGTTTTAGCTTCATGCTCTTCTCGAGTCTCATTGACTCGTGATTGAGCTGTTCTTGCTCTTTGGCTATCGAGTCGCGCCACCTTGCGGATTTTTTCCAAACTTTCCATACAAAACAAAATTAACTGAAAATGAATTCAATTCTGCTTAAAGATGGCTAAAAGTATTAAAAGAATGCATTGTCATCGTGTTATGAGCTATTCTAAAAGTTTCAAATGTCTAGCTAGTCGGGAAGTTAGTTAAAAATCGATTGCAAGATTTGTACTGGCCAAACACACAAACAAGAAAGCGAGTTAATAAAAATGTGGTAATAATTACAAGATAAAAAGAACTTTTTTTATACCATGTTTTTAAATTTTCTGTTGAATCATATAAACTTGACAATTCTGTGTATTAATAAGTACTTTAAAAATTTTTTTTTCGATGAATTATCCCATCAACTTGAAAGAAAATGAAGTTAATTGGAAGTTAACTTGCATTCAACTTTTCGTTCTCGTTCCGGCCAATAGATGGCTACACCAGTCTACAAGACAAAATTAACTGAAAATAACTGAAAATTAATTTAATTCTGCTTGAAGATAGCTAAAAGTATTAAAAAAATGCATTGTCATCGTGTTCTGAGATATTCTAAAATTTTCAAATGTCTAGCTAGTCGGGAAGTTAGTTAAAAATCGGATGCAAGATTTGTACTGGACAAACACACACGCAAACAAACACACAAACAAGAAAGCCAGTTAATAAAAACATGGTAAAATAGTGTAAGTATTTAACTTTTGCTGATAACATTTTTAGCTTGCATGCATTTAACATAGTGCAATTCGAAAAATTGAGTACATTTTTACGACTATGTGACAAGCTCTCATTATTCCAATTCCAATCGTCAAAATGAATGACTAACGAAGAAGTGCTTTTCAGTATGCATATATATTTTCCACTAATGTTTTTATGGGAGACAAATTTCGCTCAGTGATTGGTTTCAAACATACATTCTCAGGTTAAAAAAAAAGTCTCAACTGGTATTTAAGTACTGAAAGAATTGTTATCTATCCCTTTAAAATTTATTAATTTATGTTATTTAAAAAAAATCAAACTAGATTTTTTAAAATAACCAGTTTGATGTTTTGTTTTTAAAGGGGACAATTCTCCCCCCCCCCCCCCCCAAAAAAAAAAAAAGTCTGCGTATTTTTTTTTTTTCATAGCCTAAAATAATATAATCGTAGACCTAATTCTAAATGTGCTTAAATTTAAAATGAGAGCATGTTTGTTTCTTTATATATATATACTAGCATTATTGCCCGGCGTTGCCCGGGTAGATATATAGATATAAAATATTTCATGCATTCCATCAAAAAAATACTGGGCTGCACTCCCGCTCTTCATGTTCATCTGGCCAGACAGAATGCGCTTAGCGCGTTTCTACTGAAATGATATACAAACAATAAGAAAGAAAGAAACTTTGAGCCTTCGGACCTTCGTATGATTTTATTGAGAATTAATAACACCGTGTTGCGTGATTCGCACGTTTGGATTGAATAAGTTTACTGTTAAATTATATTTGTTAGATACTGTTCAATTAGATTTAATTAGATTTTTTTGATCCACTGTTTAATAAGAAATAAGTTTTATAATTTACATTTGCCTTTATTGTTTATTTTTCCCTTAAAAACGCACTTTTTTCCATTTCACCCAAGAGGTAAAGTGCAAGATGCGTTATCCCCTTTATTTAATAAAAGTAAGGCTTGATTCCCCATGAAGCCTTTTTCCTTAAGCTTGTATGTTTTGTAAGAAATGTTTTGAATCAGATGTATTACCTGTGAGTAATGTTCTCAAAGGCTCGGGTGGTTCTTGAATTGTAGGCAATTGTACTTTCCCATTACTGCAACACATAGCAGAGCCAGGAAAGTTGTGTTTATCTGGGGAGCCAGAGCCCAACCCTCTTTCTCCCGCGCATTAGAATTTGACCCCACCCCCTCCATCATCTTCAAACCACCCCTCTTAACGCAGCTGGTTGAGGGGAATCCACAGGGGGTAGACGCACCTCTATCGGGCACAAAAAACATAAAAAATTGATTAAAAAAAACTAATTGATTTAATTTCCCGATTTAAGTTTCTCGGGTCCAAAACATTAACTGTGCCGAATTTGGTCCCTGTGGGAGAAACAGTCTATGATTCTATAGCGGACAAACAAACAGACAAGCTCTTATATATATATATATATATATATATATATATATATATATATATATATATATATATATATATATATATATAGTTGGTTCTCTGTTTAACGACTTTCAAGGGACCGTGAAAAATCGTCCTTAAGTAGAGATCGTCCTTAAACAGAATTTGTGAAAAAATAACATTTCCCTTCACACTTTACAGGTTTAGGACTGTCAATATATTTCTTAATATATTGGCGTGTTTAAAAATGTTATTTTTATTATCATCATTATTTTATTCACAAAAAGTTATTTTAAATTACATTGAAAAAAAGAGTACAAACAATACAATAAATTACGTTTTAAAAAATTCAAAAAGTGTTGATTGCTTCTTTCGCCTTGTTTTCGTTATTCTCTTTTCCAGATTTTCTAAAATGTTAAATGAGTCACCTTCCATTTTCGATGTAATATGAACGTCGGAGAACATCTAGAGCAGAAATTGCATCTGTGTAAGACGGTGGCAGTGTCTCGTTTTCCGTGTCTTCAACTTCACCTTCTTCGTCTGACACTGTGTTTTCGTTTACAATATCGTAATAAATTTGTTCTACATTTCTGAAATTTGTTGTTAAAACATATTTATCACAATTGTAGAAATTTTGAATTGAAACATCCTCATCTTCAACAAGACTTCTCCATTCTTCAGGGGTAATGTCATCTTCATTGATTTCTACATCCGTACTTTGCAGTTCCACTACAAGTTATTTGTGAATTCCAGCAACGCGAAAGCAGTTTTTTATTGTGGATGAAGAAACTGCTTTCCATGCTGATGTTATCATGTGCATTGCTTCCAAGATTGTAAATTTTCTATTTTTTATACTGTCAGCCGAATTGTTTATTAATTTGCTAATTAAAGATTTTCTGTAGCATGCTTTCACACTGCGAATGATACCCAGGTCTAATGACTACAACTTACTAGTGCAATTAGCTGGTAAGAAATGGATAGTCAAATTTGTAAGTCCAGGGATATTTGGAGTATGTGCAGTGCAACGGTCGATTAAAAGTAAAACTTTTCACTTTTCTCGATGCATTTTTGCATCAAATTTTCTAATCCAGTTAATAAAAATTTGTGATGTCATCCACGCTTTATTGTTATTGCGGTACTCAGAAGGTTTCCTGGTGATATTCTTAAAACACCTTGGTTGCTTTGATTTGCCTATAACTAGTGGTGGAAATTTCTCAGATCCATCCGAATTAGTGCACAGTAAAACAGTCAATCGTTCCTTACTGTGTTTTCCACCAAAACACTTTTGGCCCATATACGTTAAGGTTTTATTAGGCACCATATTGTAGAATAGGCCCGTCTCATCTGCATTGAATATGTTCTTCTCATCATATCCATCTAATTTCCCCTTCAGCACTATTTTCCATTCATCCACTATTTTTTCATCTACGGAGCCACTTTCGCCAGATATGCTTTTCAATACAAGCCCGTATCTTTCTTTGAACTTTGTTAGCCAACCAGGCGAAGCCTGAAAATTTTGCATTCCAAACTTTTCTGCAAGAATAATAGCATTTTCTTTAAATATCACTCCGGAAATTGGAATGTTAGATGCTCTTGCTTGATGAAACCATTGCAGGACTGCCTTCTCAAACTCTTCTGATCGGCCACATTGAATTTTCTGCCTTGCGAATTGGACTTTTGTTATTCCAATACTTTCTTCCCAGTTTTCAATAATTTTCCCTTTTTCGTGTAGCGTAAGATGCTTTCGCTTTGATGCCATTTTGCTCTGCTCACCTCGTATTCGTACTGGAATGAGCTCCTACACCCAACCATGGATTTTCTAAACATGAACACGTGCTTCCCAGAAGGAGTGAGAGAGGGGTGCTTTTGGACAGTTCGTAAATCACATGACAACATGGTAGGTACAATAGAGTGATTCCACACCCGCACTAAGAAATTCGATCCACCAGGGAAGAATGTTCGATCTTCCGAGAAACAGTAATCCCCCCTCCCCCGGTTTTTTCCACTGCAACAAGTCTATGATTGCAACAAACATAAAGGAAATTCCGGAGGAAAACCAAACATTAAAGGAAAACCAAACTCCCCCACAGAAAGTTACCCTCCAGTAGATAAAATGTTGAAGAAAAAGTTTATCATGCAAGAAAAAATCGTCGTTAAATAGAAACAAAATCGTCTTAAAATAGAATTTTTTTTACGTCGGAGGGACCGGGACCGGGAAATATCGTCTTTAAATAGAGATCGTCGTTAAGTAGAGCGTCGTTAAACAGAGAACTAACTGTATATATATATATATATATATATATATATATATATTGGTTGTTTTAGTTTTAATGAATAGTTTGTTCTGTTGCATTTAATACGTTAAACATAATAATAAGAAAAATTAGAAAAAAATAACTACTAAAAATAAAAAATAAAAAATAAAATAAAAATCATAAGTAAAAATAAAAATAAGAATAAAAATAACTCTTAGTAATAAAAATAAAAAACTAAATTAATAATGGTTTAAAAGTCCTAAAATACAGTAACCATAGTAAGTCGGTAACTGAGTATCTATAATCTCCATGGTTGCAAGTTTTGTGACGTCAGTCATCTTGCGGTTACATGTTCTTAACTTCCACTCTGTCTAGAGCCAGGATTGGTGTTCTTTGGTTAAGTAACTCTTTATTCAATATTTATTAAATTCTTCTGTTTTTAATGGATTGTACGGTGTCTGAGTGTGTTTATTGTATAGATCATTCTCATCGGAAACAATCCATTGGTTTTTAGACAGTATTGACACCGCTGACGAAGAGATGCTGTCTAAAACCTCTTTCATACTTATCTTTTCATGTTATTGGTTCCTGGCTGCAAGTAGCTTTAGTGCTAATACTGGTATTCTCTTTCATCTATTTCTTATATATATATATATATATATATATATATATATATATATATATATATATATATATATATATATATATATATATATATATATATATATATATATATATATATTTATATATATATATGTAATAAATTAAATACTAGGCCCTCCATTCTATCAGTTAAATTCCCTTTCCTAAATCCAATCCCCAGTAACATTACTTTAACGCTTTAAAAACCCATAGCAACAGAACTTCCCATAAAATAGCAAACGTTGCATTTCTACACGTGTATACGTCCCGAGAAAGGCGTGAGTTCGCATTGCCAGCCCGAAATTCCGCTGACATTTCAAAACAACAGCCACATGTACCTCGCTTCTAGCGCGTAATGTTGAAAGGTGATATTACACTTCGCTCCGAGCATCTGAAATGAAAGGACGTATGTTACTATCGCTCCTAATAAAATGATTCGACCCGACTGCTTCAAAATTTAAATTCTTTCAGGCTGAGTCTAGCTCCAGCCATGTAAATTTGAGCTAGTTTTCCTTTTCAGGTTGCATTTTAAGAACTAGATGTAATGATTATATTACATATATATATATATATATATATATATATATATATATATATATATATATATATATATATATATATATATATATATATATATATTCATTCTTTGACCCGTATTCCTGGGATGCATGTTATCCCACCCAGCAAGGAAAAGGTTAAATTGAACTTATGCTTTCATCCTCCTATTTCCTCTCCTCAAATAGTATACTCTCCTACACAGACAAACGAGCGTAGGGCTATCCACATTCTTTTCCCATTTGGTTTTTTGACGCTGAATTTTTTTCGCCAAGATTATTTGTCACCCACTTCCTAATGGTCCATTATCTTTCTTTTTAAGTGTCGGGAACAACTATAGTGATCTTCTATTATAGGGTCAGCAACCCAACTCGGGTCTGCGAACCCCGAGGCCAGTGTATCTATCTAATGAATTATTTCAAGGCAGCGAGGAACTTGCCGATGACTTTCCTGATACCCTTAAAATATATAAATGTCAATATTTATTTTTTTCCTTCTGCACAAAAGGTGCCACTTTTGTATAAATGTTAAGGAGTAAAATGATAATGGAGCAATTCATTATCAGCTTACTTTCCAGATATCTGTCAAAGCCGTTTATAAAACATTGGAAAAATTTACAACAATTTATTTTATTAAACTTTCCTTAACTTGAAAAATTACGCAAATAAATATCAATCAAATAATTGCATGAAACGTGACCTTCAGTATCTAAAGCAGGAAGCAAACAATAATAAAAAATAACTCGCATTTTTTTTATGATTTTAATTCTGTATTGTAAGAGAATAAGGTCATTTAAACGATGTAGAAATGTTTATAAAGACGCAAAGGAAATCATAATAGATGATCAAATGAAGTCTGTGCTCGCTCTACGGCTCAAGCGTGTTTAGGTTTCTTTCTTTTAAACTCTATAGAATAAAAATTTGATTATTTTCATTGCATGAAACAATTCTTTAAACACGAATAGTTCCTATCATAAATGCTAAAATGTTTTTGTTATTTTTTTTTAAAGTAAATTGAAAGCACACATCTTACTGAGAGTTCATGACACGTGAATTAATCAAATTATGAACTCCATAGCCGGCAAGTAATTATTTTATTTCCATATACGTTAAGGCTGCTGTGTACTAACCCTATTGGATTTGCTCACCTCAATGTTAATCTGTGGAGAAAATTTGTCCAAAAATTGCCGACTTGGATTGAAAGATTAAATAAAAATTGTATACCCTTAATAGAGAAAGACATTTTACAGCTTGGAACATTTTTCTTTTATAAAATGCAAATAATATTTTTAAATTTAAATTATTTGGGGAAAACATCTGGTATAGTGTGTTTTAAACGCTCATCAATTTCTTTGGTGAACGGAATTTATAGTATAAATCCTACTGAAAGATGCAGAAAAGTTCAGGCTATCTGAAAATACCATTTTTACTACCATGTTTTTATTAACTTGCTTTCTTGTTTGTGTGTTTGTCCAGTTCAAATCTTGCAATCAAATTTTAACTAACTTCCCGACTAGCTAGACATTTGAAACTTTAAAATAGCTCAGAACACGATGACAATGCATTCTTTTAATACTTTTAGCCATCTTTAAGCAGCATTTAATTCATTTTCAGTTAATTTTGTTGTTTGAAAATTTCTTATAATTGCTCTCGTTATTACGCATTTGATCATTTTCTTTCAAGTTGATGGGATAATTTATCAAAAAAATTTAAAAAAAGTATTTTTTAATACATAGAATTGTCAAGTTTATATGATTCAACAGAAAATTTAAAAGCGTGGTATATAAAAAGTTCTTTTCATCTTGTAATTATTATTTGATGATCAGCATTTATGTAGCTGCAAACAGTAGACAAATTTTCTCCATATGTTAACATTGAGGTGCGCAAATTCAATAGGGTTAGTACACAGCAGCCTTAAAATTGAAATAATGCTTTTTGGGGGGTGAAATTCGTATTTTTATCTACATGCTATTCAGTTATTCCCCCCCCCTTTCTTGTTAACAGTATATAAATGACTCTTCGCTGTATTTACAGTGATATGTCATACACTGCATACCTATGCCTACATCGAAAAAACCGTATAGACAACATTACTAATTTTTGCTACCACTCTACTAGGCTTAATGAACAAAGTTACATCACCATTATTAAGAACGAAGGCTACTTTTTTTCAGCGTTCACTGAGAGTATTAATCGGTAGAGACTGAATGCAGTGGCGGACCAAGGGTGGGGCGGGGGGGGCGGTCCGCCCCGGGCCCCACTTACTAAGGGGGCCCCACGACAGGGGCCTTTTTTAAAATTGAATGATAACTTTACTGCAAAAAATTACATTTTTAATTTAAAAAAAAAATCCGAGAAGAACGTTATTGTTTTTATAAAATATTACACTTGCATATTTTAGCGACTTCCAACATTTCACGTGCCTCCCCCCTCTCAACTTATCTCGAAATAAATTAAAACGTTAATAGAAGTTCAGTTAAAACCATAAAATTGTAGAAAACTTTTAAGAAAGCTGGGTTTTTTGACGCCTTTTCAAAATGTGAAACTGAAGATTCCGATTATGTCTTTAGCCTTAACATAGATTTTAACAATGATATGATCCATAGCATAAATTCGATGCTATATTTTTTTTCTGATTTTATTAATACTTTATTTATTTTTCTCATTGTATAACTAACTACTCAAACATCAATTCTATTTTTATTCAATTTCAAAAAATCCCAATATTTCATATTTTAAGGACCGTCCGGTAGTCAAAGTGCTGAGAAGGGCCCTAATTGAATTCAATTCGTGCCCCCCCCCCAAAAAAAAAAAAAAAAAAAAAAGTTATAAGCACGCTACGGCTATGGTGCTGAGAGATGCCATATATAGATGATGCCATATATAGATGATGCCATATATAGATGCCATATATAGAGAGATGCCATAATAGGGCTGACGCTGAGTTGCTGAGAATCGCCCGACATTCTTCGTCGTATTCCAGAACCCACGAACTTTTCTTGATGAATTTTAAAATTTTGTACGTAACCGTATTTATCCTAGAAGTGCAATAAACGCATGAAAATAATTAAATAGGCTGATAGTCTTTATTGTAGGCAAAGTCATTATAGTTCAGGTCCTGATTTTCCATTAGGCCTGGCAGGTCCGGGCCTAGGGGCCCCCGAATTTTGGGGGCCCCAAAAAACTTTTATTTTAAAAGAAAAAAAAGAAAATTTCCAATTCAGTTTTTTTATTTTACCTTTTTCAATATCAATTTTTGTTATATATCCTTTCAAATTTGATTGATTGGTTCATCATATGTATAGTTATATGTATAGTTCATATGTATGTTATAGTGCATATAAGGGATTACTAAGTTTTTCTGTTTGCATTGTATTGGTGTTTTAATTTAATGAAGAAGTTAATATGTTGTATTTCTTTTTGTTATTTGATAATGCTCTAGGCTTCTACGCTTCAAATAGCCAATTCTCGGTAAAATGATACTTTCACAATGATTCATGATTATTTTTTGTATGTGTCAAGTTTGGAAATTTTACGCCCACATCACTGTTAGGGGGCCCCCATCGCCCCATCTCGAGTTGTGCAAGTCAGGAAAGTTGTGAAAGTCAAGAATTTTCTAAATCGTGCCCTGTTATAGACTGGTTAGTTTTCTGGTGTCAGAAGTCCTGATTTAAGCATTAGGTTGAGGAAAGACTGACGGATGACGACGATGAGCCTGGAAATTTCAGGCCGATTCTTTGTGTCAGATTCTGGCTTTGGCGTAAAAATTTGAATAATGTTGTGCGTTTTGGAAAATTGATTGATGCAGTGGAGAAGCTGTGCGACGAGTCTGAAAACCTAGATACAAGAGGATCAGCTCAGATTATAATGGCAAATGTTTGCGATTTTAAGTTTATAGCGTTTCTACACCTGTGGTCAGACATTTTGGAGGAAATCAACCACACTCAACACTACCTGCAAATTCAGGGGATTTCCTTGGGCAAGGCTTTAAATAAACTAAGAGCATTGGAAATTTTTATTAAGGAAAGCAGAGAATCTTTAGTTAGTGATGCTTTGGACTTCGCTTCCCAGAAATGTGAAGAAATGGGAATTGCTATTGAAAAGAGAGGCAGAAAAAGATCGAAAAAGATGATGCCTGGTGAAAAAGCTAAAGATGAGGGTTTATCTTTACAAGAAGAACTAAGGAGGTCCATGTTCCAATGTGTAGATAGGTTGTATTTGGAAATCCAAACAAGAACAAAATCCATGGAGAACATTCATACAAATTTGAAGTCTTGCAGTCGGTTAATTTGATCAAAGCTCCAGATGAGAAATTGCCAGAACTTATTTCTCGTCTAATTGAAAGTTAAGACGAATTTTCTAAGGACGAGGTTTTGCCAGAAATAAAAAGACTAAGACTTAACGGGTCAGATAGCCCTTACGTCTACAGACCTCCATCAATCGTTTCTGCATAGATTGAACCAGTTTGAATGTTTCATTAGGAGATATATTATTCCATTCCTTAATGATAACCTTCAAATATTAATACAGAGAAGTCAAAAAGTGGTCAGCTCTTCAAGTTTTACAGTTCATTGTTGGTATGGAATTTCAAGAGTCAGTACCAAACTTGTGTTTAGCACTAAAGTTGTTTTTGGCGATTTGCATTTCAGTTGCAACTTGTGAAAGAAGTTTTTCGAAACTGAAAGTCATCAAAAACTATTTGCGCTCAACAATGAGCCAAATCAGACTAAATGGCCTCGCAATGTTATCCAACGAGAACAAGTTGGCTATGAAAATAAACTTTCATGAGACAATTTTCTGATGCAAAAGTTAGAAAAAGACAGAAATTACAGAATTCTTAATTTAGCTTGCTTATATGGAATTTTTTTTAAATGTTTGTTTTTAATAAGTTTTCAGAACGCAATCCCCCCCCCCCTTTTTGGAAATGTCCCTGAGTCTCATATAGCATGGTTTCACACAACACGGCATTTTCTAGGTGATGTATTCCCATTCTATTTTTTCATACTGATACTGTGAATGTGTATTGCCTTGTGAAAGGTAAAAAATTTTAAAGTTGAATTACCAATAAAGTTAACGTAGATCAAAGTGAGGTATTTCTTTGGTTTTCCTTGAAGCTACCTGAATATTATAAGTAAGTATTGGCGCCAAAATGGCTCCTTTTCTTTTTAATATGAATTTTGTCTTTAACTATTATCGCTTTTATTAATCAAACGGCCAGGTGTTTTACCATTCACCTTGGCCTGACGAAAAATTCATACAACGAAAACCAGCGCCGTACAATTGATTTTAACCCTGTACCGAACAGTAAGTTAGCGAGCTCATGGCTCAGGCGGTTAGAACGTTGGTCTCGGAGCTGTGCCGTGCGGTACGTCATTGGTTCAATTGCTCGAACCCAGACCTTGACATAAGACTTTTTTTTTATCAATTTAACGCTTAAACAGTAATGATCATTGCTCACCTCGTACTGCAAGAGTTCGCACCCTTATTCTGTCAATTTTTTCTCTGCACACAGGGGCGTACCGACGGGGGGGGGGGAGCGGGAGCAACAGAGCTAAAATAAATTTTTTAAATCTACAAAATAATGCAGAAATGTTTCGTATAGGCCTAATAGTAATTGTGTTATTTATTCTTTACCATTACGATCTTTATTGCACTTACATTTCTAGCGATCTTTATTGTTACAGTTTTAGCGCTATACAGTGCCAGAAACAGTATTTCTAAAGCCAAGTGCCGAGCGCTGTTTATACACTTCTATAGTATTAATCCGCGAACCGAACCCTTGCCTATCAAAGTATTGAAGGCGTCATTTTACAACAGGGCACGCACGCACTGTTTCGTCGCGTGTCTGCTTTAAAAAGCACTTCTTGTTAGATTTTCACTCCAATAATGACGGGGACGTCGCTTTAAATATTTTATTCGAATTCATAGATATATGATTTTTAAGAAGTGGCATCTAGTACTCTAGATAGCCTAAAATGGCACTACTTAACACCTAATTTTCAAAATTTTCCGGGGGAGGACCCCCGGACCCCCCTTCGGCTGGGGGGGGTATTCCATACCCCCAGAAGACACCCCCTTCTAGCCCACCCTGATAATAGGGCGTCAGGAAAATGGATGACCCCTAGCACATGGAGAACTTGACCGCCCAGAACAAAATCCTGAGCACGCCACTGTCTGCACAGGTCAATAGCCTAAGGAAACTGTCTGATTAAGGCAAAGAAAGGCTAGATGTCATTAGAAAAAGTTAAAAATTGCCATTTTTCTTGGGGGGGGGGGCCCAAAAATAAATCCGCCCCGGGCCCCAAATGGTCTAGGTACGCCACTGACTGAATGTAACTCATAGGTATACCCAATAATTGCAGCTCAGGAAGAATTCAACCTAATTTTAAATAATTGCCGAAATAAGGGTTTGCTTTAGGACAATTAAATGTTTAAATCCATAGAAGTCCTTCATAATTCGGAATCTGAATGATTATTTCTCATTATTTAGAAAAGCAACTTATTTCTCTCTGAACAAAGACTGTTTCTCATTACATTTTTGATTGATTTGCCAGTATTCAAACCGATATTTATTTTCCTTTCACTTTCTTCTGCTTAGGATCCCCAGAGAGCTATTTAATTATATTATCAGCATGGCAGCGTGTTCCTTTTTAATCAAATAATTTTGGCGAGATACATTCAACTACTGGACGCTCGCCATATCACAGCGATAATTGCCATGTTCTAGCAACCTTTTCCCCTTTTTACGCATAATTTCTAGCAACCCCAAACTAATATATATCACTGTGGTGAGTCGCTATATCATCACCAATACGCTCTCATTAATTTTGATTTTACCTTTTGCGGTTACCGAAAGACCCCTTTAACCCTACCGATGACAGCAATGAAATTTAGTATTTGAATCACCGTCTTACGTCTAAATTTAATGACCACTATGTAATATAATTTGAAATAGTACTAGATCCACAAATTCTGGACTAATTTTAATGGAACTTGTTTTATTTCTATTTACACCTAATTCTGTTTTTGCACGTACTTTTTTTACACGAATTTGACTTAACACGAATTCGACATAAATTTTCATTCTCTTTTTACACGAGTCATTTTGATTTAACACGAGCCAATCCAATTTCTCAATTTATTATTATTTTTTGCCTAAATTCTGAGAAAACAAAATTTTATTTGTGGCGTATTATTTTTGAAGATAGTGTATCCAGTTCTGTTTTGATTCAAGAATTCAGTCCGGGTCACATTTTCTTCTTTTATTCTATCACATAACTTATTTACATATATTTACAACTGCGAAATGTTATTCCAGTCGTGCGCAAAAGTATGCGCCGTTTATTGTCAGAAAGTGAAAATGAATTTAAAAAAATTTTGTGTAAAAAAATTTTTTTTTTTTCATGAAGAATTTTTTTAATTTTCATGTACATGTTATTGCATGTGTATTTTGTTAGAAAAAAATAATAAGTTTGAAACGAATATTTTCATATGGTTTTTTAAAATTATTTTCACTGATTTTTTAGATCCGGAGCCAATCTTCTTTTCTTCCTTAGATACAATGTCTTTTTACACGAATTTTTTTTACACGTATTCTTCAGGAACGCATCTATCGTGTAAAAACAGAATTAGGTGTATATCAGATTTACTGTATTCTTGCAAATATGACGTTATTGCAAGCCGTTTATATTCCATTTCAATACAGATAAAGGAACATAGAGTTTTAATGTCATGTAGATGGAAAACAAATTGAATTGTCTCATCCGTGACAAACCTATGAAACAGCCGTGTTATTCCCTTAACTACTCTATTTCTGAAATCTGAATTACTTAATTATTATGTTCATATTTTTTGTTCATTTTAACATTCAAATCTTTTAATTTTGAAGAAATTATAAGATTTCTTTTTGTTGTTGTTGTTGTTTGTCTTCGTTTATACGTATGTCTAGAACAGTCTTACTCAACCATTTTTTTTCTTTCCCGCCTTATGCATATGTTTGCTACGTTACGTGGGCCGCAACGTAGTACACTATACCTCATAATATAATAATCAAACAAATAAAACTCAAAAACTAAATGTATTCTAACGTTTATTTAAAAATGAGTGGGGTTTAAGTTGAGGCTAAATATTGACTATTTTAGACAAATCAGGTTTATTCTTGCTATATGCTACTCTCAATACGTCATAAAGATCTGTAAGCCGATTTCTATATACACAGTGCGTCAAATAAGTTTTAAGACTCGTCCCAGAGCGCAGGTTGTAAAGGCGCTGTGAGTGTAAATCCGCATGCCTCATAACATCCATCGTCTGTTGGCACACTGCTAACAATTTTTGCGCATTTCGTTAAGTAGTTGAGAGAAGGCGAGTGTTTATTGCAGAAGTGAATATTTTTCATGTTGATTTTTTAAGATGGAGCAAAGAGCTGTAATTAAATTTAACGAAAAACTTGGTAAAAGTACTTCGGAAACATACCAACTCATGAAACAAGTTTACGGTGACTGTTGTTTAAGTAAATGAAATGTTTTTGTGTGGCACAAACGTTTTTTGGACGGAAAAGATACGGTAGAAGATGATCAGCGTAGTGGAAGACCAATTTCATCTAGGAGACCTGAAGTTATTGAGAAAGTACGAAATTTCGTAACAAACGACCGCTGTGCATCACTGAGAATGATTGAAGACTCTTTAAACATCAACAAAGATACAATTCGAACCTTCCTACATGAAGATTTGGCAAAACAAAAGTGTGTGCTAAATTTGTTCAACACACTTCAACCCCTGAACAAAAAGCAATGAGAAGTGCACATTGCGGAGACATTATTTCAACCGCTGAAAACGATCCAAACTTCTTGAAGTCCATTGTTACAGGTGATGAAACCTGGTGTTCCCAATATGATTCTGAAACAAAACGAAAAAGTGCGGAATGGAAGTCACCAAATTCACCACAAGCCAAAAAAACAAGAAATGTTCCATCCAAAATCAAAACAATGCTCATTACATTCTTCGATAGTAAAGGTATTATCTACAAAAAATTTGTTCCAACTGGACAAACAAATACAGGTCAATACTACTTAGCTGTTTTAAAGCGTTTGATGGCCAGAAATCGTCGCATTCGTCCAGACTATAGGACTGAAAACAGTTGGTGTTTGTTACACGACAATGCACCCAGTCACACCTGCCTTATTGTTCGTCGATTTTTGGCAAAAAATAATGTCTGTGTGTTGAACCGTCCACCGTATTCACCTGATTTAGCAACCTGTGACTACTCCTTATTCCCAAAACTTAAAATGAAGTTAAAAGGGTGGTATTTTGAGGATCTTTCGACCATACAAGAAGCTTCGACGCGTGCTTTGCAGGCCATTTCTCAAAGTGATTTACAACAGGATTTCGATTCATTATTAAATCGCTGTACAAAGTGCATTGAAGCCGGAGGGTCCTATTTTGAATAAAAAACCAAAACAGGTATTAATTTCTTGTTTCCATTTCTTTTTACAGACCCAGTCTTAAAACTTATTTGACGCACTGTGTACATTCTTCGCATGCCATTTTGAAATTGGATGATTTACAAAGAAACGTTGATGTGAACAACATGAGCAGCAGGTGGTACATTTTTGTATTTTTTAGGCACTCATTTTCAAAATTGTTTGCAAAAGCACCTGCCTGATAATGAGGGAGTGCTTCGGGCCACACATAAAAGCTTGGTGGGTAGCATGCGGCCCGCGGGCCGTAGTTTGAGTATCCCTGATCTAGAGTGATGATAAATGTTCACGTCGAATTATGCTGAAAATCCATCATTTTCAAATCTTTTTTCATTGTTTTATAAAAAAAAATTGTGGGGTTGACGTTATTCTGAATAACAGTAATTTGATATCAAGGACCCCAAGATGTAGTCCCTTGGGTGGGGATTCTCGATGAAAATTGAGGTGGCACCAACGGAGCAATATTGACTCACCCCCCAGATAAAAAGAAGTCAATTTCCCTGGCTCTGTGAATGTCTCGTGACAAATGCCTCCGCATTAGCAAATAAGAAATAAAAATAACTAAAAAAAATTTTTCCGGCTAAAAATACTCACTCTACTACAAAGCACTCTCAACTGTAATTTTGGCGAGCCAGTTATTTAACGGTAAAAAGATTGATGTATTACTTAAGAGAGCAAAAAATCAAGGAACTGATGCTAACATAAAATTAATGTGTACTTACATTTCTATTTCTCGCTCCTTTCGTAGATTATTTTTCACCTGTTTTTTATTGTTAATCTGTTCTACCGCTTCAGGACATCCGAATCTGATCAGAAGACGTAAAAAAATTAAGTACATTAGAAAATTGGGAATCCTTATTGGTTTATGTTAATTACTCTGAAAGTTAAAATTGAAAATCTGCCTATCTGATTATTTGTTCCCTGTACATTCCCAAATCTTAAATCGATTTTCACAAAATTTTATTTAGATTCTTTCTGCGACCTTAATACGAAAAACAATGCCTACTTTGAAACGAAGCTTTTCTCTACCCATTCCCCCTTATTTCTTAATCTCAACAATTTGCTGCAGACTTTCAAAACTTAGATGGCTGTTTCTGAAGGTCAGACTTTGCTTTCTTAAAACTCATTGTGCTGCCTGCTTTGAATTGATTTTAATATGTCAGGGATGGTCGACAGGTCGATTGTGATTGACAGTCGATTGCAGTAAATTTACCAATCAATAACACTCGAATTGGGATTTTATAGTTCCTGTTTAAGTTCTACTCCCCGTCTTTAACTAGATTCTTTTCAGGTTTTTGTTTGGACATAAATATGTTTAGGGGCTTATATTGTCTGCTTCTAAACTATGTAACTGAACTAGGTTAATGCGAAATACTGGTCTACAAAGCATATCAGTAAAATAAAGTACGTAAGATGTAAAAATGGCCAACGAAGTAATCGAATATTTTCAGTTTTCCATCAAAACAGATTTCGATCTACAGGGTGGTCATAAAAAAATTTTGCCGATTTATGGACTTCTAGTGGCTGTTCCGTTCAACCTATCGAGATGAGATTTCAGATATATAGTTATTCAGAGGTATGAGCTCGGGATTCTGTGAACGGCAACGAAGAGGCGCTCACGGTTACGGTTATAGGTACAGAAACTCGAAATTTTCGAACGGCAACGCCCCCTTTTTACCGTCGCAAAATGCTCAACGCATGCGAAAAACCCTAGAGAACGTTGGAACAGTGCGTGTATCACAAAAACGGACACGATACGCAAGCCCAAAAAACAGCTCTGCGAACGGCCAACAAAAACACGATCGGGGCGTACGGAGGAAATTTGCATATGACAAAGGCAAGACACCAATCATTTATGACAACACAGATCGGACAAAAGAAAACTTCTATTTGGATTACACATTTTTCACATAGGTGCCATCGCAGGCCGCTCGCAGAGCTGTTTTTTGTGCATGCATAACGTGTGATAACCGTACCGTTTCAACGCTGTTTAGGGTTTTCGCATGCGCTGAGCATTTTGCGACGGTAAAAAGGGGTCGTTGCCGTTCGAAAATTTCGAGTTTCTGTACTTATATCCGTAACTGTGAGCGCCACTTGGTTGCCTTTCACAGAATCCCGAGCTCATACCTCTGAATAAGTATATCTGAAATCTCATCTCGATCGGTTGAACAGAACAGCCGCTAGAGGTCCATAAATCGGCAAAGTTTTTTTATGACCACACTGTACAATAAGAAAGAAATTGTAACTTTTAATTAGGAAAAATATCTTAAAATCTCATGGGTTATTACAACAAAAAAGATCCTAAATAAAAATAAAATTGCAAGAAAAATAATGTATGTGAAAGTATTGTATGTTGTATATACGTTTAATATGTTGGGAGAATAAAATAAAACTTGTGTACTTTTAGTCAATTCACAGGTATTTATTTTAGAAGATGGAGGTTGATCACCGCAATTGACAAGTTGTTCCTTCCCGAAATAAACTGAAGTTTGACTGTCACCTTTCAACTTTTTCATAAATGCTTAAGGCTGCTGTGTACTAACCTTACTGGATTCGCTCATCTCAATGTTAACCTATGGAGAAAATTTGTCCAAGGATTGCCGACTTGGACAATTTTTTAAAAAAATTATACTCCGTAATAGAGAAAGAAATTTTATACCTTGGGGCATTTTTCGTGTTTAAAAATGCACATGTTTTAAAATTGAAATTATTCGGGGAAAAATTTGGTCTAGTATGTTTTAAACGCTCCTAAATTCCTTTGGTAGACGACATTTATAAAATGAATCCTGTTTCAAGGGGCAGAAAAGTTCAGGCTACTTGAAAATACCATTTTTATTGGATTATCGGCATTTATGTAGCTGTAAATTGTAGATAAATTTTCTCCATAGGTTAACATTGAGGTGAGAGAATCCAATAGGGTTAATACACGGCAGCCTTAACATGCAGGAAACCTGGGCATCACCGAATAGTTAAAGCTTGGGGCCCGAGGTAGTCTAGAAGTAGCCCGCTGGGCCCCGGCCAAGGAGTGCTCCGTTCAAATCCCGACAACGCCATTAAATGCATTAGTGTCTAGGCCGGATATGGGAATGTTAAATATGTATACAAGAAAGTCCTATGGTGTCAGAGGGTGGGAGAAGGTACGAGTCCCCCATATGTCACCCATGGGGATTCTCGGTCAAAATTGGGGTGGCACCAGGGGGTGGTGTTGGTTCACCTAGACGGTGCCCCAATTGAAAGCAACCAACTATCTCGCAGTTAAAAGTGCGAATGTCTTTATTGACAAGTGTCCAGCATTGCCAAACAACAATTCCTAAATCCCAAATTTCTCGAAATATCAATTTTATTCTAACAGTGTACGGGGAAAAATCCCACCCAGTCATATATTCTTCCTGACGCTTTATTGGTTGATTCTTTTGTTCCTCTGGCATTTAATATAAACTCAAGAAAAGTTGTGTCATCAAATTTGAAAATGTCCCTTTCAATATCCCAATTGAGTGTCAGGGTACATAATGATATTTTAAAAGAGTTTTCGGTTTGGACATTTGAAAACTCTTCTTTTTTCACAATTCTTTCAAATGTTCTGAATTGGTTTGCTATTTCCTCATACGCATTTTAGCTTCGAATTTTTTTTCTTCCTTTGATATTTTAAAAGCTTTTATTGCATCTGCTGCGCCAAATAAGAAATCATTGACGTACTTAGAATTTTCTAGAGCTGAACATGTTGCATGGAATGTTTCTTATGGGCGCAATACTGTTTCAGTACTGCAAGTAAAAAATAGCAGGTCGTAACGGCAAATAAAATTCGAGTCATTCGGTATATTTTGCTTCAACATCGGAACTACATTTTTGAGAAATTTCATTTGACCATAGAAATCGAGTAGCATCGCGATCGCCCATTGACTAACTTGTAACAATGCTTTCTCCACATAGGCAAACAGGGCTAATGGTTTAATCGAAATTTCAAAAATAAATTCAGTAAATCAGGATTCACGTTAAGCACTGTATGTAGTAAATCGTTAAGTGGTGGAAAACCTGGAGAATAGGATGACCCATCAGAAACATTTCTTAATTTGGTTGTTTCTTTCAGGACCCGATTTAGAAAATTCTTGACTATAGGCACAATTCGGGATGGGGGCCCCCTAACACTGATGTGGGTGTAAAATTTCCAAAATTGACAAACAAAAAAATAATAATGAATCATTGTGAAAGTACCATTTTACCAAGAATTGGCTATTTGAAGTGTAGAAGCCTAGAACATTATCAAATAACAGAAAGCAATACAGCATATTAACTTCATCATTAAAACACCAATACAATGCAACCAGAAAAACTTATTAATCCCTTATATACACTATAACATACATATGATGAACCATACATATAACTATACATATGATAAACTAATCAATCAAATTTGTAATGATATATAAAAAATGTTATAAAAAAGGTACAATTAAAAAAATTGAATTGGATTTTTTTTCTTTTAAAATAAAATTTTTTGAGGGCCCACAATATTCGGGGGCCCCTAGGCCCGGGTCTAATGGAAAATCGGGGCCTGGTTGCTTTACCTTTTCGAGCAACAGGAGGACGCAGAAGGTAATAGATAATACAATTCGTCTTTTCGCACGCTTCAGTATCTTTTACTTCTTTGATTATTCCCAAAACTGAATAGTCCAGTACAACAGCTTGATATCATCATACAAATTTTCATTCTTCTGAAACCTTCGCTTCAATGAATCTAACCGCTTCTTCGCGGTTTTGTAATTATTAGCAATTCCATATCTTTGTACTTCCATGGCAGACTAACTTCATAGCTACCGTCTTTAAATTGCAAACGTGATTCAAATAACTTAAGAGCATCTTGATCTGATATCGATCTATTAATAGGCTTATTAGTAATTCCTAGGGAATCAAGTTCCCAGAACTGTTGATATTAACTGACCATCTACATTTTCATTAAAAACAATGGTATTCGTAACTTTTACTGTAAAATTTTTCTTCGTTTAGACGTTGATTAGAGAACCTTGAGCCGAACAACCAAAAATTTTGTCTATTAACTATTAACATTATAGATGTATCATTTCGTTTAATTCTTCCCGAAACAACCTGCCGATAATAATCGGAACCAATCGAAATATCAATTGAACATGATTTTAATTCTCTCGAAACATCTGATTATTTAACCTTAAGTTCGCTTTTGACCATTCGAGAACAGCAGAACATATTTCAGATGATAACGAAAGTTCGATTTTAACCGAATTTTGACTCATTTACGATGGTGTAGAATAAGTTTGACTTTATACTTTTTTGTGTTAATCGCTTCTGATTTCCCAAACGTGTGCAAGTTTCATATTTCTTCTCCAATTATGGTTAGCTTTGGTTCTTTTCAATAACTCTTCGCAAATAGAACTTCCTCCATCTAATATACAGTGTACGTTAGCCTTAACCTTCACACTAGAAGCAAATGCCCTCACAGTTCGGAGAAAAAATCTTCTGTATTGTAGCTTTATTTTTCCTTTTGTAGGTAGAACAGAATTATCTACGGTTTCTTTTGAAGGTTTCTCTAGGGGATAAACTTGCGCACAAAGTTCTTTACGATGTCATTTATAGCAAGAACAACATTCGATTTTTAATTTGCAGGTTTTACTTAAGTGAAACTTCAAAACACAAGAAAAGACCACCACTCCTCTTTAGAATTTCTCGTTTTTCAACATATTTTTCAAAGAACTTTAATCAAACATGTGATCTGATTCACTACAAAATAACTGCAGATGTAGGCATTTGGTTTGAACAATGGTTTGGCAATGGTTTGAACAAATTTTAATTTGTTCAAACCATTTTAATTTTAAAAAATTTATCATAATTACTCCGGTTACCCATAAATGTTTTAGTTTTTCAGTCTACTTTTTGGATTTTTGAGAACGTACAACCACTGAACTCTTTTGATGTTTCCCTAGCAGGTTCAACTTCAGTCCTGACAAATTCAATAAGCTCCTGTAAATCGAAATCTTTTTGTTTCGAGTTTACTATTAAATCTCAAACGTATATCTTGGGATATCAATTTTAAGAGAAGAGGACATAGTATGATCCCGATGTTACGTCTAGTCTAAATGCATTAATATTGCATGTATTTCTGACAGGTGCAAGATTCAATAATTTATTCATCCCAATATCTGGTCTTCCAAATCAATCTTTCAGTAAATAAATTGCATTACCGTACTGACTTGTAAGAGAAAATCATTGTACTACATTCAAAGAAACTCCTAATAAACAAACCAAGTACAATGTAACCTTGTCGGAACTATCTAATGAATCATTATTGGGAATCGCTCTCTCAAATTAAGGTAATTTTAGACGTTTTGATTCTTTAGCATGATCACTTTGTTCATACTTATAATCTCTATATCTTATCATTTTTTCCTGATATTTTTCACCGGTGCTAATTTCGCTTTCGAATTCCTCAGCGTTATTAAACGATTCTATTTCCTCATCTAGTCTTTTAAGGGTATTACATTTTTCTATTAATTGATCTCTCCATGCTTCTAATTGACTAATTTTTATAAGCATCTCACCTTTTTCTTCTAAGAGGGCATCAGTTTTTAAAATCATTTTCGTTGATATTCTAATAGTTGTCTTTTCCATATTTAATGTTTATATTTCCTACTCGCTTATTTTGATTAAAAATATTGCGCTTAGAAATCCAAAGAGATCAAATTTCGAAGTTATTCACTTACCCCCCCCCCCCCCCCCCCCCCCTTGCCGCTATACATACTGTCTACAGTCGATTCCATTCCCGGCATTTCAGCACCACTTTTTTTCAACAGTTGTGGTCACTTGTTAAGCGACAGTTCCAAACTATATGGGTTCAAGAGGCGATCAGTGTTCCATTGTTCCTTTACATATTTTATTAAAACGAACACAAAGGAAAGAAACGACACAACATAATCTACATATATAACATTACATTTTATATTTTTTTCATGAGAGTTTATTTGATGCTATTCAGCAGTATGCAACTTTGTAGTTACCGAAGATTTTGTGACTGCAGGGGTAACTTTGTGACACATAGTAATTTTTTCGTATTTCGGATCTTGCGCCGAGCCCGTGATACCAGGTAGGTAAAGAGCATCGCCAACAGCTTGTCCGACTACAGATACACCTAGTGGCCAGTGTCCGAAGCTTCTGTGCACCATTTGTCTTCGCTGGACAGTGTATTGTTCAAACCTGTTGTCAAGATATTCACTCAAACTTCGGAAACTTTGTGTGCTGAAGGCTAACACTTTATACAACCAACTACCACAGGAAATTATTTTTTTATTGTAAATATGTTGGTTAGATTGTGGAGCAATATAAATTTTGTGTAGTGATATTACCGAGAGATATGAGAACATAACCTAAATATCGAAAGATGACGGGGTTACTTTGTGACACATTGACACTGTCACAAAATAACCCACAAAGTAGACCCACCTCCTCCAACCGCTCGATGTTGCATTTTTCCGTCCTCTAAAATACCACTGGAGAGAAAGAAGTATTGACTATCTGCAAAAAACTACCCGAAGGAGCAGAATGCGCCGAAAGACGAATTTCATCATCTTCTCAAAGAACTAATGGCTGCTCTGGGCACCCGAGGTCTCTTTGATGTCAAAAATATAGATAAAGCTATCATCTAATATTTGTAATAGGTATATATAATTGTGTATGAAACTTTTGATAAGCGTTTTACAGTCTAACTTTGTGTCGAGTAATTTTTCCTCTTGGATTTCAAAGCGAAAACACAGATGTCCCAAAGTAGCCCCGCAGAGTGGGGCTACTTCGTTACACATTTTAACCTTAATTTCTCAATGGTAATTAAAGATCCGGGTTATCGCAGTACATTAGTACCCAAGGAAAAGATGTACCAATGTTTTGCAATTGTTCGTTTTGGGCTGCTTTTAAAACTGATCGGCTGGAACAGGAAAAACTTGAAATCCGTCACAAAGTATCCCCATCTTCTTGCTTGTGAAAGTTACTTGGGGAAAAACTTTTTTGATTGATTTTCCCTTCGGTTTAAAGACTTGAGAATTGTCCTTTCCTTTGGGCTGGGAAGGATTTAATTAATTGGGCGAATTAATTTAATTCGTCACAATACATATGACAAATAAAAACACGTGTCTAAAGCGTGCGTTCCAATTCAGCACCCCATAATTCCGACTTTTTTCTGTTGGGTGTGTGAAAATTTTCAGGGAGTGCGCTTCATCCAATTGATATATTGGCGTAAAGGTAACTTTCGAGTCTATATTCAAGAATAATATTTTTAGTTTATTACAACCATTTACACTCTACCTCATTTTCCATGAATTATTAGCTCAAAGAGTTTATTGTTATCACTGACAGATTTACATTTCTGTCTTTTTCAAGTTCGCTAAAATTTCCCGTAAAACAAGTAATATAGCAATGGCTTAGCGACTTTTAACAAAGGAAGAAAAAATAGTGAATTCAATCAATAAGGCAGTTTCATGCAACTTCACTTAAGCAACCACGTGGGAAAAAAAGGCCAGAAATCGGATGCCATGTGGAAGTTCTGGAAAGAATTTGCATGAGTTTTCGTAATCTATGCGTTTAAATACAAGCGTTTTGCCATTCGTTTTCACACGAGTTGCGATATGACAAGCCGCGTGCAACTGCCTTATAACAACTTGGTTCATTTTTAAAATCTCAAACCCAGGTTTTTTAAAGTTTTTTAATTTTTTATACATTGCAATATCATAATAGTGTCCGCTTTTCAAAATTCGAGAACAGCGATAGTGTTTATGTCAAAATATCTCATGCTTTGTTACGTTTGACTCAATGGCATTCCTCTCCTTCGAATTCTGAATACACTAGCAACTATTATTTTCCACTTCATTGTTTTAAGAAAAATTTGTGTTTATTGTACAAAAAATTGTGTTTATTGTATTGAAATGTTTTATTGTATAAATAATAATAAAACTTTTAAAATATGTTGGCGCTCCTGCGTGATCACTGGATACCGTCTTCCCGCCAACCCTTGGCGACTGTTAGTTCAGTTGCCTATGGAGAACCAGTGAATAAGGTCGTAAAAAAGACCTCTCCGTATAATAAATAAAGGACTATGGTGTCCGCTGGAAAAGTCTAGTGCGTTTCTATAACTAGTGAATCAATTAATATAGCTGCCTCTAGATTAAGATTATAAGAAATTATTACGAAACAAAAAACAAAAGAAAATCTACAGTCCACAACGAGAAAGTATCGACCATATGTTGGTCCCCCTACACCGGAGAAGAAATAAGCAAGGTAAGAAGAATTCTTAATTTTATTGAAGTTGAAGTGCTATTGTTTCAAAGTTGATCAATATGGAAGAAATAGACAAATTAAAGAAAAAACGATGTATTGTAAGAACTAGTGTTACAAAATTAATAACAAAACTTGAAAATCTAATTGAAACTAATAACAAAGATGTTAATTGTATGTCAGAAATTATGGATCAATTAAATCAAAAAGATGAATCCTTAAAAGGTATGAATGCTGAAATCGAAAACCTCATAACTGAGGAAAAAGAATTCGACAATGAAATAACTGTTAGTGAAGATTATGCAGATAAAATTGTCAGTGCAAAGTGTAAAATTAAAAATATAACAAAAATTGTAGCTGATCATGGAAATACTAACTTATTACCGCAAACTCAAATAAATAAAGAAACTTCTGTTCGCATTAAATTACCAGAAATCCCTCTTCCCACGTTTTCGGGAAAATACGAAGAATGGAGTGCATTTAAAATACAATTCAAAAATATTATAACCTCTAATGCTCACCTATCCGAAGAATAAAAGTTACATTACTTAAATGCCTCTTTAATAGGTGAAGCCCAGAATTTAAAAACAATAGGACACATTTGCCTCATTATTCGAAGCGTTGACGAAGAGGTACGAAAACAGAAGAATTATCGTTGAGACTTACGTTAATGCGATTTTAAATCAAGAAAAACTAACTAGTGAGTCTCCAAAGGACTTAAGAAATTTAATTGACACTGTAAAGAAAAATATACCGGCACTGAATGTCTTAAAATATGAACGAAATAATCTTTCTGATATCGTTATCTTAAATATTTTGCGTCCTAAGTTGAACAGAGAGACTCGAAAACAGTGCGAGTTAAGTATCAGCTCCAATGAAGTTCCAGATCTCGATTCTTTCCTATCCTTCTTGGAAAAACGGGCTCAAATGTTAGAGAACCTAGCGCAAAATCCGCAGGTTAAAAATAAGGCCATCCCAGATAGAAATAATAAGTCTCTGAATAATTTTAAGGCAAATGCTTTTGTAATAAACTCAAATGAGCAGTCGTGTGTTGCATGCAAAGGTTCCCATTTAATATATCAGTGCTCAGTGTTTAAACAAATGAATGTAAAAAAAAGATACCAGCTAGTCAAAGAGCATTCTCTTTGCTTGAACTGCCTGAGAGATTCGCACAAATTATACGAGTGCAAATCAAAGTTTCGTTGCCAAGTTTGCCATAAAAAGCACAATGTTCTGTTACACGACTTTACGCGCCAAAGTACCAGCGAGGCCGCGCCCGATTCTGGACAATACAGTGGGGAGATAAGGAATTCCTCTCCTGCTAGTCTCCAATTCCAAGAAACCACCCCCTCGGATAGCTTCTGCGCTTCTGCCGTTCTAACAAAAGAAAGCAAAACGAAAGTCGGTATACTACCCACGGCTGTGGTCTGCATTGAGACAGCCAACGGCAGTAAATATATGTGCCGATCGTTACTTGACACGGGGTCGCAAAATAGTTTCGTGTCCACGGAGCTTTTTAACTTGTTAAATGTAAAGGCAGAAAAAATGAACATTTCAGTCTGCGGTCTGAATAATGTTTCAATTCCAATTAAAGCAAAGTTAACCGCCGATATTTCTAATGAAAAAAGAGATTTCTTGAAAAAGGTAGAATTATTGGTTGTGCCAAAAATTACTGGGGTTCTACTTGCAAAATATGTGAATATTTCAAAGCATGAGTGGCCTCAGAACGTAAAATTGGCGGATCCTATCTTCAACAAGCCTGGGAAGATAGACATTTTATTGGGATCTAATGTAGTTCTAGAAATTTTAAAACCTAATAAAATTAAATTGGAGAATGGACGCATTATTTTACAAGATACGGTTTTTGGGTACATAGTAAGCGGAACAGCCAATATTTATGAAGAAAAAGCGCCTTACTGTGGTCTTTTAATAGAACACAATGACTTGAATGAAAGTATGAAACGTTTCTGGGAGTTAGACAGTTTTCAAAATAAAAGTCCAATGCTAAGCCCAGAAGAAGAATTTTGCGAAAGGCATTTCACAGAAACTCACAAAAGACTAGAAAATGGAAGATATATAGTGCAAATGCCCCATAAAGATGAACTTAACCAATTAGGCGATTCCAGACACTTAGCAGAAAGAAGATTACAACAACTCTGGGCTCGCTTAGATAAAAATCCGAATATGCGTTCTTTATATCAAGAATGTCTAACTGAATATTTGAGATTAGGTCACATGGAAAAGGTTGACACAGATAAAGATGATTTATTAGTGCCGAAATATTATTTACCGCATCATGCTGTTTATAAACCAGAGAAGACAAGTACTTAGTTAAGAGTGGTCTTCAATGCCTCCGCATTAACAAAAAATGGTTGCTGTTTAAATGATATGCTCCTGAAAGGAGAAGTCAAGGAAGATATTTTTGATATCCTAATTAGATTTCGAAAACATAAAATAGCTTTCATCGCTGATGTAAAACAAATGTACCGGCAAATCTTAATTGATCCGGACCAAAGAGATCTTCTGAGAATATTATGGAAAGGATCTCCCAATGAAGAACCTTCAACGTACAGATTAAATACTGTGACTTATGGCACGTCCAGTGCCCCATTCTTAGCCATACGTAATTTAAAGCAGTTAGCGATCGACGAAATTTGTAATTTTCCTGCAGCATCAGCAGTAACAATGTCGGACTTTTACATGGATGACGTGCTAACCGGAACAGAGTCCTTACAAGAAGCTCTCAAACTCCAACAAGAATTGATAGAACTGTTACAACGTGGCGGAATGCACTTACATAAATGGGTGTCAAACCGACAAGAATTATTGAACGTTATTTCCCGCAAAGAAGATTATTCTTTCACTTCCACCGTCGGAGTTAAAGCCTTGGGAATGCTGTGGAAACCCACTGAAGATAACTTTGCATTTACAGTATCCCTCAAACCAAAAGACCAGTACACAAAAAGAGAAGTACTGTCGGAAATAGCTAGAATATACGATCCACTTGGTCTAATCGGTCCTGTGGTAACTCGTGCCAAAATATTTATGCAAGGATTATGGATACTGAAACTAGATTGGAAAGACTTCTTGCCATCTAAGATCCAAAACAGTTGGAAATCTTTTCTCGATGACTTATGTCAACTAAACACTGTTCATATTCCACGATGTGTTTTGGTGGAGGATGCCACGGAACTCCAGTTGCACGGGTTTTGTGATGCCTCTGAAAAGGCGTATGGTGCAACAATATACATCCGCTGCTGGACCTTAAATGGAAGTTGGCAAGCTAATCTACTGTGCAGCAAATCTCGAGTAGCACCTCTACGACCTACAACAATTCCACGTTTAGAACTGTGTGCTGCCCTTCTACTCTCGAGGTTAATGCCAAAGGTTGTATCGTCCCTGCAGCTACCCATTTCACAGGTGTACTTATGGTCTGATTCAACCATAGTTTTATGTTGGATACAAACCATTCCCTCCAGCCTAAAAACATTTGTGAGCAATCGCGTAGCAGAAATTCAAGAACTGACTCAACGCTACCATTGGAATCACATCTCTTCAAAAAGTAACCCTGCTGACTTAATATCGAGAGGGATGAATGCTACCGACATTCATCAGAACAACTTATGGTGGAATGGACCAGAATTTTTAAAAGAAAATCAGGAACTCTCTTCAGAACAAATTTGTGATTCAAGTACGAACGACGATGAACTTTATCTCTCCGAACTGAAAAAACAACAGAGTTTGACTTTAACTTTAGTGGCAGAGATACCCTTCTTAAGACTTTCTTGTTTTAACAAATGACTATTTGAAATTAATAAGAGTTATTAGTTATATTTTCAGGTTCTATTTTAACAGTAGGAATCCTGAAGTCAAACGTAAGGGTCCTTTGAGTGTGAGTGAGGTTGATCAGGCCGAGCTTTGCCTAATAAGGTTGGTTCAAACTATGGAATTTCCTGAGGAATTAAAAAACTTAAAAAAGCGTCTTCCGGTCTCAGGTAAGAGTAAATTGAAATGCTTAAATCCATTATTGGACGATCAAAATGTAATTAGGGTAGGTGGAAGATTAGAAAATTCTCATCTGACCTTTGATGCTAAACATCCCATTATATTGCCAGCCAAACATAAGCTAACCAAAATCCTGATTAAATCCTTCCATGATAGAAACTCTCATATAGGTGCCCAATCTCTGTTATACTTTGTTCGTCAACAATTTTGGCCAATTTCTGGTCGCTCATTATGTAGGAAAATTGTTCAGGAATGTGTGGTATGTTGCAAAGCCAACCCAGTAGCTTCCAACCAAATAATGGGTCAATTGCCTCAAGAAAGGGTAACCCAAAGCTATCCTTTTAATCATGTTGGCATTGACTTTTGTGGACCATTTTATATTAGATACAAAAATCAGAGAAAAGGCAATTTTCATAAAATTTATGTTTGCATTTTTATATGCTTTGTAACTAAAGCAATACATATGGAACTAGTAACTGATTTAACAACAGAATCTTTCTTAGCAACTTTAAAGCGGTTTTTTGCCCGACGCGGAAAAAGTTCCAAAATATTTACTGACAATGCTACCAACTTTATTGGAGCCAGTAACGAATTAAAAAAATTGTATAATATGGTTAAAAATCCCGATGAAACTTTAACTAGTTACCTTGTTCATGAAAGGATCGATTGGAAATTTCTTCCCCCTAGAGCTCCAAATTTCGGTGGCCTCTGGGAGGCAGGAATTAAATCATTTAAGTACCATCTTAAACGAGGAGTGGGAAATTTAAAACTAACGTATGAGGAATTTTTGACTGTTGTCAATCAAATTGAGTCAATTTTAAATAGTAGACCAATCACTCCATTACCAAGCGATTCAAACGAAGTTGATGTCCTTACCCCAGGTCATTTCCTGATAGGACGACCTTTAAATGCTATTGTAGAGCCAATTTTACTTGATAAAGTCGAGAATAGACTGAACGCATGGCAAAAACCAACTAAAATCGTTCAAACAATTTGGAAAAAATGGCATACAGACTATTTAAACACCTTACAACAACGATCAAAATGGAGCTTTGAAAAAAATAATGTAGCAGTTGGGTCTATAGTCCTAATTAAGGAGGATAATCTACCAATTTGTAAATGGCTTATGGGAAAAATTATAGATGTGCTGCCGGGAAAGGATGGAAAAATCCGCGTAGCTCTTGTTAAAACTCAACATGAACAATTTAAGCGTCCAATTTCTAAATTATGCATATTACCTGTAAATTCTTAGCCTGAACGTGTCGTGCACGCGCCTGAGATATATATTTACTCTAAACAATTTGTTCAGAATTGATTTTTATTGTACTTGCATGGTTGTTGTACTATACCTTCATATTATAACTAGAATTCATATTTATTTCTATTCATGTTAAAAATTAATTGCATTTGTATCTGTTTGTATAATTGTTTATTTGGTTCACATGTATCATGAGATGTTGCATAATTGTATCTTGAATGTTTGTAAACATTGCAAGGTGGGGCGATATGTTGGCGCTCCTGCGTGATCACTGGATACCGTCTTCCCGCCAACCCTTGGCGACTGTTAGTTCAGTTGCCTATGGAGAACCAGTGAATATGGTCGTAAAAAAGATCTCTCCGTATAATAAATAAAGGACTATGGTGTCCGCTGGAAAAGTCTAGTGCGTTTCTATAACTAGTGAATCAATTAATACAGCTGCCTCTAGATTAAGATTATAAGAAATTATTACGAAACAAAAAACAAAAGAAAATCTACAGTCCACAACGAGAAAGTATCGACCAAAATACATATGTACAGTACAGCCGAAACCTTTGATCTACGGCTAAATCACTAAAATAAAGAACAGTAAACAAATAACAATACATACATACTGTATGTACAAAAAGTGTTCAGTTACACCTTTTAAAAAAAAAAAGTCACTCGATTTTGCTTCTTAATTTGGAAACACCTTTTTTTAATTCTAAATTGTACTTTCCTTAACATTCTCACCTTTATTTGAGGTTCGTAATTTTAAAGATTTTTCGCGGCACTCGCGGATAATCGGGGCTTTACTGTAATTAAAGATGATTAAGAGTGTAGTTCATATAAAATTTATTTAAATTTCTTTGAGAAGGGATTTGAGATTGGTCAAGACGTTACACACAACGACAAGAAAAGATAACACAAACGAGAGGAAAGCAATAGACACTTATAGCAAAAAAGATTGCTTTGAATGGTAAAAGATCCTCTTGTGAAAACTGATAAAGTTATTGCGTAACTTTCCAAAACAGCTTTCCTCTTAATGAACTTACTGTGAATGCTAAATACACAGCATTATATTGTGTTGCTTCATTTTATCAAGAAATTAGAGGGAAAAAAATAGTGCACTTGTAGTAATACGATCGGTCTCAACTTGTTTCACACCGCGGTGAATTAAAAAAGTTCTAAGAAATCGTTAAATTTTTTGTTGCATTTCATAGCCACTTAGAGAAATATTGAGCAATACGGAGAAATCGGAGTCTGTTTTTTTCCATCTTGGGAGACAATAAAAAAAGATAAATAAACAATGGAAAAAGTGAAACATTGTAGGATTTTAACTTTATATTTGTTTATTAGGGAAGCCATTTAATTTCTAGTGACTTTAAATATTCAATATTTTAAATTATCACTCGTTTAAGAACATAAATGTTCTCTTCAGTTACGATTTAGGACGAATTTATAAAATGTGAATGCATTTTTTTTACTAACTAACCATTAAATTATAATATCATTCCCCTTTTTTAAAATTTGACACCATCCTTTAGCTTACTTACATCAAATGCGGTAATACTGTTCTGATAATAAACATTTAAATGTAGATATCTACCGGTAAACGGTTATTCGGGTTTTGATCTCAAAGTTGTGCTACCCTGTGCAGTCACGCATAAATTTGGCCCCAATAGATCTTCAATAGGGCAGCGCCTCATTTGATATCACAGATCTTTAATAGCAGATCTAAGCTATGAGGAAAGGGATGCATTTTTATATATATATATATTTTATTTAAATGAATTATGCATGTCCAGTGTATCAGAACTGTGTAATTTTACGAAAAGTAATAATGGTTAAAATTTATAAGTCGTTAAATATAAAGGAAGAAATATATATATATATATATATATATATATATATATATATATATATATATATATATATTTATTTATTTATTTAATTCCCTTACTGTAAAAAAATTTAATCTGTTCTCCTTCTTGAGAGCAAATATCAACAAAATTTTATGAAGTAGCATTCATTTTATTAATTACCATGTTTTTATTAACTTGCTTTCTTGTTTGTGTGTGTGTTTGTCCCTTACAAATCTTGCAATCGATTTTTAACTAACTTCCCGACTAGCTAGACATTTGAAACTTTTAGAATAGCTCAGAACACGATGACAAAGCATTTTTTAATACTTTTAGCCATTTTTAAGCAGAATTAAATTAATTTTCACTTATTTTCAGTTAATTTTGTTTTGTAGACTGGTGCAGCCATCTATCGGCCGGGACGGGAACGAAAAGTTAAACGCAAGTTAACTTCCAATTAACTTCATTTTCTTTCAAGTTGATGGGATAATTCATCAAAAAAAATGTTTTTAAAGTATTTATTAATACATAGAATTGTCAAGTTTATATGATTCAACAGAAAATTTAAAAACATGGTATATAAAAAGTTCTTTTTATCTTGTAATTATTTTAGATTTATTATGTGCTGGTCCACGTAGACGCAAAGTCAAATTATTTTCTTTTAATGCTTGGAACATATGATGTTTTAATTCTGGTTTCCTATCGGTGATTTTCTAAAAAGATTAGCAAATGCATATTTTTGAATTCTTCTATGGTAGATACTTAAATATAAAATGCGTTGTTTTTAAATTTTCAAATTTTTCAGTAATTATTTTACGAGGCATTAAATTATTCACACCTGTAGCTTTGGTATTTAAATCATATTTTGAGAATTTTATATTAAAAAAAATGTTTTTTAAAAACCCGTTCGTTCCATTTCAAGATCTATTTTATAATGCAGAAAATAGAATTTAAAAACTATACATTTACTCATTTACTAATCTGCGATTTGAAAAATACTAAGAGGAACATTCTTCCGTCCTCTTAGTGGCCTTATATGATTATCGGAGATCGTCAGGATTAACTTATATACGGCCTTATTACTTAGACTGTCATAAAATGTTCCCTCGCGTAAAATGTTTTCAAGCTTCCAAACAAACGTCCACGGTTATCCTTGGTCTCAATTAATTGAAATTTCTGTATCAAGCCATGTGTTCAGCGGATTTCAGAATATAAATACGATGCAAGTATTCATTTGTGCTTGCTTTTGTAGAAACTGATAATAAAAGAAATGTAACTTTCGGTTTCATCCTTAGGAGAGCAGGATTTGATCTTTTCTACGAAAAATAGCAATGAACTCTTAACGTATTCAATGAAACTTTTTCACCAGTGGCATTTTTTAATATCCCGAAATATTTTTATAAATATTAACATAAACAAACAGCGTATATGAAGTTGAAGAAATCACTCGAAGAAATCTTTTGATATAAAAAAAACTATGTTTTTCCATTGTATTTGAACTGTATGTCTTTACATAAAGAAATTATGATTAAAATATAATTATTAAATGTAAAGTAAAAGCTTATTAAATAGTCATTATTCCCAAACAGACAAGTCATCTATTCTCCTTCTTTCGAACAAATATTAAAACCTTATTGCGAAACAGCATTCAGTTTATCCATCGTATATTTATTTTAGCATGCACTAATTCACCTGCTTTATATACAAACACAAATTATTTCCGTTCGAACTTTGGAACATCTGATAATTTGAACGAAGTTCCTTTTTCACCAGACATTAGAACCTAGTAAAATTTACAGCTTTATTTATAACTAATTTTTCTACTCGTCTTGCATTTATGTGTTTAGAGAAAGTGTTTATTTAGACACGTCTGTAAATGAGACGCTCTGTGAAGAGAGAAGCAACTTCATTTAAATTACGGAAAAATGTTACCTTTATTTCTGATTTTTATCCCAGGGTTTAAAAATCCATTTTTCGATATTAGTACACGAGCAATGAACAACAGTTCCACAATCCCATAACAGGAAAAAACAACGTCTTAAAATCCACGATAAAAATCAAGAATGGCAATTAGTTTAGAACTAATAAGGTTCTGGCCGAGAAGCAGTAGGTGTAATTGTCTCTGTGGGTTGTCTGTATTTGTAAACTGCCCAAGAGAAAATCACACTAAATGCTCCAAGGCCTGAAGAGGAACTTTATTAATTCTTAATTTTTATAGTAGCTTTTAAGAAAGTGTGTGTTTATTTTAATGGTTTATGGATTTTTTTTTAAAATTTACTAAATATACAGTTAAAATCTATGCTGATGTTGAAATCAATTGATATTCCGTTGCTGCTGAAAAATACATATTCTGAAGATTTTTCCCTTGATGAGTGGGTGGAGGGGATTGACAGGAGGGGATGCCCATTCCACATTCTTAAGGTTTCATTAACTTTGAGAGAAAGAAAAATTATTCATTGTGTTTTATAATCAAAGTATAAAATTATATTGAAAACAGGATTTTTAGAAAAAAAATTTAGGGTTCACAGAAACCAAGTTTCTTTATAATCCAGCTGTGAGAAAGGTCATTTTTTATGGGTCAAACCAGTGCTGTGAAATGCAAACAATCACTAATAATACCGTTGCTTCTGTCGAACTTGAGCATAATCCTAAACTCTTGTTTGTGTAGCCATGATAATTGGATTATCACTCCGGATTTAAAAAAAAAATTATATATTGATGAATTCCACAGCATGCGCGGGATTTACCATGAGCATATAAACATGTAATCCACGCCGTCTCGGTGCCTCGCCAAACCAAAAACTTCGTGTAGGAATGCGGAATATGGCTCATTGTGTTCTCACAATTTCCAGACCGTTATTGTTCGCTCGATTTTGTCAGAGCTGCTCTTCCCAATCTGGTAACATCCCGCGATCCGTGGCATTTGTTTCGTTTTCCAAATCACGCAAAGTGAGGTTTTTTAACAGGATGCGATGTGTCCCGGATGCGATCGCCGCCATAATATTTCCTGATGGGCACATCAACCGCAGCGGAAGTGTGTGTAAACGTAAATTAAATGAAACGGAAAACGAAACGAGTTTTCAATTTGATGTACATACAAAGGTATAATATTCGTGAGAGGAAAACTAGGGCAATGTTTTAGAGCTCCTTAAAAAGAGTATCTTTAACATTAGAAATTATATGTATTGCTTGATGTTAAACTTACTGATTGATACTTTATGTACTAAAATAAAGGACATGATAAGATATGAACTATTCATTTTTATTGCTTATATATATATATATATATGTATGTATGTATGTATATATATATATATGTATGTATGTATATATATATATATATATGTATGTATGTATATATATATATATATATATATATATATATATATATATATATATATATATATATATATATATATATATATATATGCACACACATATATATATATATATATATATATATATGTATGTATGTATGTATGTACACACAATTATAACAATATTGCAAATATTTTTATAATTGAAATGCAAAAACCAAATCATACGTTTGCTTACGAATACAAGCATGTTTTATAATTTTTCCCAAATATGCAGACGGTTATGCTTTTTACAAAATTACTCTTCGTTTGTTCCTTGCGAACAAAATTTTTTTCTGGGAGATAGAAAGTTTCCTTTTCAGCCAATAGCAGAAATAAAATTTAAAATGGCGCGTCTCTTACCCCGTCTAATCTTAATTAAGAATAATTAATATAAACTTAAATTAAAGAGCAATTCTTGGCATGTTTTAAAAGAAAATTGTTTTTCCGTATTGCTTCTCAAATCTGAAGAAGGGCATACTCACAAACGTGGCATCATTGAGCGCCCTTTTTGTTGTATTGCGTCTCAGACAAACAAACTCAGAATTTTAAAGTCATACAAATATATATTGATCTTAATACGATATGCGACAGTTTTTAATTGAACTTTTTTTAACAGTAGCACTGATTTTAAGAACCACAGGTTCTGAAAGCCATTTAACACAATCCTGAATTTTTTTTCTTTTTACCATGACTCAGCTTGCGCCAGAATCAGGCAGCTCCTTGGACAGTTTTCTTTGGATATCGTGATGCTACTGCTCCACAATTCGGCGCAGACCTTTTCCTGCGACCTTGGGCAAGGAGAAAAACGAGACCGCAGAAACGTTAATTTCATGGAATTCTCGTGGAGGAAATGTCTGGCAACTGAATAACAGGTGATTCCAACAGGTGTGAAAGGAATATCAAAGCATAGCAATACCATGATTAACGGCACCGCTGGGTTCTTCGCACGTGTAATGTTAATCGTGATGATGGATTTATTTATTTGAGAAGTTCTACAGTATATTTAAAAAACGTTGATATTTTTATTTATTAGATGTATTTCATTTATAGTATTAGATAAATAATTAGATAAAATTTCTTTAAACCACGTTTTTAGGATAAGTCTTAAAACTAATCAAATACTACATTAAATATGTATATTTTTACTATACGCCAGATTGTATTGTCAGATACAATCTGGCGTATTGATATGTATCTATAAGTAGAACTTACTTCCATCCCCCCCCCCCAGATATTTTTCTTCTTTATAAAAAGATATATTATAACTAAAGTATTATTGCTCTTTCCTCTATTATCAACATTAAAATTTTAACAGTTTAGTAAAAAATAACGTATATGTTTACTGTATTATAATACGTTCCATTTAGTTTTGATGGTCAACATAACGTTTAAAAATGATCAGTAATTTCTAAGATAGCGAAGTACTACAAATATGTGCACGATAAACAGTGGCGCACCCAGGCGGTGGGCCAAGCCCCCCCCCCCCAAAGAAATAAAAATTACATTATAACTATTGGATTTGCATTATAAATATTTTTATACATTCAACTCGCTCCCCCCCCCCCCTCCCAAGATTAAATTCTGGGTGCGCCACTGACTATAAACATTTCTCCGAGAGCAGCGTTTGAATAGATACTGCAAAGACTATTTAAAAAGCATTACATGTAAAAGCTTTTTTTTATAATTTCTATAGTACAGTGGAGTCCCGATAATCCGAACTTCGGTAATCCGAAAGTCCGCTTATTCCGAAACCAAAAGTCAAAAAGAACTAAGGTTACAATAAAACCACTACATGTGATACTAAGCAATATAAAGTATATTTCTGAAAATTACAAGAAAATTGAAAGTTAGACAAAGTACTGAACTAATTATTACTGAACTACATTGGTTTGAAAAAATCTGTTAAATTTTTTTGTTGAAGTGAAGAATATCTCTGCCTTGAAGCCAAATTACGCCAACGCATCAGAAAAATAGTGTCCGCTGTGGTCGCGGCAGAGTGATGCTCTACGTAGCGTAGCGCTACATCAAATGCAGCCGCGGCGTCTGAGTGGGATACCCTCTGCTCGCTGTCACCGTCTGCTTCACCTTCACTCTCGTCTGCAGGTCCGCCCAGAGACTTTACGGGGCCTGGGGCAAACTTCTGTTTGGGGGCCCCAAGAAATCTGATTAATCAAACAATTTTTTTAAATTTTTTTTGGGGGGCCCCTTTTATCAGGAGATTATTTTGAATTTTGAAGTACGGTACACGTTTCAGAATTTTCTTTCGGAGGAAATCTAATAAATAAATTTTAAAAAAATCTTTGGGGCCCCTCCAGTAGTTGGGGGCCTGGAGCAAAGTGCCCCAGTTGCCCCCCTCCCCTCTGGGCGGCCCTGCTCGTCTGACACGTTGACAGGTTCTTTCAAAACCATTTCAACTATCTACTGATCGTTTAAAATCTTACACTCTCCTGACCGAACAACTTACACTATTGTACTGTACTAGGCAGCGTTCCACTCTCTTATCACCCATTTCGTCCCGAGAGTTGGTAAAGTTTAGAGAGACCTTATAAAATAAACTCTGTAACCACAAGTAATATGTAATATTTATGCAATCACACGTTATTATGTAATTTAAGTAAGTTACTTAAGTATTATGTAATTTAAGGAGGATTTCGCTTAATCCGAAAAATTCGTTAATCCGAAAGGGGCCTGGTCCCAATCATTTCGGATTATCGGGACTCCACTGTATGACAATAAATAGCTTTAAGATGTTATAGAAAAGCATTATCATTCATCTTTGGGCAGCCACAAGCAATAAAATTCAGCATATCATTAAAAAGCTCGTAAACTTTAAGATTACGACAGGAAATGACGCATAACTGCCTGTTGTTTTATAGGTTTATTTCGGCATGATTAGCCCTTTTGGTTGCGACTGACAACGGAACAAATGACCTCACATATTTTTTACCATGCCCTCTTCGGATTTATTCTTATCTTTTTGTACTATATATTTAGATAAATAATTGTTTTTACATACAAGCCCTATTTTCATTCATAATGATTCCATTTCAATAACGATATGTTCTACCTTTTTAAAATTGTCTTTTAGCTAATACAGAGGCACTTCTCTGGAAACATTTGCCCTACAGTGGAACTTCGATAAATCGAACCTCGATATAACCGAATTCCTTGATAAATCGAAGTTTTTCCATTCCCCTTGAACCTTCCTAACACTCCCATGTTATTTTTACCTCTACATATCGAAAGGACTGGTCAGGAAACCTCGATATTTCGAATTTTTAGTTTGCTTGGCTTGGCACCGCACCTCTATATATCGAAATTTTTATTGGAAAACCTCTATATATCGAAGTTGATTTGATAGCATGAATAAGTCGCACAGCAGTCTCACAGCACGAATAAGTCGATAACATTTAAACGAAACTCAGTTCTCTCTTCGGGGAAAACCTCTATATATCGAAGTCAGTCAGAAATCACATCGATAAATCGAACCTCGGAATTTCGAAATACTCGATAATTCGAAGTTTCCTCGTTTCCCTTGAGGTTCGTTATATCGAGGTTCCACTGTATTAACTGCGCTAATTTATAGACTACCTTTTATGTGGAAGATCAGGCGAGTCAACATTGCTCCCTGTTGCCACCATAATTTTGACCGAGCAACCCCCAGGGGTGATATCTGGTAGGCTCGTACCCTCCTCCAATCCCCTACCACCACATAGAAGGGCTTTTGGAATATAATTAAATTGTTATTAAGAAAGAATAATTTTAATTATGAAGTTAAAAACTTTTCAAAAGTCTTCACTCGAATTATCAATTTTTTGTTTCTTTTAATTTAAAAACCCAATCTTTTAGCTTAATAATTTTAACAATCTTTATAGTTTATAAAATTTAGCTTCTCCAAGAAATTTCCTCAAAAAGAATCATCAGTGCATGATGTTTTAACAAGCATATTATTCTAGAACCCTTCGTTAAAAGCAGAGGCTTTTTAATTAGGACGGTAATAAATAAATTAACGTTCATTACTTAGAAGCGGAAATGTTCGAATTACCAGTAAATGTTATATCTCTACTTCTGAAAAGCATCCATGCATCACCCAGTTTCTGCCTTCATGAAATGTGTGTAATAATAATTTACTGTTATTGATGTGCATTAATACTGCTGGGAGAATTCCTTCTCAGCTGCGCTCAGATATCGAGGCGTGTTTCCATCCCTTCTCGCATTTAGATAAAGAGTAAGTATTACGAAAAAATCTCTTCCTGAGTAACCCGTAAATCGCCATTAGATGGTTGGCATGAAGCCAAAAGAAACGTTTTACGCACAAGACTTTATCTGTTGATACAGCGATATGATTAAGTCGAGAAAAATGGAAGTGATTTTAATATCAAGACATTTGATAAAAAGCAATTAATAAGAATAATAACAAAAACGAAAATAAAGAATGGAAATACAGCACTCTTCGTGTACATACTTTCAATATATGCTTTCACTTCTTGGAAAAAGCGTACGTCCTTAGTGCAAGATTTTTTCTTTTAAGGGAACATAGGACATTCAATCTCGTTTTTTTTTTAACTTTCAATATATTACTCTATATACAAAATTAGAATATTTAATATTCGCTTTTACTTCATTGAAGACACTTAGAATTCACAAATCAGTATTTGGGGACAGAAGAAGGCCTGTTTATCAAAAAATTCTTAAAAAAATTCCAGAATTTTCCAAAATGCTCCACGTGCACTCATTTTCTTCAGATATCTTCCATATTTCTCGGGATTGTTAATGGAAGTATTTGTTACAAAACTGTGCATCATTCTTTGAACCCACAAATATTTTTCAAATTTATCTACTGCAAAATGAAATAAAAATATCAAAAAACGTAAAAAAATAACAGTCAGATTAAAGAAACGGTTATTTATGACTTTCTATTCATACCAAAAAAAAATCAGTGCACAATTATGTTTATATTTATATGATAAATTAGTATTTAAAAAATTTAAGGTTTTGAAAGGATATGGAATGCACACGGAACATTTTGAATAATGATAGCATTTTTCAAAGTAGTTTTGAAAAACAGACATTATTCTACTAAAAGATCCTTATTTTGGATTCTAAGGGTTATTAATGCAGTAAAATAGAATATTAATGAAAAAGAATATTAATTATTCTCATTCTTTATATAGAGTTAAAAATTTAAAATTAAAAATTGTTTTGTGGGGAAAAGTAGTGTATTTTGCAACCGTAGTGTTTATATGTAACGTGTGAATGGCTAAACTAGCTATGAGGCAAGAAGAGGTTGTAATTCTTGTGGAGGGTAAAAACTACCCTGGTTGTACTGCTTAAAATGTTTAAAAAGAAAATAGATACAATGGTATTTTATCTCGATAATTTTTTGAAACAGTTATTATTTGAGTTTTTTTATATTTGTGGGTAACTACCTATCGCAAACTGTTTGTTTTAAAAAAAATAGATACAAGTGGTATTTTTTTCTCTCTCGATAAATTTTGTAAAGCAATTATTGAGTTTTTTGTACGTTAAAATTGCTAATTAGAAGGTTCTAATTGTTTCCAAAGGTCAACTAAACTAGTGCCTTTGTGTGTTGGATATACAAATTGTATATTCCGGTGAATGCTTGTAGCGGTATAAGTGTTGATTAACGTTTGCTACTTGGTTATTAATTGAGTTTTTTAAAAAAAGGTTGACTAAACTAGTGCCTTTGTGGAAAATATACAAGCTGTATATCTTAATTATAGTAGCGGGATAAACGATAAATCAACAACTTGCTAGGTAGAAGTATTTTTTGTGTGTTCTGGAATGTTAAAAAGGTTAAACTAATGTTTGATTTTGGAAAAGTTATTATTGCATTTTTGAAAAGTTAAGCTAAGTGTTATATATGAAAATGTTGGTATTTTGTTTGTTTATGTGTATGATTCCATTGTAAAATACATGGTTTCACGAAGAAAATTTAATTGAAGGTGGTTTAGTTATTTTGAGTTTTTTTATTTTTCTGATTTGTGCTTATAAATTTGTGACTGATATAGTGTGTAAAAATGGCTTACCTAAGCAGGGGGAGAAGAGCAGATTTGAAAATTTTGGCGATGAGGTTGGGTCAACAGCCCGCCTGAGATGCATTAATAATCCATCTAAAAGAATTAATAGAGAGTAGTCCAAATTTTGAGGAGAAATTTGTTAGGGGTCTTCTTGAGACCATTATGCAAGATAGATTACAGCAGGAAAAAGCGGTTAGGGAAAGAGAGAAGACGGAAAGAGATAGGATTTTTGCTATGGAGAAAGCGAAAATATATAGGATTTTTGTTATTGAACAAGAGGGAAGAGATATGATTTTCGAATTGGAAAAATCGCGAATTATATCTCAAGCCCGTTTGGCAACCCCAGAATACGGTAAGGGAAACAGGGAATTATGATTCTGAGCAAATGGAAGAGGGGAAGAAGACTCAAGTAGACTCTGCAGAAATTCCGCAAGCGAAAAAGCCGTCGGGGGAAAATAGGTTCGCAGTCCGAGAAGAAATAGGTAGATTTTTGCTGTGAAAACAGTCGGGGAATGGACCCTGCTCCGCGAATTTGTGTGGAGGTGAAAGGGGAAAGTCTAGTTGAGTCGGGAAAAATTACGATCGAGGAAAATGAGGGAGTAACCTTGCGGTGTTCTGAAAACTTTCGGGGGGTATCTGAGAAAGGCCAGCAGGGTTGCAGGGAAAGGAAGGAAAATTTACTGTTAAGGCAGGAGGTCGATGAACCCGAGGAACACGACTCACGTTTGAAAGATAAAAACGAAGACTTAGGAGAATTGTTAGTAATCCCAGGAGAATTAGGAAATTTTAGAATCGAAAGGGGACTAAAGGATATGAGAGAAGATGGAGAACGTGAGAGTAAAAGGGTGTTAAGTTTGGAAAGGAATTTGGGAGAGGAGATAGAGATTGATGTAGAGATGACAAATTCTCTGGTCGTTTCAGAAGCTGGAATTTCGGTTAAGAGATCAGACTTATCTGCAAGGGCCAAATTATCCAATCCTAAGAGTTCCGGTTTTTCTTTCGGGTTAGGAAGTAAACATCGGGAGAGGTGATGAGGAAGTGCAAAGAGTTGATTTCGGAGGTAGATCGGTCGGGAGAGAATTTGATTGACTTGTATTTCGATTCGGGTTGTAAGCCTGGAATGAGTTGCACTATGCATCCACCTGTGGTTCACATGGGCATCATTTTTTTGTATTTTTTAAGTATTACTAGTAAGTGGATAGCCCATGTTGAAAATCCAGATTAAATACACCGGAGGTTGATTTACCTTATATTGCTTGTATGTGTTATCAAATTGATTTTTTTTCATGCAATAGAAAGGTATATGATTGTTGTATTTTGGTATGTGTATTTAAGTGTTTATTAGTATTATTTTTGTTTCTTATCAGTGAATGAATATTGATTTATGGAAATTAAGTGTTTTTATTGAAAATGTCATCCCGTACAAAATGAATGCACTGAACGCGAATTTAATAGGTAAATAAATTTTCAAAACTTTGGTTATGTGCTTTGTTAAATTTTGGTTGCAACTTGAGTGTTAAAGGTGGTGCTGACCATGTGTTTTTGTTTCAACTCCTCTGTATGCCGGTGCACAAACTGTGCCACTTCTGATTCACGTGTGTACGACGGACCAACTTTTTCTTCTGTGAAGAAAAAGTTTCCTGGAGCGTGGAGGAGCTGTAGCGTACTGGAAATATGGTCTTATTTTCCCAAGCCCCCACAAGTGCTTGAAACACAGTTGCGTGTTTTTCAAGGAAAGTGTTGCTCGTTTCCACCAGTTCGGAACACGTGGGGGGATTAAAAAACGTTTTCCCACAGATGCAGCCAGTAAAGCTGTCATCCTAACGATTCTGGAATGCAATAAAGTTACGAAGGAACTGTCACCAACGTTTTGCCGACCCCATGTCTGGGAGAGAGTCGCTTGGTAGAACGCGATCTGTGTGGACGTGTGTGTTTTCGGCTCTGTATGTTGAAAATCTACACGGGATTTTAATTGAATATGCTGCACTGTTTAAATGTTAATTCTTTTTGGAAATAAATTTCCTCGTTAAGTTTTTGTTTTTAAAAATTGGCTTCGCATGTTATTTAGGACTCTGTCTTTCTTGTTATGGATCCCATAGTCGTAATTTTTAGCAACGCCTCAGAGAGTTTATCAGCCTTGTCGGGACGCCACAAGGGGTAACTTTGTGACACATAGTAATTTTTTCGCATTTCAGATCTTGATACCGGGTAGGCAAAGAGCCAGCAGCTTGTCTGACATACAGAGACACCTAGCGGCCAGTGTCCGAAGCTTCTGTCTTCGCTGGCCAGTGTATTGTTCAAACCTGTTGTCATGCTATTGACTCAAACTTCGGAAACTTATTGTGCTGAAGGCCAACACCTTATACAACCAACTACCACAGGTAATTATTTTTTTTACTGTCAATATGTTGGTTAGGTTGTGGAGCAATATAAATTTTGTGTAGTGATATTACCGAGAGATATAAGAACATAATCTAAATATCGAAAGGTGACGGGGTTACTTTGTGACACATTGACACTGTCACAAAATAATCTACAAAGTAGACCCACCTCCTCCAACCGCTCGATGTTGCATTTTTCCGTCCTCTAAAATACCACTGGAGAGAAAAAAGTATTGACTATCTGCAAAAAACTACCCGAAGGAGCAGAATGTGCCGAAAGACGAATTTCCTCATCTTCTCAAAGAACTAATGGCTGCCCTGGGCACCCGAGGTCACTTTGATGTCAGATATATAGATAAAGCTGTCCAATATTTGTAATAGTTATATATAATTGTGTATCAAGCTTTTGATAAGCGTTTAACTGTCTAACTTTCTGTCAAGTAATTTTTCCTCTTCGATTTCAAGGCGAAAATACAAATGTCACAAAGTAGCCCCCTCTTGGCGGGGCAACTTTTGGCACATTTTAACTTTAATTTCTCAATGGTAATTAAAGATCCGGGTTATCGCAATACATTACTACGTAAGGAAAGGGTGTACCAATGTTTTGCAATTGCTCGTTTTGGGCTGTTTTTAAAACTGATCGGCTGACACAGGAAAAAAATTAAAATCCGTCACAAAGTAATCCCATCTTACGGTACTCAAAATGTCAGAAAGCGGAAGGAATACACGAATTTTAAGAATTTAAACAAAAAATTGGGAACAAAAAATTTTACGCCCAGTTTTAAAAAAATTGTTTAAATTCGCGGTCGTTTCGAAACGATGAAGCATTTTTTTAATCATCCTGACCTCGCGGACCGTTGCTCAGTTTTTCTCGGACCACCAGTGGTCCGCCGTCAACCAGTTAGGAACCACCGGTTTAGACCGTTACGGTCAACTTTTGTCTCACAAGAACTTGTTAGACCCAGGGGCGGGTCCAGGCCAGAGATTCGGGAGGGGGGGCAACATTGGGTCTTGGGGTTTAATATATATATATATGTGTAGGTCAGGAATCAGCTGGCTGAACAGGATAATATGAAACCACAACATTTATTTAAAATACTTGGACGACACATGTACACATTTAAAAATAGATCAATATAGCATTACGTATTGAAGCTTGTTCTCTTTAAAACAGTAAAACCCGTCGTTTAAACCTGCACCTGACATTACACTTAAGTCTGTCTTATCAGCACTCGTTCTGCATTCAGTCTGCTGGCTCTGGGGGGCCTCTTAGGGGCACATTACCTCTTAGGGGCACATAAAATCGTTAAAAAATTAATTTTTAGAAAACTAATTGAGCCCCAAATTTCGTTTTTGCTGCGTTAACTTTCTCGGGTCCTAAACATTAACTGTGCCGAATTTGGTCCCGGTGGGTGAAACAGTCTATGATTCTATAGCGGACAAACAAACAAACAGACGAGTTCTTTTATATATATATACATATACAGTTGGTTCTCTGTTTAACGACGCTCTACTTAACGACGATCTCTATTTAAAGACGATATTTCCCGGTCCCGGTCCCTCCGACGTAAAAAAAATTCTATTTTAAGACGATTTTGTTTCTATTTAACGACGATTTTTTCTTGCATGATAAACTTTTCTTCAACATTTTATCTACTGGAGGGTAACTTTCTGTGGGGGAGTTTGGTTTAAAAAACAGACCCGGAATTTCCTTTATGTTTGTTGCAATCATAGACTTGTTGCAGTGGAAAAAACCGGGGGAGGGGGGATTACTGTTTCTCGGAAGATCGAACATTCTTCCCTGGTGGATCGAATTTCTTAGTGCGGGTGTGGAATCACTCTATTGTACCTACCATGTTGTCATGTGATTTACGAACTGTCCAAAAGCACCCCTCTCTCACTCCTTCTGGGAAGCACGTGTTCATGTTTAGAAAATTCATGGTTGGGTGTAGGAGCTCATTCCAGTACGAATACGAGGTGAGCAGAGCAAAATGGCATCAAAGCGAAAGCATCTTACGCTACACGAAAAAGGGAAAATTATTGAAAACTGGGAAGAAAGTATTGGAATAACAAAAGTCCAATTCGCAAGGCAGAAAATTCAATGTGGCCGATCAGAAGAGTTTGAGAAGGCAGTCCTGCAATGGTTTCATCAAGCAAGAGCATCTAACATTCCAATTTCCGGAGTGATATTTAAAGAAAATGCTATTATTCTGTCAGAAAAGTTTGGAATGCAAAATTTTCAGGCTTCGCCTGGTTGGCTAACAAAGTTCAAAGAAAGATACGGGCTTGTATTGAAAAGCATATCTGTCGAAAGTGGCTCCGTAGATGAAAAAATAGTGGATGAATGGAAAATAGTGCTGAAGGGGAAATTAGATGGATATGATGAGAAGAACATATTCAATGCAGATGAGACGGGCCTATTCTACAATATGGTGCCTAATAAAACCTTAACGTATATGGGCGAAAAGTGTTTTGGTGGAAAACACAGTAAGGAACGATTGACTGTTTTATTGTGCACTGATTCGGATGGATCTGAGAAATTTCCACCACTAGTTATAGACAAATCAAAGCAACCAAGGTGTTTTAAGAATATCACCAGGAAACCTTCTGAGTACCGCAATAACAATAAAGCGTGGATGACATCACAAATTTTTATTAACTGGATTAGAAAATTTGATGCAAAAATGCATCGAGAAAAGTGAAAAGTTTTACTTTTAATCGACCGTTGCACTGCACATACTCCAAATATCCCTGGACTTACAAATTTGACTATCCATTTCTTACCAGCTAATTGCACTAGTAAGTTGTAGTCATTAGACCTGGGTATCATTCGCAGTGTGAAAGCATGCTACAGAAAATCTTTAATTAGCAAATTAATAAACAATTCGGCTGACAGTATAAAAAATAGAAAATTTACAATCTTGGAAGCAATGCACATGATAACATCAGCATGGAAAGAAGTTTCTTCATCCACAATAAAAAACTGCTTTCGCGTTGCTGGAATTCACAAATAACTTGTAGTGGAACTGCAAAGTACGGATGTAGAAATCAATGAAGATGACATTACCCCTGAAGAATGGAGAAGTCTTGTTGAAGATGAGGATGTTTCAATTCAAAATTTCTACAATTGTGATAAATATGTTTTAACAACAAATTTCAGAAATGTAGAACAAATTTATTACGATATTGTAAACGAAAACACAGTGTCAGACGAAGAAGGTGAAGTTGAAGACACGGAAAACGAGACACTGCCACCGTCTTACACAGATGCAATTTCTGCTCTAGATGTTCTCCGACGTTCATATTACATCGAAAATGGAAGGTGACTCATTTAACATTTTAGAAAATCTGGAAAAGAGAATAACGAAAACAAGGCGAATGAAGCAATCAACACTTTTTGAATTTTTTAAAACGTAATTTATTGTATTGTTTGTACTCTTTTTTTCAATGTAATTTAAAATAACTTTTTGTGAATAAAATAATGATGATAATAAAAATAACATTTTTAAACACGCCAATATATTAAGAAATATATTGACAGTCCTAAACCTGTAAAGTGTGAAGGGAAATGTTATTTTTTCACAAATTCTGTTTAAGGACGATCTCTACTTAAGGACGATTTTTCACGGTCCCTTGAAAGTCGTTAAACAGAGAACCAACTGTATATATATATATATATATATATATATATATATATATATATATATATATATATATATAACAGGCAATATGGATATTGTGGAAGATGTTGCACTGCGAGAGTTGATGAATTTGGGAACTAAGTTTAGAATACCTAGTACTAATAACAATAAGAAAATAATTAGTTTCTTAAATGCTGATTTAGATAAATTTATTTACAAAATAGCAATTAATTATTCTGTACCTACTGAAGCATTCAACCCTTGGAAAATTAATTTACTAAAACTAGTACAAGCTAAATTACCCAATAATAGTAATAACATTAAAAATTCTTATAAACACTTTAAAGCTGCTATTACAAAATTACAAGATGACTTTATAGTCACTTATGTAGATAAAGCAGCCAACAACTATGTTATAATTTGTAAAAAATATTTTGCCATATGTTTAAAAAAACAGTTAGAAAATAGTGATCTTTTACAGCCATTAAAAGAAACTACTAATATTATTATTAAGAAAATCATAGCAAAATATAAACTACTAGGTATTTCATCTAACATTTATCATTTTCCTTATATAACTTTAGTTCCTAAATTTCATAAAACACCTATTGCTTTTAGAGCAGTAACCTGTGGTCACAACACTTATGCTACAAAAGCAAGTAAATTATTATTAAAATACCTTAAATTAATCTATAAAAATATAACATCTGGTGTTTGTGGTATAATTGATAATAGCTATAGTCTAATTAGAAAACTACAAACATTAGATAACTGTAAATATATTGTAACTTATGATTTTAAAGATCTATTTAATAATATTGATATAAATGATTTAAATAGAATAATCATAATGTTAGTACAAAATAATATTCAATACTTAAACAACGAAATTAAACTAACTCGTTTCAATAGGCTCCTAGAATTAGTAACTAAACATAATTACATAGTTCATAATAATAGTATATACTTACAGTCCAAAGGTGTACCACAAGGTGGTAATGCTTCAAGTATGCTAGCTAATTTATACTTATATTATTTTGAAATTAATAATATAGAAAATAGCAATTACAATATATATAGATATATAGATGATATAATAGTAATTAATAAAAGTAATAACCCTATAGACTTAAATTTTTACCCTCCTAATTTGGAACTAATTAAAAGTAGCCATGATAATATTAATGTAAACTTACTAGATATTAATATTAAATTAAGTACTCACAGTAAATTTACTTTTGACTTATACGACAAAAGATCTGATTATAATTTTAATATTGTTAAATTTCAAAATTATCTAACCTGTTTACATAAATCTGTTTTTAATAACATTATTGTAAATCAGTTAGTTCGTATAAATGGGCTATGTTCTAAAGACAATAGGATTAAGCATATTATAGACTTGAAAGCTGTGCTAACTCGTAATAATTACCCTGTAAGTCTTTCCAAAAACATAATTGGTTGTTTTTGTTTTAATGAATAGTTTGTTCTGTTGCATTAATATGTTAAACATAACAATAGGTTAAAATAGAAATAATAACTACTAAAAATAAAAACAAAAATCATAAGTAAAATAAAATAATAATAAAATTAACTCAAAGTAGTATCAGTAATAACTAAATAATTAAAGGAATAATAGTCTTAAAATAGGTAACCTAAGTAAGTCTGTAACTGAGAATCCACTACCTCAATGGTTGCAAGTTTTATGACGTCAGTCATCTTGCGGTTACAAGTTCTTAACTTCCACTCTGACTAGCGCCAGGCTTGGTGTTCTTTGGTTAAGTACTCATTAAAACTTAATTCATTTATTAATCAATTCTTCTGTTAATAATGGATTGTACGGTGTCTGAGTGTGTTTATTTAATAGATCATACTCATCAGAAACAATCCATTGGTTTTTAGACAGTATTGACACCGCTGATGAAGAAATGCTGTCAAAAACCTTATTCATACTTTTCTTTTCGTGTTGTTTGTTCCTGGCTGCAAGTAGCTTTAGAGCTATTACTGGTTTTCTCTTTCATCTTATTCTTATATATATATATATATATATATATATATATATATATATATATATATATATATATATATATATATATATACATATATACACTGCTGGCCACCCAAATTGCAACACCAAGAAAGACAAGAGATATCACAACAAAATTTATTTTGTAGATAACATGTTGACCAAGTATCAAATGATTAAATTTATAGACTTCTGTGAAGTGTGGTTCCTGCCAAAATTAGTAGCCAGAGTAGCCGCCATTGTTGGAGATCACCGCTGCCACACGCCTCGGCATTGATTCAAAGAGACTTTGGATGAGTTCTTGGGGTACAGCAGACCAAGCAGCTTCCACACGTTGACAAAGTTGATCTGCTGTGGCAGCTGGGGATGGAATCTGGGTCAATCGTAGAGCAACCATGGACCACGTGTTTTCTACCGGCGAAAGATCCGGAGAGCAAGGCAGCCAGGGAAGCAATTCAATCTGGCGATTGACGAAGAACCGTTGGACAATGCGTGCCACGTGTGGTCGCGCATTATCCTGTTGAAATATGGCTGGGGGCAAGCCCTGAAGGTAAGGAAGGACAACTGGCTCCAACACCTCGGAGATGTATCGATGGCTGTTTAAAGTACCGGCAATGCGTACTAGAGGTGTGCGAGAGTGATATCCAATACCGCCCCATACCATAATACCCGGTGCAGAACCAGTGTGGCGGTGCATAACGCAGCTGTTCAGCATCCTCTCTTCACGGTGTCTCCAGACTCGAATGCGACCATCGTGGTGTTGCAGACAGAAGCGTGACTCGTCAGTAAAGACAATTTCATTCCATTCTGCAGTCCACATCCTTCTGTCATCGCACCATTGGTGGCGGAGACGTCTTTTGTTCTGCGTGAATGGTAGACAAAGCAATGGACGTCTTGCGGACAGACCACTCTGCTGTAAACGGCGTCGAATGGTACGCGCAGACACTGGATGATGCGTTACAGACTGCATGTGCTGTGCTATGGTTCGTGATGTGACTGAGCGATCCGTCACTGCCATGCGCACAGTTTGCCTGTCATCACGTGAAGTGGTGCGCTGAGGTGGATGCGATCGAACACGCCGGTCCGTCGTACCCTCCTGCATCCAACGATCACATATCCGCATTACAGTTGTTTGGTTTCGTCCAACACGACTACCGATTTCCCTGAAAGATAATCCCCGATCTCGGTAGGCCACTATCCTTCCTCTGTCGAACTCGGATACTTGATCAAAAGATGATCGCTGTTTTCGACGAGGCATAATTGATCGTTTTTTGTTGAAAAACCACAAAAAAAACACAATTGCCGAACTTGAAATCGTCGAAATCTCCAAGCCTTAAATAGCGCTTTGAAGTGGCGCCACAGGCGCGCGTGATGTGCGTCTGCGCTGAAATTCTAATCATTTGCATATCTCACCTCTTCTAATGCATGTTGTAAATTTCATGTTATTTGCATGTTTCCTTCAGGGTGTTGCATTTACAGTGGCCAGCAGTGTATATATATATGTATGTATATATATATATATATATATGTATATATATATATATATATATATATATATATATATATATATATATATATATATATATATATATATATATATGTATATATATATATGAAATATGGGAGAATCGCCCGCAAGTTACTGCTACGAAGACGCCAACCTCCCACATTATGATGAAGTTAGTTGATTCAAGTACAGACTTCATGGCCGAAATGAATAAACGACGACACCAGCATTCGTGAATGACATTTTATTTAAATCGCTGGTGAATCTCTCGGGATGAATGCGGCAGGGAAAAAGTACAGGAATTCGTCCGTTTTTTGGACGCCATAACTTATATAACTTCATCTCATCACGTGACAGTAGGGTGTTGATTAACAGTTGATTGGTTAGAAGTTTAGTGTTTTTGCGCGGATTAGAGTTAACTAGGTACTAACGCTACGCTCTCTCAGAATTTTGTTAAAACAGCAGCCATCTTGAATAAAATGCCTGGGGCTAATATTAGACTTTAGTTTTGGAAAAGATTCAATAAAACTTGGAAATATAGCTTGGAATTTAATTCGAACACCCAAGGGAATTTAAATATTTTAGAATTTAATCAGGGGTATGTAGTTTTTAAAGTTATATATATATATATATATATATATATATATATATATATATATATATATATATATATAACCCCCTTAATGGCCGTTCTTATAAAGGGAATATGAAATTTCCCCTTCTAAAGAGGGAATCTAAAAAATGGGCCTCATAAGCAAAAGGTTAATAGAATGCCGTGCTTCATGAGATGGCTGCTGTCTACTAACCCTATTGGATTCGATCACCTCAATGTTAACCTATGGAGAAAATTTGTCTACTACTTACAGCTGCATAAATGTCGATAATCCAATAAAAATGGTATTTTCCGATATCCTGAACTTTTCTGCACCTTGCAGCAGGATTCATTTTATAAATTTCGTCAACCAAATGAATTGAGGAGCGTTTGAAACACACTAGACCAGATTTTTTCCAGAAAAATTTAAATTTAAAAATAATATTTTCATTAAAAAAATGTCTCCATGTGTAAAATTTATTTCCCTATTACGGAGTACAATTTTTTTAGAAATAATCTACAAATCCAAGTCGGTAGCCCTTGGACAAATTTTCTCCATAGGTAAACACTGAGGTGAGAGAATCCAATAGGGTTAGTACACAGCAGTCTTAAGAGACACGGTTCCCTATACCAGTCCTGACAGACAGTCGTTACAACGGTCAATCGAATAAATGGTTTATCGTATAAATTGTATAGGACCGGGGCTCTAAAAACTTCGAAATCAGTCAGTTTGAATGTGTCGGTTCAGACTGCGGCAGAACGCTTTAAGCTGAATTGCGATGTATTAATCCTTGGGTCATTTATAATGTAGTGAGAGTTTTAGAAACATATAGGAAATAAAATATTCTAAGCAATTTCAGTATTTTTAGAAGCGAAAAAAAAATTACCTCTTAAATCTCTGAAAGGCACTTGTTCCAGTTCCTAGCAGTCTAGTTAATATTTGTCCAGATTTTCCCCAAAATGAAGCAAATGAATCGCTGTCTTTTAAATTGTATTGAAATTTAGGATTTTTACACATTTTGACATCTTGAAATAATGTACTTTCAATTAATTTTTTAACGCAGGATTACGTTCCTCCGAACGATCCTCCGGATAGCAAAATTTCAGACGTTAAACCAATCCGACGTCGTGAGTTATAATTTTGGCAGCTCGCCAAACCCAGTCTCTGTCGCTTGGGCAAGCTGTAAACAGTGAAAAGTACCAAAATGCGTCAAAATTTTGACTAACTAACAAACACACACACACACACACACACACACACACACATATATATATATATATATATATATATATATATATATATATATACGTGTGTGTGTGCTTTTTTAAATGATGTATATATACATATATACATACGTACAGAGGCTGTTCGCACATTTTTTAGACGATTTTGGTAAGCGGTCATAAAAAATCGTTTGCTGCAAAAGAAATAATTGCAATTGTACTATGTTTTTAAAAGTCAAAATTATCCTCTGCGGCTTGAAAGTTTTGTTTTTATTCAAAATGACGTTTTTAACAAAGCAGTGGTTCGAAGGCTACATTTATGCTCTTTCCGAAGAGAAATATGCATACTCCGTTATCCAAAAACGATGTGAGAGTCATGATTTTGTGATATCTATCGTCAATAAGAAAGGAAAGAAACGTCAAATTGGAGCCTCAAGTGGGATAAGAATTCCAAACAAGTAAGTATCCAAGGAAAAAACGGACATCTTCGACTATTGCAAAGGTACGTTGTTTAATGTTAGAAGAAAATCCCCCTAGTCAAAGGACAGTTGGAAAATCATTAAAATGCTCGGTGTCCACTGTAAACAAAATGATAAACGTTGATTTAAATCGTAAGAAAGCGAAAAAACGCAATGTGCATCGTCTTCTTCCAAATCATATCGCTGAACGCAGGACACGCTGCAGAATTCTATATGAGAAACACTTATCCAAAGAAAAATGGAAAGCAATTGTCACAATAGATGAATCATGGGTGTATTTAAATGATTGCAACAAAAAAAGAGCCATTTATTATCATAAAAGGGGAAAAAAATTTAAGTACATGGTTCAAAGAATCGAAAGAAATTTTTCTAAGGGATTCATGATTGTTGCTGGTTTTTCTTATAATGGCAAGTTAAAAATAAAGAGAGTGGAAAAAATGTCAAGATTAACTCCAAATACTATCAGGAACATATTTTATCGCCCATTTTTCTGAATGAAATACCATCGCTTTACCTACAGTGCCATCAATCTGTGAGACTCCATCAGGACAAAGCTAGCAGTCACACATCAAAATCCACTGTAAATTTCCTAAAAGAAATGGAACAAAAAACTGGTATCAAGGCCATACCCTTCACTGATATCCCTACTAAATCTCCCGATGTATCACCTATGGATTTTTGTGCTTTCGGACTTTTAATATCTGCGTTATCCAAACGTCGTCCCAAAATCCTTACAGGACTCTGGAAAGCTGTTCAGGGGGAATGGGATAGAATACCTCTTCTGACACTTCAAAAGGCATTATTATCCTGGAAATTGCGGTGTCGAAAGATAGTTCAGAATAAGGGATGTCAAATAGAACATTTAAAACACAAGAATTTTATGTAATTTAGTTTTGTGAATACAATATACATCGTCTAAAAAATGTGTGAACAGCCTCTGTATATATATATATATATATATATATATATATATATGTGTGTGTGTGTGTGGAAATAATATATGTGTGTGTGTGTTTGTTTGTTTAAATGATGTATATATACATATATACATACGTATATACATACAAAAGAAGTAAGCAACGATAAGTAATAATAACCCGCGTTAGAAGAGACTACCTAATTTTTTTTCTTCTATTTTTTAGTCTTTTGTTTTATGTGCTTCCACATAGAAAATCTTTTACGTTCTGATCAACAGACGAATAAACTCAAAGGTTGGGTGAGGGGGGGGGGTTCGAATTTTTTTAGGGGGGCGAGACTAGACCCTCCAGACTTTCAGCTAAGCTAACTAGATCACAAAAGGAAAGCCTCTCTTCGATCTCTGTCCTATTGAGGACTGGGAGTGGGGGGGGGGGGGTTAATGTTACAAATTGAATAATAAATAGGGTTTTAATTTCACAAATTGGAAAAAATGGATGAATCAGGCAGAAAGGGAGAGGCGGTACATATAATACATGTACAGTATTTGAAGAGTATTCTCAGTAAGCACTTACCGTATTTTCCAGCGTAGAACGCGCACTTTTAATACAAAAAATAAGCTCAAAATTTACGGGTGCGCGGTATACTCCAGTTATAAACATGAAAGATTTGAAAATAAGGAAAAGAGGAACATAAAAAAAATTATTTCTACATGCACCTAAATGTTGTTCATTTAAAAGAAATGACATACCTTATGAACTTAAAAAATTTTAATTATCGGATAGCATGAATAGTTCGGCATATTCGTATTCCGTTATATCTTTAGGCACATAACCGAATTCTGGTTCCTCTTCACCATCACTATTACTCTGATCAATTAATAAATATTCATATTCCGTATCACCTAGATTGTTAGATTACTACATTTTTAAAATGACTTTTGAATCATGTCAGGTTTAATTTCATTCCATCCTTTTATTATCCACTCCCACACTATTTCTTGACTGGCATGACGCATTTAGCCTGTTATAAATGCTTTTTCCCCTTCGAACATCCACGTTTTCCACAGTCATTTTAAATTTCCTTTGAATGGTTTATCGATACACACATCTAAAGGCCGAACTAATCGCGTTAATCCTCCTGAAATCACTGCTATGTCTGTGTTACACTCTTTCATCAATTTCTTCGTATTATCCGTTAGATGGGATCTTAACATGTCCCAAACTAAAATATTTTCTGGATTCTTTAAGGCACCAGGAATTATTTACGCCCTCAAGCATTTCCCCCACACACATATTGTTCCCCTTATCGCTTGTCAATTTAGTATACCATTGTCCGAAAGCCTGGGAAAGTACTTGGAATGAATGACTTCAAAAGATAAAAGCATCGCGCATGTACACTGGTGTAATAAATTAAGAGAATTTGCACACTTGGTCGATTATCTCTAGAACTACTGTACCGATTTTAATGAAATTTGATATGTACATACATTGATACAATACAAAACAAATAACCATTCAATAATTGTAATACACACGCATGATCGGGCATAACACTCGTTGGAGTCGGAAGGTATGAAACAGCAGTTGCAGAATAAACAAAAAAATGGGTTAATTCTTGGTGTTATTTTGCAGCAATCAGTTAATTTCAAATTGTAACAGTAAAAATGAGTAACCACCAACGTTTAGATGATGGAATGAAGTGGCGAATTGTGGGGAGGCTAGAAGCAGGCCAATCTCAAGTCCAAATTTATAGAGAGTTTAATTTAACGCTCAGCGTCGTGTGTAAATTATGGAAACAGTTCCAGGATACCGGATCCATCGAGAGAAAGCCTGGGCAAGGTCATCCAAGAGCCACGACGGCCAGAGAAGATGCCCATTTGTCGATTATAGCGAGGCATAACAGGAGTGCTACAGCTTCTCAGCTCTCTCGTGACTTGTATGCAGCCACAGGAACCCGTGTATCAAGGGTGACTGTTTCCAAAAGACTTCACGAGAGACGGTTGTTTGCAAGAAGACCTGCTGTTTGAGTCCCGATCACTTCTACGAACAGGAGAATCCGTTTATCATGGTGCAGAGAGCATAGAGATTGGAGTATGGATCAATGGGCGACCGTTCTCTTCACTGATGAATCCCGGTTCAGCCTAAACACTGATTCTCGCTGTACGTTCATATGGAGAGAACTAGGAACCCGCTACCTACCCTCCAATGTCCACGAAATCGACCATTATGGTGGAGGAGGTTTAATGGTCTGGGCAGGCATCATGTTGGATGACCTCACACCTCTCCATGTCTTTGAAAGAGGCACTGTGACTGGTGTGAGGTATAGGGATCAGGTCTTGGAGCCCTATGTTCACCTTTTCAGGGGTGCAGTTGGCCCTGAGTTCATTTTAATGGACGATAACGTTAGGCCACATAGAGCTCTTCTGGTCGACGAATTTCTAGAGAATGAGGATATTTGCCGGATGGATTGGCCAGCCAGATCTCCAGACCGTAACCCTATAGAGCATGTCTGGGACACTCTGGGGAGGGCAATTGCAACTCGCAACCGCCCTCAGAGAACCATCCAGGGAATGAAAACAGCGATGCTGAACGAGTGGGACCAATTGCCACAGGAAATGATAAACTTCCTTATTTGAAATATGAAATCACGCTGCGAGACCTGTATATCTGTAAGAGGGGACCATATATCCTATTAACCCATTTTTTTGTTTATTCTGCAACTGTTGTTTCATACCATCCGACTCCAACTAGTGTTACGCACAATCATGTGTGTATATTACAATTATTGAATGGTTATTTGTTTTGTATTGAATAAATGTATGTACATATCAAATTTCATTAAAATCGGTACAGTAGTTCTAGAGATAATCGACCAAGTCTGCAAATTCTCTTAATTTCTTACACCAGTGTACATTTCAGGTTTCTTCGTCAAGAAAAGGGGACTCGTTATACAGAGAATATACCTGAAAATTAAAAAATGTAGTTTAAAATTATAGGTGCGCGTTATACGCCGTAAAAATACGGCAATTAAAATAACTACTACTGTAACTAACTGGTTTAAACAGGGCATCATTACGTAAAAACTCTCATGATGCTCTAACAGAGTAAAGCGGCCTTGCGAACAGCCGCCGGGATCGCAAGAAGCAATCTCTAAAACCCTGACTCTGTGGACGGAAACAACCATGTGCCGACATCCTGTGAACTGTGGTTGCTGAGAAACGATGTTTGTCAGTCGGTCCAATGTTTCCCTAGCTGGTAGCAGCATATTTTCGTGTATGCCTGTAAACTTCTTAAAATTGTGTAGTTCTGTAAATAATTGTTATGTTTTCATTAAATTACTTAAAATGTCACCTAGGGTTTCATTTTTTTTTACTGTCGGGATCTAGTTTACTTTCTCCCTGAAGTCAACAGGTCTCGGTTGTTATGTGACTGTTCAGGCAAATGGTCACACTGCTGTCTTTTATGAATTTTAATTATAAGAAATAATTATAATTCATAAAACACAATTGTATTCCATTCAGACTGCATTTTATATACTTTATTAATATGAGTATAGCAAAACTAAAGTTTAGAATACCAAGGTTAGACTTGAAAAACTTAAACAAATCCCTTTTTATTCTTTTCATTTTTGGGGGGATAGGGAGGTGGGGGGGATACTGCAACATATACTGTACGTATATTATAGTTAAAGTGTCTCATCGCTATCCTCTCTGTCTATGTTCTTTGTTTGTATATTGGCTTACGACATTTTATATACTGTAATTTTGGATCAACAAAAAGTATAAAGTTGCTGTTTCGCGTATTGTTTTACTTGTTTACTTTTTGTGTGTTAAATATGGTCAACTGTACTATCAGTTAAAAATTTTTGTTTCTGTGGGAGAGACTCTCTAGGTTTTGCCGCTTTTCCTCGCAATTCTTAATAAATGCGATGGGACCAACTTTAAACAAGAATAGTATTGAAAACACGACCTTTCTATAATGTGTAACTAACACTTAAAATCCTGTTTTATCTTTCGCATATGAAGGAAAAGAATAGGAGAAATATTTAGAGAGAAAATAATTACCCATAAACAATTTTCCTGTTCTCCACCTTCAAATACGAAGTTATTAATTTGAACTTGATAATCCAAAACTTAGTATTTAACCTTCAAAGAATCTTAGCGTGAAGAAATTCTGAAGCAATTCTTCTCAAGATTAAGCAACGATAATAGAAAACTATTCGAGTAATCAATCAAGATATAAAGGTATTTTTTATAGCGAGGTAAAACTGATTTGTATCGGGAAAGTTTAGGTTAGTAGGTCAAATCAATCTAACAGCGCAAATTCGTTCCAGAAGTTAGATCAGCGTCAAATATCTTGTAATTTTTTTTCCCTCCTTGTTTGTTGCATATATGATTACCGATGAAAAGGGTGATTGACAAGGGATGTGTTGAAATGCAACAAAATTAACATGTAAGTGTGAACTCATGTTGATTACGGATACATTTCCACCTGTTGTTGAACGCTGTTTAATAAAACAGCAGCTCGTTGTCGGTTTCCGTTGAGTATCAGGTATTTGTGTGCAGTGGCGCAACCAGAAATGTGCAATTAAGGCTGCTGTGTACTAACCCTATTGGATTCGCTCACCTCAGTGTTAACCTATGGAGAAAATGTGTCCAAGGGTTGCCAAGTTGGATTGAAGGATTTTTTTTATTGTACTCCGTAATTGAGAAATAAATTTTCCCCAAAAAGTGCAAATAATATTTTAAACTTTAAATTATTTGGGGGGGGATGTGGTATAGTGTGTTTTAAACGCTCATCAATTCCTTTGGTGGACGAAATTTATAAAATGGATCCTGTTGCAAGGTGCAGAAAAGTTCAGGCGTCTGAAAATACCATTTTTATTGGATTTTAAGCATTTATGTACCTGTAAATAGTAGACATTTTCTCCGTATGTTTACATTGGGGTGAGCGAATCCAATAAGGTTAGTACACAGCAGTCTTAAGGGAAAAGGCCGGTTTTGATGAAAAATTGCCAAGAATTTGCTTTTTCTTTTTCCCTTCCAATTCTTTTTGGCTATTCTTTGATATTTTAGCAATAAAAACTTGATTTTAAAAAAATTTGTGGGGTAATTTATCTTACAAGACAATTATTTTCAAGTTTTTGGAGAAAAATGTTAACCTTTATAGTCGTGATCCGACAAATCATTGTCATGTAGAAGGAATTATAATTGTAGAGTCAACTCTTATTTCATGAGGTTTATTAACATATTAAAATCTTGGTTAAATACGTTATTTACAAAGTTTCGTTCCGACGAACGTTAAAAATACTCCTGAGAGCTGGGCTCATTCTTTCAAAGTCCCTCGAGCTCCCCGTCTGCCGTAAGCGTGTTGACCCTTCAACAGTTCGAATCTATTCTTTCTCTTCTGTTCGTTACTCGCGTCTCTCTTTTATGCCTCCTCCTCTCCTTCTCGAACGACAATCGGCCTTTTTTATCCGCGTACGCAGACCACCTATTGTCGGTTTCATTGTCCACCGTTCCTACCTTAGGTGACGTGCGCCGCTGTGTTTCCTTAATCATTCTAAATGAGTTCGCTACCTGCTATTGTCAAGAGTCTCCCAAGGTGTATGGCTCTCAACACCTGTTTGCGCTTCTTTTGATGCTTATTGAAGACGCTATTACACACGTTCATCAATTCCACTTAGGAATGGGAGACGAGAGTCTGACATACGCCCCTTCCTTTAGAAGTGAAAACAGTCCCTTGAGACGTTTTCACGTTTGAACAACAGTCCCTGTTGATCAGAGGATAATGAAGCACACCCATGGGGTAATAACTGCGCTTTTTAACTTGTGACGGGGACGCTTTGTAGCTACAATAATAACACATTTTTACAAGTAATTGATTCCATGTTTTCATCTGCATATGAGATAGCCACAACATTTACAGGTACCAAAAATTACTTTTCACACTTAGCCTTGACACAAAATTAATATTATAATTCTTGCTCATTTCTTTACTTTAAACCAAACACCAACAAATTATTTGCCTACCAATCACTTATCTTTAAAGCAAGAATTTCTAAGATAATTACACTTTTGATTCCTTTTTTTTTTTTTTTTTTAACTCTTTAGGAATTTCCTGGTTAAATCTTAACCAGTTAAACTTACATATTTTAATGAAACTTCCCCAAATCTCTAGGGAATACTTAACATTAATTTAGTTCTTCACTTAAAAAAAAAATATAAACCAAGTGTTCATACAACAAAACAATAAAAAAAAATAACTATCACATAACTTATAGACTTAAATTCATCATACCATTATATTTACAAATTTAATCCGTTTTTCTTAGGATTCAACATTAGTTATCAATGCAATTACCAAAATACACATTTAATTAAATTTTCAATGAATTCTTCGAGATCAACTTAAATCAATTTTAGAACATTTATAAAATACACATTTACATGAGTTTCCCGGAATTCTTTGGGAATTACTTAAATTTGTGATTCTCTCTGCGATTTTTACGGGACCCTAAATAAATACGAACGGGTTTTTGGCTTTATTATTTCACTATCTCTCATTGACTGAATTGAATGATTGTTGTTCAATTTTGAATTTGTGAATTTGTGATCTAGTGTCGGTACAAAATCACCATTTTCAACTGAAGTATTTTCTCCCATAGTTTGTGTCTGTTTCCTACCCGTATCGTTGGAGCTTCCCTGGGCATTTAATTCTTCGTTTCGGGTTTCCCTTTGATTATTTCCATTCTCATTATTAGTTTCCTCTAACCCTTTATTCCTTAACATATCAATTTGATCTTTCCTCTCTTTTTCCGTTGAAACTCTAATTTCTCGTACCTCATCCAAATTCTCATTGAGACTTAATTCCCTATCCAAAATTTTATCAATTTCTCGCATCTCATCTAAATTCTCATTGAGACTTAATTCCACATCCAAAATTTTGTCAATTTCTCTCACCTCATCTAACTTCTCACTGAGACTTAATTCCCCATCCAAAATTTTATCCATTTCTCTCACCACATCTAAATTATCACTGAGACTTAATTTATTACCTCCTCCCTCATAGTACATCTCCTCATCTTTCGTCTGACTTCCCATCTCAAACATATTAAGGGGAATAATCATCTCCTCCTCTGTCTCATTTAAATTCTCATTAGGACATAATTCACTACCTCCTCCCTTATAGTTCATCTCCTCACCTGTGTCTCTTGCGCTTTCAAATCTATTCGGGGGACTAGCCATCTCCTCCTCTGTATCCCTTACAATTTCGAACATATTAGGAGGAATAATCAACTCCTCATCTAATATCTGATCTATACTGTTACTCAAATGTCTTTGATAACATGCTACCCCTTCCAGGACCTCCTTTCCTTGAGTAATTACATCCCTCACTTCCCTTTCCTGTTGGGTTTCAATTTTATTCTCAGGTTGAATAATTTCGCCTCTGTTAAATTCTATCTGAAATGTATTTCCCCTCTGATCCCCTCTATTTCTGAGATTTTGAACTCTTTTGGGGCACTGATATTTCAAATGGTCTTTACTATTACAGACAAAACATTTTTTATCCTCCCTTTTCCGATCAATTTTGGCACATACCTTATCTGTGTTAACTAGTGGTTCAAGAATAACCCTTTTTTCCTCTTTCAAAACTCCTTCGAAATTATTATTAACCATTCCAATACTTTCTCTGACCCTTAAACTTGAAAGTCTTTTAGCTGCCCTCATCCTCAATTCTTCAACTTCCGATTCTTTCAATTTTAACATCATCTCCTGTTTTGCTATTTCTCTTTGCTCTCGTTCTAATCTCTCATTAATTATGGCAAATAACCGTTCCTTAGCGGACTCTTCCTCATATTTCTCACTTCCTAATATCATTTCCTTAAGATCAGTATATGTCCTGTTCTCCGAAGACGGACAAATCCCTGTTAACTCTGTAGCTAACAAAATTAAATCGGCTTTCCGCCCCTTCCCTATGAATGCCATTTTTAGCTTATACCACTTAATCACAAATGCAGCAAACAAGTACAAATTCACTTTTACAACTATAACAAAATTTAACCAACTATACTTATCTTGAACTATTTACTTCCACAATTATGATAATTCTAAGAGCATTTAACTACTACAATTATAAATCACTTCCACTAATAACTAGTACGAACACTTGTACACATTTCCCGTTATACAAAATAACACTTTTTCACTTTTAAATTATTATTCCATTTACCAAAATTCAATAACTCAACAAATTACTTCCATCATTATACACATGAATCAACACTTCAAAATTGATCAAAAATAATTAGATTCCTTCAACTAATTACTACCGCTATCTCATACACAGGGAGAAAAGATAGAATCACTTACCCCTTTTTCACCTCGATGAAAAACTGTCACTCTAATCTTTCTCCGTTGCCGCACTTTGATCACAGTTCAAGAGAGTTCGGTATATAACCACGTCGTTGATGCACACTTTACTCCGACTTTGAATTTCTCCTGTCCAAGGATTCTGCTCCCGTTTCTTGACCAGTTGCCGAGTAAATATCTGTCGCTGAAGTCGTGCCCAGTAGACTCGTTCGGAATCCAACTTCTCTTGAAACTGCGTCTCCTTGAAGATCTATCACCACTCTCGTACTCTAGATCATCTTTTTCTGATACCTTCCGTATCGCTGGGGTCCTCCCACGTTCTTTAATTCGACTACGCCAATGTTAACCTTTATAGTCGTGATCCGACAAATCATTGTCATGTAGAAGGAATTATAATTGTAGAGTCAACTCTTATTTCATGAGGTTTATTAACATATTAAAATCTTGGTTAAATACGTTATTTACAAAGTTTCGTTCCGACGAACGTTAAAAATACTCCTGAGAGCTGGGCTCATTCTTTCAAAGTCCCTCGAGCTCCCCGTCTGCCGTAAGCGTGTTGACCCTTCAACAGTTCGAATCTATTCTTTCTCTTCTGTTCGTTACTCGCGTCTCTCTTTTATGCCTCCTCCTCTCCTTCTCGAACGACAATCGGCCTTTTTTATCCGCGTACGCAGACCACCTATTGTCGGTTTCATTGTCCACCGTTCCTACCTTAGGTGACGTGCGCCGCTGTGTTTCCTTAATCATTCTAAATGAGTTCGCTACCTGCTATTGTCAAGAGTCTCCCAAGGTGTATGGCTCTCAACACCTGTTTGCGCTTCTTTTGATGCTTATTGAAGACGCTATTACACACGTTCATCAATTCCACTTAGGAATGGGAGACGAGAGTCTGACAAAAAATATGAGACATTTTTGGTAATTTAAAGAAAATTTAAAATAGCTTGAATATAAATTGTAAAAAGCTGTCCAATCAAGGCGAAGAAAGATGTTTTATTTCATTAAAAAGATACGAATCTTGAAGAAATAAATCAAGAAATGTTCTTAAAAAGTCAGGCCAGAACTTTTATACTTTTACGTAAATGTAGACAAATCGATGGAATTTTGTTGTAAACCGAAAAAAATTTCTTTTTCTTTCAGTGATATTTAAGTTTAATGCAGAAAGATAGTACCTCATGGATGAAAGAGCCGAACTTCTGATGTACATAAACGTGAATAACTTTTATAGAATTAATTTTAATCCATCTATCTGAGACATAATGGACGAGGGGCATCTGATGTCGTGGATATTACTGCGTGGTCGCAGTAATCCTCTTAGGCTCTAAAAATCTTTTTCAAGCCCATGGGCCTTTTTAAATTTTTACAAGTGCAATTTGTGAGGGTAGAGACAAAATATGTAAATAAATTATCTCCAATATCTGTTATAATAAGTATTCGGCAATGTGAACTGTGCAACTCTGCTAAGTAACTAAGACTGCGATTTCTGTCGTGTGCTGAAAATTGACTGAAAATTGCAACTGACTGTGTCAGTTGAAAATTGTTGTTTCCCTTTACATTTGGTGTCCTACCTTGAGTTGCATATTTTAATGCGTTGCTCGCACATAGCTTATAGTATTTTACTGACACATACTTTGCTGAAAAGTATTTGTCAATAAAATGTATTAACTGTGCAATAACTGTTGCAATAACTGTGACAACAACTTAACTGGAATAGGAGTGATAAGTAAAAAAAATGTTTTTTGGAACAGTTGATTTCCTTATATTTCATGTCTTCTACCGAGATAAATATTTTTATGTGCTTCTTTATGACTTTGCTTTATGTACACGTTAATAAAACGTATTAAGTAACAATTCCAACAACAATTATAATATAGATAAAAGTGATAATTTTTTTTTTGAACCAACAAAACTGTGATGAAATATTTAGCATGATGCGCTGCAGAATAGATGAAATATTCAGCATGATGCGTCAACAGTGCGCTGATGACAACACAGTGCCAAAATTGATGACGTGGGTGGTTTTGATTGTAAAAAATGGTACGTGCAATATCAATTTGAAAGCCCGTGGGGCAAGTTACAGCATAAAGGTCAAAACTGTCTTAGCATAATCATATAAAAGTTCATTTTAAACACATCTGAATAGTTATCGGATTCATAAACTGCAATGATTAAGACGCATTGAAAACATTTCACGACTCAAAAGCCATCTTTGGATAAAGTGAAAATAATATATTAAAAAATTAAATGGATGAAATCATTTAAAGAGTTCATTCTCCACAACACAAAACAAAATCTCCAAAATGTACGCGAATGTTACATAAGATATGAAGGAGAAAAAAACATTGTGATAAATCTAAAGAATCTCTTTATCAAAGGTGATAAAGGAGTGCTGACAGATTTACTTTTTAACACTACAGTTTACGTCTTACATCTGTCTGCGGCTATATGTTATTTACGATATTATCTTTGTATAATGGGCAATAAATGTAGATTAGCTTCTCTTCTGATTGACCTCTAGACATATTTAACTGTATTTTAAAATAATATACAACAACGCGACATTAGCCAGCGTATGACCGCGAGAGAGAAAATTCACGGTGTTTCAAAAAGAATCATCCGATTTTAAAAAATCATAACTATTCCTCTTTTAATCCGTTTTGGTCGAATAATGTATAGGCAGAAAGAGGGGAATCTCGAGTTTCACGCCGTTGCCGACAAGTAGAGCTAACGCTCTTCCTTCGCCCGCCACTTCAGTGTTTGTAAAGATGGCGACTGCCCAACAGAAATCATTTTGTGTTCTACGCTTTGCAAAGTGTGAGTCCGTAACAACAGTTCAGCGTGATTTTCGTCGACAAAACCCTGGTAGATTGAAGATCCTACTTCTCAGAGCATTAGGCGATGGTATAAACAATTCCAAGACACGGGTTGTCTGTTTACGCATAACAGCCGTGGAAGCAGTGTATGCAGACATGCTCGCAAAAGTTTGGGACGAATTTGCCTATCGTATAGACTTATATCGTGCATTCAAAGGTGGGCGTGTTGAGCACCTTTAATTTGATTTATAAAAAAAAATAACTTTATGATTAGCCATGTAATATAAAATTAATTTTAAGTTTCTGTGTTCAATATTTTTCATAATATACTCATTTCAAATCGGATAATTCTTTTTTGAAACTCCCTGTATTATGAAATGTTAACTTAATTTGCCTTCCTTCTGCTATAGCAGGAACGGATTAGTTGTACACGCGTGCACAGTGCACAGCTTAGGGTCTCTGAAAATTAAGACCTCACTAGTTGGTACCCGTCAAAACATGACGGCTAGATAGTAAATTAAATACACTAATACACAAGTTATACTCAACACATCATTGCCAAATGTTGAAAATCATAATAATGTGCAGAAACAAATTAATGTGTTTAAGCGGCCTCGTGCTTAGTGAGTATCTAAAGCCAGATTTAAAGATGTCACTGAGCATGCGCAGAAAGCAATTTTTTAAATTGTAAATTATCGCTAATTAATAGAAATTTCTGCTACAAAAACCGAATTTGACACATCTATAAATTAAAATCTTTCGTTTAAGACCAAAATGGAGTTAATTGATGTAGTAGTTTTCTCTCACGAACTGACCAAAGAATCGGCTTAGCAACTTAAATATATAGATGTTACTATACATAAATAAGAATCACATAGTATTGTATTTATATAAAACTGCCCGACAATTCGTGACGAAAAGATTTTTAGTAATTTTTTTATTAAATTGGTAACAAAAGACCATTTTCAAGGGAATGAAACGAAGATAAATTATTATCCACATTGATGATTAAGAAAAATTATTTTCATCTGGAATAGTTTTGAATTTTGTGGCGAAAAATTCAGTCATTCCGGTATGTGGTTTGTCTTTCTATTATAATTTTAAAGAACTATTGGTATAGTCTCTAGAAAATCCAATTGAGAAACAGATTTAACACGATAAATAGTAATACCGTAAGGTAATTCGAATTTGTGACAGAAATTTCAACAGTATCACAACAATCATGCACTTACAGATTTGATTCTTTTAACTCGAATGCTCTTTTATGCGTGCCTCAAGGGCATTTTAAACCATGCTGAGCACATACATGCCTAAAAGGCCGTCACGAATCGACTGTTTTGGCGAACGCTGCGTTGCTTTTCTTTAGAAGAACTGCAACTTTATCAATCATTTTTTCAAAAGTCTTTACGAAGGAATATTTTGGAGGAACCATCCCCTATCTGACACGTTACATCGTCACCTTTAACCTAAAAGGGAACGCAGGAGGAAGATTTGATTTCCTGGGTGTTTAGTTTCTTCAGCTTGGTCATGGAAGTCGTTTCAGTTTAAAACATCCTTCAATCTACATGACAACGATCTCTATCCTACTGTGATGATTGATGAGACATTTTCATGGTTTGTAAATTAATAAAATCTTTCAGCAGTCAATAAGGGGGAAATTCACATCAGTGAGTCACATGTTCTCCGAAAGAATTATGCACTTCAACGTGTATATTATCAAACACAAACACTTCAAAATTTCAAATAATTCAAGTAAAATGAACTTCGTGGTTACGGATTTATCCTTACAGAAATATACATTTTAGTCCAGTCAATTTGTGCTCAAAAGGGGCCCTCGAGGGAAAATTTTGGGGTAGTTTTGATTTCTTCTATTTTATATGTTTTTTGGGGTGCTGAATCCGAATCTGAGGTTTGTTAACAAAATTTCGTGACGCAACATTGAAAAAAATGCAAAAAACGGTGAAAATTTTCATTTTTTGGCGGTTTTTTGCTTATAACTCGGAAACTGTCAACTTTTCGTATATAATCTTATTCCTCAAAATTAAAGTACATAAAATTTCCTACAAATTTCACTATTTAGGTTTTTTTCTCCGACAGACCGTTTGGGCTCAAGCGCTATTTGAAAATTGGCGTATTTCGGCTGGCTCCGCAAAAACCCACTTTTTACAGTCCAAAACTTATCATTAAAGGCTGTAATTTAATTCCTCCTTCCAATACAATGTAGGATTTTCAAAATCACATTGTATTTAAATTCTGTGCAAATATAATTCCGTCTTGTACGTCTTTTCATGTTATTTATTCTCGGCGAGCCTCACCAAATGATTTTATAACTGCCTCGTTTGGTTTAAAAGCCCTCTTTCCTTCCATTCGATTCCTTCACAGACGATTCAAGGTCAACTACGTCACCGTGTACATGCGTACCCAATCAACACCCCCTATATCCGATATAGGGGTGTTGGCCCAGTCTCAAGTCCCTTCATATTGTTCACGAGGTTTCCTCACCTCCCCCCTAAAATAAATAAATAAATAAATAAAAACACCGGCCATCCGATTCCTACCAGTGGCAGTGCGAAGGAAGTAAGTAGTTCAGTGTTAGAATCCAACGACAACACGATTCAAAAGTTATATTTACGCGTAGTGTTAAAAATGGCTTCATATGTGTGTTTTATTTGTGATGAAGTGCTGGATAATAACGTAGAGAAGGTGATAACGGTGCGGCAAAGAGGTTTGAAAACGTGTATCGAGTCAAGAAAGAAGAGGAAGGATGGTGAGCATGTTCAGCTACGTGAAAAATCTGCAGTTGATGTTCATGAGCGATGTCGTACAAACTACATTAATAAAAGAATGATTGCAGCTCATTTGAAGAAGGCGGAACAGGGTAGAGAGCAAGTTAAAAGACGTTCTACTGAAGCGCATTTCAATTTCAAAACTCATTGTTTTATATGTGGCCTCGTCATAATACCTGACTTTATAGAACAACAAAGAAAAAAGAAAACCAATCGTAATATTGTGTATCAGGTTCGAATTTTGAAAGTCAAGGAAACTATCATAAAAAGGGCAGAAGAACGTGGTGATGAGTATGGACAAGCCATAATCAAACGTCTTTTGCCTGTCTCAGACTTGGTGGTTTCTGATTGTCAGTATCATAGTTTATGCATGAGAAAATTGTACAATCGCCCAAAAATTCAAGAGAAGAGAAAAAGGGGTCCATTCGCCAATCATGTTGAAGCAGCAATGGAATATGTCTACACTTATCTTGAGAATAGTGATGGAGAATGTCAGTTTACGCTAGACGAGTTGGTGTACCAAATCAAGGGTGATTATCGTCCTGACATAAAGACAGTTAAAGCTCATCTACTCAAAAAATATGGAAGCGATATAATAATGACTTTTTCTCCAAACAAGAAGCTGGTAGTGTGTTTCAAAAACACAGGGTATAAAATTTTAAATGATGCTTGGTACCAGCAGGCGTTAAAAAATGAACAAGAGGAAAGACTCCGGATTATTAAGACGGCTGCTGCAATTGTTGTTGAGGATATCCGGAGCCAGGTTTATGAGACCGCACAGTACCCCTCACCTGATAAATTTTTGGAAGGAAATGAGGAACTCATTCCTGAAAGTCTCCGTACATTTATGGAAACAGATGTACTAAACAAAAAAACGTGTAGGACCATGATATGTGGAAGAAGAAGAACACAGCACTGGCTCATAGTCCTGTAGCAGCAGTGAGGCCCAGATCATTCATTTCACCAGTCCTCTTAGGGTTGGCAGTGTTTCTGTACAAGAAGTACGACTCAAGGAAATTAGTCGATGTGGTTTCCTCATTGGGATTTTGTTCGACTTACACAGAGGCTGTCCGCCTGGAAGCATCAGCTGTCAGCAGCGATCCGCTGAAAGTTAACCAGCCATGCTTTTCACAGCAGGTGTACGATAATGCTGATTTTAATGTACATACAATCGACGGATACAGCACCTTTCACGTCATGGGTACAGACTGAAGAACAGACTGAAGAAATACGCTTACATGATGCGGAAGGTATGTCTAATCTCACAATCTATTTCGTAATCACTCATCTCTCCTTTAGATATGATCACAAGTTGTTGTTTTCTCACCACCTCTTTCATTTTCCTGATGAACAAGCCCCGACTCTGACGACAGAACAACCCGAACCTGTGCCAGGACTCGCCGCCTTCGAAGAACCTCAGCCAGGACCCTCTAAACGACAACGGCTCATATAATAATGTAATATATGATCATATGTATTGTAATACAATATAATAAAATGTAATAATTTTTCACGATTTTTCTTTGGAATTTCAACTTTTTTGTAACAATTACAACTAATTTGTACAATTTCGGACTTCTTTAAATAACTTAAACATTATTTTATTTTTGAAGAAATTACCCGTACCTCTACATATACGATCTAAATAAGGTATTGCAGAGAACTGGGAGGAATTCACTAATTGACAGCCATTAATAATAAATTAGAATTTTGGAGTGGAAAAAGTGGGTTTTTGTGGAGACAGCCGAAATACGCCAATTTTCAAATAGCGCTTGAGCCCAAACGGTCCGTCGGAGAAAAAAACCTAAATTGTGAAATTTGTAGGAAATTTTATGTACTTTAATTTTGATAAATAAGGTTATGTATGAAAAGTTGATAGTTTCCGAGTTATAAGCAAAAAACCGCCAAAAAAATGAAATTTTTTACCTTTTTTTGCATTTTCTTCAATGTTGCGTCACGAAATTTTGTTAACAAACCTCAGATTCGGATTCAGCACCCCAAAAAACATATAAAATGGAAGAAATCAAAACTACTCCAAAGTTTTCCTCCGAAAAACACAATTTGACTGGACTATTTAAAACAAACAGAAAAACTCGCTTATCGGTCTGTTTATCAGAAAGAAATATTCCTAACCAGTGATGCGTGCGGAATAGTAACAAAGAATGTTAAAACTTGTGAAATTGGTGAAAATGTAGCAAAGCAGCTTTGCAAAATAATAAAGAACTTTAGAAAAGCAAGCAGTTGATTTTCCTCGAATAACCTCTCAGAATTTATGACCAGCAAATGAAAACAAATGCAGGTGACTGTTATCTGGAGGAACTGTATCACTCTTTACAGCCGAATTGTAAACAACACAAATCTAGAGACTAGTATTATATGGCATAGCATAGCGATGTTAATCAAAACTGCATCTCTTCGTTGATTGCCAGTCTATCCCAGTCAGGGGAACAATATGGTGTATGCTGAAAGATCAGTATATGGTTTGTTAGCGTAATAATATGCACAATTGTCTGAAAAGCAGAAGAGTCGAATTTGGTTCGCGAGTCATACAAGATTTTTCTAGACGCACGAAAAAAATGAGAGAGAATGCTTGGAAGAGTTTTGGACGATATAGGGGCTCCAGAACAAACCAAAGGATTTCGGCATGAGTTCGAACCTCTCCCTATCGTACTCAGGCGAGGGAGAATGTGAGTCTCATCAGAGAAGATTATGACATAGTCCAGTGGTGTTATAGTGATCACAAATCTACTAGAAAATAGCAAATTTTCCGTTTGATTGACAGTGTATCCAGTTTCTAAGTGAAAACTCAGAAATGTCAATAAGGGAGAAATGACCTCTGATTATAATCAGAGATATAGATAATCTATATACATAAAACAGTTCCGTGACTGACTGACTGACATATAACGCACAGACCAAACCGCTGGACATAAAGGGTTAAAATTTTGCATGGCGATTCTTCTTATAGTGTAGTGGTGCACTAAGAAATATTTTTGAAAAAAAAAATTTATTACATTTTTTTAAATTATATTTTTAAGCTATTTTTGTAACTTTTTTTTAAGTTTGCATTTAAAATGATAATCTGAGGGTTATAAAATTTATATCACGAGAAAGATCATTCCTTTAAAATGAAATCTTTTTCGAATCTTTACCTCCATTTTCTGATTTTTTGGTGAATTTTTAAAGATTAATTTTTAGAATTTAATTTACTAAACGCTGATCAAGTGGTTTCTTTTCTTTTTGGGGTACTTTAAACTAATTTTGCGTCACATGCATAACAACGAAATAGACAAAAAAATATTTTCTTTTTCTTGCTAATGCGGCAGACGATTGGACATTATCCAAAAAAAAAATATTAAAATACAGTAAAAGGTATGTTCCTCAAACTGTACTATATTAACTGCACTATATTCTTTAGTATGTTCTATTAGATTTAATTTGAAATTTGAATATTTTCTTCTACATTATTTTGTTTTAAAAAATATCCGTTACGATATTTTTAGAAATATATTTTTTTTTACATCAATTGCTTACATTGATCGTTGTATTTATTATTTATATATATATATATATATATATATATATATATATATATATATATATAGGCATTAATTGCATACATTGACCGTTGTATTTAATTTGAAAGTACTCCGTAGCGAAGTACGGGTATTCAGCTAGTTATCTATATATATAAAACAGTTCTGTGACTGACTGACTGACTGACAGATAACGCACAGACTAAACAGCTGGACCTAAAGGACTGAAATTCTGCATGGCGATTGTTCTTAAAATGTAGGGATGCACTAAGAAAGAGTTTTGAAAAATTCTTCTTAGATTTTTTAAAAATTAAATTTTTAAGCTGTTTTGTTAGTTTTTTTAAGTTTGCATTTAAAATAATAATATAAGGGTCATAAAATTTATATCACGGGAACGATCTTAAAAATTCCTTTAAAATGAAATATTTTTCGAATCTTTACTTTAATTTTCTGATTTTTGGTGAAATTTTAAAGATTAATTTTTAGAATTTAATTTATTAAATGCTGATCACGGGGTTTCTTTTCTTTTTGTGATAATTTAAATTAATTTTGCGTCACGTGCATAAGAACGAAATAAATTGACAAAAAATATTAAAATACGGTAAAAGATCAAATTTAACCACTAGACTAATTGAGATGGAATTTTTTAAAGAATTTAATTCGAATTAGTATGTTTTATGGACGTTAAACATACAAATTAATTGCATATATATATATATATATATATATTGGCATTAATTACATACATTGACCGTTGTGTTTAATTTGAATGTACTCCGTAGCGGAGCACGGGTATTCAGCTAGTTAATGATAAAAGCTGAGGTTTCAGTGGAAACCGTCGCCTTTAAAAGGGATTAAGCATTTCCAAATTCAAAATTCTTAATGCACTGTTCTTAACGTTTTCGAAATAAAAGATGCTTGCATGGGAATAATGTTGTTAAAGTTTTATCAAAATTGAATGATACGTCAAGTCAAGTCGTTCGTAAAAATCATGATGGAGAAAAATAACGTTTCTGAATTCCCTTAGCAAAAGTTTTGAATTTTGTTTGCAATACATTTATATATTCCTTCGCCAAGCAAGAATTCACTTTAAAACGAATGTTGAAGGGAACAAATTGCAAATGCATCGTGCACTGACGCAGAGAAGGTGTGGTGGAGATAAATCCCCCAAAACTGTTGGCATATATCTATAATAAAGCATGAAAGTTTTATTACAGCAATTTTGGCTTATGTGAAGTTCAAAACCCCCACCCAGATCAGAATCCTCTGTGACATTCGATCATAAAAGCTCCCAAATTCAATTATAAAAGTTATCCAACAAATTTATGCTAATTTGCATGATATTGAGTAAAACCTTGCAATTTAAGTTTATACAGCTTCTCTTAAACTGTCAAGCACGGTGGAAACTTAAACAAAGCGAATGATAACAGTTAAAAATAAGGCAGTACAAATCGCCAAAAAAAAAAGAATGTAATCAACCCTTATTTGATTATGCTGTGATATATTGATTTGATCGTAGGATATATTGTAAGAATCAGATGTTATAGCTTTTGTCGGAAAGCTTCATATCTGGGAAAAGTTCTTGTATAGAATAGATAATTAAGAGAAATTAAGTCAAAGATCATGAACTGTAATTATTACATGTATCATTCTTTATCGAAACGTAAGTTGTTAATCTCTTCTTTCTGTTTATCGCTAATAGGCAAAGCATTCAGTTTTAAAAAAGGTCAATGATCACATTTGTCTCAGAAAATAATGGATTACTTCATCAAAATTTCATGAAATACCTTCCTTGAAATGTAAAAAAAACTACGCAGAAAGTTTTATTCCTTAGTTGATGGTAATCCCAGTTAGAAATGAACATCTGCTCTTTTCTCATATTTCCAAGGGAATAAATTTTAATAAAATGTTGCATTTCCATTAGCTAACTTTTTCATGAATTATTTAGTACGCGCTGTATCTTCTTTCGTAAGGCTTCCTTTTGATTGAAATTGTGAATTTATTCTTTATAAATAACTACGCTGTCCTCCCGGGAATTTGACATTCCAACGTTAATCAGAAATATGCTAATTAACTTCAACATTCTTCTTCCAAAAGGCATTTCGACAGACTCTGCCGGCATTGAAAAAGTGAAACCCTGACGTAAAAGATATCCCAGTCAGCCCCGTGAACCGGGGACCGCCTGTGACGAAGATTCCCGTCTGACATTCTTCGGGATCCGCTTGAGAAAGCCCTGATTGATCTTTGACCTTCGTTAGTAGGCCAGGCTCTTTGGCAAGACAGGCGTGATTTTTTTTTGTTGTTGTCTTTTTCCACACGTGTCGTCGACTTCGTTCTTCCGTACTATCTTGACCACCCCCTCTCCCTGACGGAGGAAATCAAAATAAATCTTGATATTGCTACATCTCTCATCGCGGAATGAAATTATGCCTTCCCCCTTGGTGCGACGAAGCGAACGCGAAGAATGTTTCGTTCACAGCAACACAGCAATTTACTTGCAAGAAACTTGTGGAATGCGTTAAACTTCTTGACACCCACAATAAAACCTCAGCTAATTTAAAACTGGTTGAATACTTCATTTATTAGTCACTAGCATTATTGCCCGGCGTTGCCCGGGTAGATATATAGATATAAAATATTTCATGCATTCCATCAAAAAAATTCTGGGCTGCACTCCCGCTCTTCATGTTCATCTGGCCAGACAGAATGCGCTTAGCACGTTTCTACTGAAATGATATACAAACAATAAGAAAGAAAGAAACTTTGAGCCTGCGGACCTTCGTCTGATTTTAAGGTCATTCACAACCCTCTTTCTCCCGAACATTGGAATTTGCCCCCCCCCCCTCCGTCATCTTCAAACCACCCTTCTTAACGCAGCTGGTCGAGGGGAATCCACAGGGGGTAGACGCACCTCTATCGGGCACAAAAAACATTAAAAAATTAATTTTAAAAAAACTAATTGAGCCCCAAATTTCGTTTTTCCTGATTTAAGTTTCTCGGGTCCAAAACATTAACTGTGCCGAATTTGGTCTCGGTGGGTGAAACAGTCTATGATTCTATAGCGGACAAACAAACAGACAAGCTCTTTTATATATATAGATTAGATGTCATTGTCTTAGCGGAAGGCATTAGATGTCATTGCCTTAGCGGCCAATTCACAAATGTTATCGGTCTATCCCAACAAAATCACAAAATGCAGATGTAGTCATTTGCATTTAGGCAAAAATCACAAATGCGAATCTCAAATAAACAAATCACCAATGACTATCGGCCCTGACAGAGTTTTCTGGATTGCAGCTTTCCTGAAGTCTATGATATTCATTTACGTAGCTCACACTGTATAGTAGATAGCGTCTCAGGTTCCTAAGGTGTGGACTCGAGTTCGAATCCCGGATAAGACATGAACGTTCCCGTGCTCTCCCCTCATAGGGAGCAGCGTTGTCTCACCAATATGGTGCTCTAATAAAGAAGCCAATGAATTCGCGATATGGGTGGGTCAATGTCCTAACGACAAAGTGCCTGCTGGGTGGAAAAGTGGGTTTTGTGCCGTTTAAAATAGTTTTTAAGATATTTTTATGATTAAAGATTTTACAGGTTCGTTTACTAATTACTAATTACTCATTACTAATTACTCAGGTTCGTTTTAACCCAGTGTGTAAGTCTATAGAAAAGACACCACTAAATGTTTTAAATGATGAGGACCAATATTTACAAATTAACAACAGATATTTATTACCACAAATAAACAATGAGGTTATACAGTATACAATGAATACTATTCGCATAACTACATGAATAATTAATAATGTGCTAAAATGATTAATATTCTTAGATAATAATGTGGGTCCTCACCTTAGTAGGTATGCATCATTTAAGTAATATTTAAGTTAAATTTAATTTTAAACTAGTACTGTCAAAAAACAGAAGTGAAAAGACTGACTTACCCCAAAATCGGCTCGCCTGAAAATTGCCGATCTCCCACTCGCACGGCATAGTCACAGGGCGGACTCGAAAGTCTCACCACAGAGCTAGTTAATCGAGCCTGCAGGCCCATGCCCGCAGGCCCGAGCTCTCTGCGTCCTTCTATATCCTAAATCTCGTCCATCTCTATATCTCTCTCTCTAAAAAACTCATTTCTTCCTCTTAAAATTAATCTCAACTTTCCATATTCCTCTCTCTACCTTCCAATCATAGTATTTTCTTATTCATCTTAAACTCCACCTACGTCTTAAAACTTTTTTCCTAGTGGCTATAATATTTTTCTTTATTAAATTCATACTCTCATTGGACCTATACTTTTCTCACATTTTTCTACATCCCGTCTCTACCTTCATTTTTCTTTATATTTTATTTTTCTTAAATCCCTCTCTCTAACTTTTCTATAACTCAACAATACTTACTGTGGCAAACATTCCCTTCAATTCTTATTCCATTTTCTAAGGGGCTTTTTCGACTGACCCTCGCTTCTACGCAACTCTGTTATTATGGGGCCTTTTAACTCACCGCGATTCTAACTTCACTACTGGGCCTTTCTTATGGGGCCTTTTTAACTCATCGGTTACTAAGTCAAAGGACACCGCGCTGTTCTCCAACGTTTTTCCCTCTTTACCATTGTTCCGTCCTGTAGTAGCAGCCCGCGTTCATAGATGGCAACACAGATCCATGAATTTCTTATTTTGAAACGATGTGTGTAAACATGAACTGTTGTTGTTGAAAAAGTATTCTTATGTACGTGATGCGAGCAGGGCTTCTGCTTGCTTATTCCCTTTTTGATGTAATTTACTTTAAGTGAAAGGTTTGGAACATGGCTGGGAAGTGAAGCAATTCATCATTCCTTTATGTAAGTCAATTCATGATTCAATTCTTTAAGCTATTTGGGTTTTCATTTTCCCAGCGTTGATCCATTCCTTATATTCTATTAATCGCAAGTGTATTCTATTAAATGTGCAAGTATTGTAATTATTTTGTTTTAAGTCAAATAAATCCTTTAGAATTCATTTACAGTCCACTAAATCTATAAATCTCACATAGTTTTGGTCCTAATCGACCCGGAGTGACAGTAGAGAATCTTTTAATTATGTGTCTCAATCGCTCGCTCGTTTCGGTTCGCCATATTGGATAAAGTTGATTCCCGCGTTCTCGCAAGTGTTTTGGCTACTTGCCAACTCTTTTCCGGTAGGCAAACGTAAATGCAATGTTTTAATTCTTATTTCTAGCATTTGTTATTTTTCATTTTTGGCATTTTAGCATTCGCGTAAAATTGTTGACGTGCTATTTTCGATTCGTGGAATTTTGTATATGAGACATTTTGATTTTCTGATTTCGATATGGCTAAGGGTAAGAAAGATTCAAAGATTGAAACGAGGTTTCATTTCATTATCAAGGAAATTGACAGATATGTTAATCGTGTTGATGATTTAATCAAGGAGGGTAAATCATTTATTTTGAAAGAAATAAAAACAAAATTGTGTAATTTGATAGAATCTTTGGAAGAGTTAATATTTGAATTAATCGATGAAAATGATCTTTTTTATAATGAATACACAAATGCAAATGAGAAAGTAATTAATGCTTGTGCTGATATAGAGGGATTTATTAGTAGAAGTACTAATGAAAATTCGGCTTCCGAGTTCATTGATAAATCAGTTTCGAATGAAACGCAAAATATTCGCCTTCCAAAATTTGAAATTCCAATTTTTGGCGGAAACCTTGATGATTGGATTACGTTTAAGGAAATATTTTCTGCGACAATTGATTCAAATAAAAATCTGTCCTCACTTTCAAAATTCCAGTATTTAGTTGCATCAGTGAAGTCGGACGAAGCAAAATTGATTAAGGGTTTTCCTGTTTCTGGGGACTTCTACAGACAAGCTTGGGAAACTTTAGTATCTAGATACGATGATAACAAACTCTTGGCTAATAATCAATTGAGTAAAATTTTTAACATTAAATCCCCCAAAGTTTGTAATGGTAAATCTCTTTTGGAAATATTGGACACGTGCAATGAAGCAATACGTAATCTTGATATATTGGGGTTTAAATGTAATGAATTGGTAGACTTGATTCTGATCTATACAATTCAAAATAAGCTCGATAGCAATATGCGTACTCAGTGGGAATTGAAAACTGAAAAGGGAAAATTTCCAACCTTTGCGGAATTTTCGGCCTTTTTGGAAAATCACGCGAGAAGTCTTCAAAATGTAAAGGATTCATGTTTCAAAGTAGAAACAACTAGTAAAGGTGATTTCAAACCTCAAAAAAGGACCACCTTTTGTAATACCGCGTCAGCTTCGAAACTACCAGTTTGCATAATTTGTAAAAACTCGCATGCATTGTACAGATGTCCAGATTTCCTAGGGATGTCATTGGATCAACGATGGGAATTTGTCAAAACTAATAAGCTTTGCATTAATTGTTTAAGAGGTAATCATTTGGCCTCAAAATGCTTAATTACTATTAGGTGTAAGTCAGAAAATTGTAATAAAAATCATCACACCCTTCTCCATCGTCCAAAACCTATTCAAAATATTGAAACTGCTAGTAATTCAAATCAGGTAAATGAAGTAGAAAGTCCATGCCTTGTTAACCATATACACACAGTGACAACCTTGTTAAGCACCGCATTGATCAAAATCAAATCTTCAAATCAGGACTTAATTACTTGTCGTGCACTGATAGATAGTGGCTCGCAGAGGTGCATGATTTCTTCCACATTAGCAACAAGAGTTAATTTAAAGGTGAGAAATACAAATCACATTATTCGAGGAATCACTAATTCTGTTGCAGAAACATCCTTAAAAGAGACTAATATGACGATATATTCACACTCCTGTGACGAATCATTTGAGATGAATGCTCTGGTCGTCAAAAACATTACCATGAACCTACCCAATTTTCGGATGGAAGTCACTAAGTGGCCTCATTTGGAGGGACTTGTCCTTGCTGATCCGAACTTTCACATCTCATCTCCTGTTGAAGTTTTGATTGGAGCAGACTTGTTCATCCAAATTATTTCTGGTGAAAAAATCATTGGGCCAAAGGGAACGCCTTGTGCTATGAAATCTAAGCTAGGATGGTTCCTATCTGGCCCCATCTATTCAATACCAGTAAGGGAAGAGATTTTCAGTTGTCATTCTATAATCGACAGCGAACTCAATTCTTCACTACAGAAATTTTGGCAAATGGAATCAGTTCCAGAATCATCAGTCATTGATCCGATAAATGACAAATTTCAAAAAAATGTGAAGCGAGACTGTACTGGAAGATACGTTGTGAACTTACCATTCAAATCTATTCCGGTTCTCGGCGATTCCAAATTTCAAGCTTTGAAGCGCTTCCAATATTTAGAAGCAAAATTCAGAAAGAACCCAGAATTCAAAATGAAGTACTGTGAATTTATGAAAGAATACCTCTCACTAAACCATATGGAAATCGTCCCAGAATATGAAGAAGAGGTTCCAAATCAAGCTTTCCTACCTCATCACGGTGTTTTAAGAGAGGAAAGCCTAACAACAAAGCTTCGTGTTGTTTTCGATGCATCCAGTAAAGATTCAAGTGGAAATTCCCTAAATGATTTCCTTGAAGTCGGTCCTAAGCTACTCCCAGAGATATTCAAGATCCTCATAAACTTTCGATCATATCGAATAGCCTTGTCAGCAGACGTAGAAAAAATGTTCCGCCAGATTCTGGTAACTGCTTCCCACAGAGATTACCAAAGAATAGTTTGGAGATTTCAAGAGCAACAACCGATCTCCACGTATCGTTTGCGCACTGTCACCTACGGGACAGCTTGTGCTCCTTACTTGGCGATTAAAACTCTCCATAAACTCGCTGAAGACTCCCAGACAAAAAATCCCCGCATTTCTGAGATAATTAGGGAGAACTTCTACATGGATGATCTCTTGTGTGGCGCTTCTTCGCCCAAGGAGGCATCAAGACTCGTCTATGAAATAAATCAGATTATGGAAAGTGGCGGATTTACACTGAGAAAATGGGCTTCAAACTGTCCAGAAGCAATTGAACATGTAACAGAAGAAAGAAGACTCATCCATTCAAACGGGAAAATTGAAAATGAACAAGTCGTAAAATTATTAGGTCTGACATGGAATTCGTCTGAAGACACGATACAGCTACACATAGCGAGAACAACCGAAGTTAAAACAAAGCGAGATTTGCTCTCGTTCATTGCGAGAACATTCGATCCGTTAGGTCTATTGTCACCATCTACAGTCATACTCAAAATCTTAATGCAAGAACTTTGGAAAGATAAGTTGTCATGGGAAGATGAAATACCTCCAGAAATTTTGAAGGTATGGGAAAGTTTTCTTAATCAAATTGATTGTCTGAAGGCCATTAGAATTCCGAGGTTTATAAGTATGGATGAAAGCGCAACTACTCAAATTCAGTTGCATGGATTTGCTGATGCATCGCTGAAGGCATATGCAGCAGTCCTCTATCTGGTAAAACTAAGTCCTTTTGGTAATACCTCTCATCTCTTAGCTTCAAAGACAAAGGTGGCTCCATTATCTATGGTCACTTTGCCTAGGCTTGAACTTTCAGCAGCATTATTGTTATCACAGCTTACCTTGACAGTGATAGATTCTCTACCGATTAACCTTGAAGATGTCCATCTATGGTTAGATTCTCAAATTGCCTTATGTTGGATTCATTCCCCACCACTGAAGGGTAACCAATTCGTATTCAATCGCGTGCACAAAATCAAATCTCTAGTTCCAAAGGCTCAGTGGCACCATATTACAGGAAAGTGGAATCCGGCAGATTGCGCTTCCAGAGGAATCCTTCCTGAAAAATTGCTTCATCATGATCTTTGGTGGTCTAGCCCGTCCAGATTGTGGGATAATTCTACTTATCCCCCCTTTAGTCAAGATTCATTCTCTGATGGAGCCGAAGAGGTGTTGGTCCATATCGCGGTAGAGAAAGATATCCCTGAATTTCTGCTTAAGTTCTCATCATACACCAAATTGATAAATGTCATCGCCTATTGTTTAAGATTCATGCACAACTGTAGACACCCTAATGAACGCCTCACTGAACACTTGACTGCCAATGAAATGAAGTCTTCTCTCCTGCTCATAGTTAGACTGTTGCAGACGAAGGAATTTTCAAACGAGATTAAATTACTCCAACAGAAATCACCATTGCCTACTTCAAGCAAGCTATTGACTCTTAATGTTTTTCTCGACGAATCAAACATCCTTAGAGTAGGCGGAAGACTGTTCAGACAGCAAAATCTGACTCATGATCAAAAATATCCAATATTGCTACCCAAGGAAAACCTAATTACGGATTTGATCATTCAGTATTACCATCAGAAGCATTTTCATGCAGGTCCACAGTTAACGTTAGCTCTCATACGTCAAAAATTTTGGTTTACGAGCGGACGATCCAAGGTAAGGCAAGTGATCCACCGATGTATTCTTTGTAAAAAATTGCGTGCTGCATCCTGCCAGCAGATTATGGCCGATTTACCATCTGAAAGAATCAATCCATCACGTTGCTTTCAGAAAATAGGAATTGATTTCTGTGGACCAGTCACAACCAAACCAAATCTCACCAGAAGTAAAACCAAAATGAAATCATACATATGTGTTATCATCTGCATGTGTACTAAAGCTGTGCACTTAGAGGCTGTATCCGATCTTTCAACTCAAGCTCTACTCGCGTGCTTGAAACGTTTCATCAGCCGTAGAGGCTTACCTTCGGATATTTATTCCGACAACGGAAAGAACTTTGTAGGACTTTCCAATGAGCTGAAAACTTTGTTCTGCAAATTGAAATCCGAAGAAGTAATGCATTTTTCATCCTTTCATGAGATAAATTGGCATTTTATCCCACCATATTCACCAAACTTCGGAGGCATCTGGGAATCAGCCGTGAAAAGCGCGAAAAACTTACTAGTGAAAGCCAGTAAATCTGCAGTTCTCAATTTCGAAGAACTGTCAACCTTTCTTTGTCAAATTGAGTCGTGTTTGAACTCTCGACCATTAGTGCCTATGTCTTCTGACCCTTCGGAGTTAAGTGCTCTCACACCAGGGCATTTCATAATCGGCAGCTCTTTGCTGGACATTCCTGAAACTCCAAATTGCACCATCAGTTTAAGTGACAGATGGAAACTTTTGCAAAAAATGCGAATTGAATTTTGGGACCGATGGTCTCGGGATTACTTAATTCAACTCCAGCAAAGACCAAAGGCTTGGAGCCTCCAACGTCAGAATCTTCAGATTGGAGATTTGGTGGCAATCCATGAGCCACAACTTCCTCCATTAAAGTGGCTTCTTGGACGTGTGATTCAGTGTTTCCCAGGAGCAGATGGCTGTGTAAGAGTTGTTTCCATCAAAACTACTTCTGGTGATGTCAAGAGGCCAATTTCTAAAGTCACTGTGCTACTGCCCGCCCCGGAGGATGTTCCGTCCTGTAGTAGCAGCCCGCGTTCATAGATGGCAGCACAGATCCATGAATTTCTTATTTTGAAACGATGTGTGTAAACATGAACTGTTTTTGTTGAAAAAGTATTCTTATGTACGTGATGCGAGCAGGGCTTCTGCTTGCTTATTCCCTTTTTGATGTAATTTACTTTAAGTGAAAGGTTTGGAACATGGCTGGGAAGTGAAGCAATTCATCATTCCTTTATGTAAGTCAATTCATGATTCAATTCTTTAAGCTATTTGGGTTTTCATTTTCCCAGCGTTGATCCATTCCTTATATTCTATTAATCGCAAGTGTATTCTATTAAATGTGCAAGTATTGTAATTATTTTGTTTTAAGTCAAATAAATCCTTTAGAATTCATTTACAGTCCACTAAATCTATAAATCTCACAACCATAAATATTTTTATTCCTAAACACGCTATAAAATATCCCATTCTGTGGTTGACCATTACAATCGGCTTTCTCTAACCTTCCTCTCCGTATCGAAATTTTATGGCTAACTCCTTTTAACTTATTTCTTACCCTTTTCATCACGTTTTATAATGCATAAAGAAATCTAAACATGGCTTGTAGCTGCTAAAATTCTCCGACGAACCCTTGTTGGCTTAAAGAGCCAGCAATACAGTTTGTATGAATGTATAGAATTTTGAAAGTAATATTTTAAGGAAGGAGAATTTCATAAATAGCCATAAAATCGTACAAGTTCAGTTTAATAAGAATAAGTATAGAAGCGGAAAGAGAGAAATTTTACAGTAGAGAAAAAGGGATAGATTACAAAAGCGGCTTCCCCCGTAAAGAAAGTGGCTCGAAAAGCCGCCTTCATGTAGAGGGTAATAAAATTATATTTATGAAAACGGTGGGTTAGGAGAAAGGTGCAGTAAACAAGTAGTAGAAAGTATATTGTGGTGTTGAGCTCACGCAACATTGGAAAAAATTGAAAAACATTATTATATGGCAGAATTGTGCCCAGAAGGAGTATTGTAAAGATTTTGCTTTGAGAATATAGCTTTGAGATATAGAAGATAGCTTTGAGAATAAAGTGTTAGATGTTGGGGGGAGGATATTGTTAGTTCCGTCCAGATGTTTCAGGGAAATGGCGGGCCCTGGTCAGGTGATACAGAGGGGGTAGAAAATAAATGTATACAGCAGATAGATCCAATTGGAAATGAGAAATATAACAAAAGAAGATTTCTGGACCACTGGGGATCGAAGTTTGAAAAAAGGCGGTCTGATATTAGATTCAGAAGGAGGGGGAAATTATTTTATTGGAAAATAGAAATGTGGTATAGAAAATTAAAAGTTATAAAAAGTTATGCAGGGGAGAAGGACAAGCAGACGATTAATATTTTTTTAGTACAGGTACTTAGAGTGTGTTAGTAATTAACATGGAAGAAAGCTGCACATCAGCTCAGCGGGGTAAGTCCGTCTTTTTTACTCATTGTTGAGTGACATAATTCAAATGATAGGGACCCAGATATTTAAATATTATTTAGTTTGATGACAGTTTATTATTATTCATTGTTGGTAAAAGTGTTTTAATGTGTATCTAAAAATGTATCGAATATTTATATGTAAATTTTAGTGAAAACTTATATACGAATAAATTCCATTTATTTATTCTTAATTCTCTCTCATCATTTAAAATCTTAGTTGTGTCTCTTTCCTACCGAGTAATAATTGTTTACATGCTGGGTAAAAGAACCTGGGTAAATTTATTACGGATAGTTAAGGTTATTGCGGATAAGAAAACTTAAGACAATCATGACTAAAACTTTTAAACTAAATCTTCTAAATCCAGTAAACGGCGAGATTGGAGTCGAAAACTACCCAGCATACCTTCCGTATTGGAAACAGAATAATATATTATCCATTAACCAAAGTAACATATCTTGAAAATTTTGAGACTCGCAGGATTAATGTGCCCGCTTAAACAGATTTTTCAATGAGTTTTACACATATGTCAAATGAAATACCTTGAACACCAGCCCATAATTGTCGGAGACCAGAGGGGGATATCTATAGGTTCAATAAAGATGCACTCAGGACGTCTAATAGTGCGAAGCCATCTAAAAATTAGGATTTTTCTATTTCAAATTACCTCTACAACAAATCATTACAAGCAATTACTTCTGTATAGCAAATACAGTCGAACCTCCATATATCGAAGTAGCAAATTTCCAGGAAAAAATTCGATATATAGAAATTTCGATTTATAGAATTGAGCTTAGTTTTATCATAGTTCTCCTAAAAAAAATGAAAGCTAATTTTCGTATACGAAACTTTATTTCTAATTTATATGCGAATCCCATTAAATGAAAGTTAATAACTAAAAAATTAATTAATATGAAAGATTTATTGAGTACTACATACCTTTAAAAAAACAATAATCCAGACAGTGGTTACAATAATCACAGTTACATTCTTTTAAAAAAAAACTACGAATATCTTGCTGAACAGCCAGTTTTGCGGAAAGTTCAAAGAAATGTTCGTATTTATTCAGTCCTCTAAAAACTTAATCAGGGACATTTTCCGCGAATTGAAGTCCACGACATATTGTTTTAAATGCCAAAAATTGGGAGGTTTTATTCTAAAGTGGAATAAAATCTCCCAATTTGTCTTGAAAAAAATTTCGATATATAGAGATTTTTTCGATGTATAGAAACAATTTTTCTATGTAATGAACATGGAGATTTGCTAAGAGTTCGATATATAGAAAATTTCGATATGTGGAAGTTCGATATATGGAGGTTCGACTGTAATATGTTTTCATGACTCAACTGATTGGCCGAGTCCCTGTTGATAAATTCATATTCACTGATGACGTTCAACTTATCTAAATTTCTTTTCTTTCTTTTTTTTTAACATCATTTATTAGTTACGCTAGCGGCGAATACTCCTTAGCAAAGCTGAAGTTTGTTGAAAACTATTGACTCAAGTCATTAACTATCACGCATTAAAATAATTTGTCTATCTAATGTTTATAGAAAATGATATTGCGCAAGTAATATATACGATATGAAGTAGTATTAGTATATACTATGTACGATTATGAAGTCATTACTTGCATGGAACTTGTGAAGTACGCTAAACAGGAACAGACAGTTTTTTAAAATCCCCAATAAAAATTAATAATGGTCAACAAGCAGTGGTGGACCCAAGATTTTTTCTTGGGGGGGGGGGGGGGACGAGATGAACGGTTAAAAATATTTAAATGCATGGGGGGGTGGGCTAGATGAACGGATAAAAATATTTATAATGCAAAATCAATATTCATAATGCAATTTCTATTTCTTTGGGCGGTCAAGGCCCCTTCCCCCCCCCTGGGTGCGCCACTGTCAACAAGTTAGTAGGCAGCAAATGATTATAGTTCTTGATCAATCCGGGAAGCATTAGGCTAGATTGCCATTTGGGAAATTTTACATCTAGACAGTCACACCTAATGCCGTTCAGCTTCAGGAGCTTCAGGAAGAGTAGTGGTAACTACAGTACATGGCCCTTCACTGTAGGATGATATAGCAATGCATAAAACTTCTGTGATGAGTAAAAAACGAAAGTAGGAAGGAAAACAGAAAGTGAGAAAAACAAAAAGCTTCGATAGTACAAGTGAAGGTAAAACATGGGGGAAAAAGACCCTGGGCGAACAAAGAACAGGGCAAACAATTAAAAGTTACGGGCAAGATGCCATTCAGCCTGTAGAAGAGCAATTTTTTTAGTTCTAAACTAGTTGCCATTCTTAACTTTTACTGTAGATTTTAAGGAGCTGTGTGTTCCTTACTGTGAAGTTTAGGTAGCAAGAAATGCACTGTTAAGGATTGAATCGAAATTATTTATTACACGATATTATTTTTGTGTTTATTATGTTGTATTATTTTTTTAAAGATTGAAATGTATCATTCCTCAAAATAAGTTCAAAGTTTAAGGCAGTAATAATTTTCAAATTTTTTAATTTAGATTGATTTTTAAAATAAATATTCTTATTGATTGTGTTAAGATTGACGTCATTTATTACAGTATGGTAAAAAAATTCCAGTTGTTACCCCAAAAATGTTCTGACAGAGTTTTTTTATTTTACTTTGCTGAGCAAAGAAAGTGTCTGAAGTATACTTATTTACATAAGGGAAACTTTAAAATTCAGTCCTGAGGAGCCTTCGAAATTTCTAAGTGCTGAGGTTTTTGGGGATGCTTTAATCCACCCCATAGGGCCTGTTCACATAGAATCCGTCAGCATTTAGTGTTAAAATTTTTAACCAATCATAAACCAATCATTCACCCATTTAACCAATCAGCGCCAACGGAAGCTTTAATGCTGACGCTGACGGATCCTATGTGAACAGGCCCTCACTAAGACTAATTTAGGATGAGGAATTCGGTTGGGGGAGTAACACACTTACTCGCATCAGTGGCGCCCCCCCAAAGAAATAGAAATTGCATTATGAATATTGATTTTGCATTATAAATATTTTTATCCCTCTATCTCGGCCCCCCCCCATGCATTATAAATATTTTTATCCGTTCATCTCGCCCCCCCCCCAAGAAAAAAATCATGGGTGCGTCACTGACTCGCATCGTTGAAGTTCAGTAAGTAGACTATCGTCCTAGAGCAGCCATACTCGACCTTTTTATCTCTCAGGCCACATGCATATGTTTGTTACGGTACGCGAGTCGCAACATAGTACACGATACCCCATAATATAATAATGTAAAAAATAAAACTCAAAACCTATATGGATTCAAGCGTTTATTTAAAAATGAGTGTAGTTTATGTTGATACAAATTTCTGACTATTTTAGACAAATCAGGTATATACTTGCTATATACTATATGCTTCTGTAAATACTTGATCAAGGTAAGAATCTGTAAGTCTATATTTCTATATACGTTTTTCGCATATTTCACTATGGAATGGTATGACTCACAAAGATACGTTGAAGCGAACAACGTAAGCAGCGAGTGGCACATTTACGTACAGTTTTGTATTTTTCAGGCTCTAATTTCCAAAATTATGTTTACAAAAGAACAAGCCTGATAAGGAGTGTGAGTGTTTCGGTTCGCACATATAAAAGATTGGTGGGTCGCAGTTAGAGTACCCCTGTCCTAGAGGTTGGAGAAGTAAGTTCGATTCTCTTCTCTGGTAGGTAGTCGTTACAAAGTGATTTATTCATAAAAAATTTGTGATGAACAAAATGCTTTGAGCTCTCATCATGTATAAAATCCATCTGTTTTCTAAACAACAGTAAAGCAAAACTTTTTAACACAAAATTGTTGATAAAAAGACTCAAATTTTGAAAGACGAACTAAAAATCTACTCTATCTGTATATATATATATATATATAAAATTGGCTGGAAGCTGTAACTTTTTGTGTTACATTTTCCCGGGAGAATGGGGGTGTTCCGCCTATGGAGGCGAGGGGGGAGGAGGTGGAATCTACCCTGGTTTATTTATGTAAAAATTCTCTTCTGTAATACTGGGACTCATTTGCATGTAAATGTCGTTCAAAACTAAGCTTTTATTGAGGACTTCGTTAATTGGGTGTTCGTATTAGTTATTTTCGTTATTAGATGCTAATATAAGTGCTTCGTCATTAGAAGTTATAAGAACCTTCTTTATAAGTATATAAGAACTCGTTATAAGTGCCATCTGTATATTTCTCCATTCTCTCTCAACGATAAAAATAATGGTTAGGTTTGACACAGGGAGTCTTAGAGCTGGATGCCTTTAAGGTATTTTATTAATAGACTTGAAGCTCGCTTGGGAACTAGAGCGCCAGTGACTCCGTGTGTCACTTTACGCTAACCAAGCACTGCATTTTCAGCTCATTAGTTTTTATTTTTTTCATCCTTTTTACCAATTAGTGCAACTGATTTTATGGGAATGACGTCAGTCTGACCTTCATCACAATATTTCGTGCAGTATAGAGTTAAGTGGAGTATAAAAAATCATTCGTGTGCCTCAGTACAAATCGACACTCTACTCGAGTCTTTAGATTTTATTTTATTTTTTAACTCACTGCGGCGGAAAGGAACACGAGACGTTCGTCTGAAAATTCCCCCTGAACTCAGAGCGGCTGGTTACAAGAGGCCGCTTTTTGCCGTTAGGGTAATTCGACTACTGGCCATTTATGTTTTTTTTTTTTTTTTTTTTTTTTTTTTTTTTTAAAGAAAAGAAATTCAGTTGCAGCAAGTTTCACCGCATCGCAAAATCGACCTAACAGATCTTCATTTTCAATGCTAACAGGGAATTTTCTTCCCAGTATTTTTCTAATCACAGATTAGTAAATGCAAATTTTTTTTTTCCTTACGGGGTGGGATAGCATGTATCCCAAGAATACGGGCCCAAGAATGAACATGTATGTATGTATATATATATATATATATATATATATATATATATATATATATATATATAATATATATATATATATATGTGTGTGTGTGTGTGTGTGTGTGTGTATGTATGTAAATATATTTATAAGTATAAATATATATGCATATATATATATATATATTAATATATATATATATATATATATATATATATATATATATATATGTGTGTGTGTGTCTGTGGTCTGTGTGTATATGTATGTAAATATATCTATATGTATAAATATATATGCATATATATATATATATATATATATATGTGTGTGTGTCTGTGGTCTGTGTGTATATGTATGTAAATATATCTATATGTATAAATATATATGCATATATATATATATATATATATATATGTGTGTGTGTGTGTGTGTGTGTGTGTGTGTACATATATATATATATATATATATTTATACATATAGTTACATTTAAACACATATACACACAGACACACACACACATATATATATAACGCCCTTAATGGCCATTGTTACAAAGGGGTGTGGAATTTCTCGGTCTAAAGAGGGAATCGGTAAAATGGGCCCCGTAAGCTAAAGATTAATTATGTTTTCTGCAAACTAAAGTAGGCATCAAAATAAAAAGAGCATAGTTTTAAAAAATTTTAATTTTTCCGTTGTTAATTTTTTACGTGGTATTAAGTTATTGATGTCTATCCCTACAAAATTTAAATCTTTATTTTAAAACATTAAATTCATACTAAAAACAATATTTAAAGTACTTGCGCAATCCATTTAAAGTTCTATTTTCAAATGCAGAAAACAGAATTCAAAAGCATGCATTTACTTATCTGTGATTGGTAAAATACTGAAGGGAAAAGTCACCGCATATTAAGTTTTGGGATTGAAAGTTTGCGAAATTAACCCATAGTGATAGATACCGTCAACTGATAATTTCCATAAGTCGCTAAAAAATTTAAAACTAATTAAAAATTCGAGAATTTCCTCTATTTTTCATGTGCGTTGTTGTTGTAGAATGTTAGGTTCTATGTGGATGATCATCTGTAGGTTTTTAACGTAGGATTACGTTCCTCCATAACGGTCCTTCGGAAAGCAAAATTTCAGATGCCCTGCGTCGCGAGTTATAATTATGGCAGCTTGCCAAACTAGTGGCGTATGCAGGGGGGGGGGGGGGGTGTTGATGGGAGTTAAACCCCCCATTGGTTCTAATTACATTTATTATTAATTAGGTTTGAGCTTTGCACTGATTGCTCAAAACTATTCTTTCATAGTCGTTGTATTTCAAATGATTGTGTTTGTTTCTTTATTTAAAACAAAGAGAATTAATTATTTTAACTTATTTCTTATTATTAAAACGTATAGTGGTGAGTATTGCGTTGTGTATTAATTCTCCAAACTAAAACAATAACCTAGATTCTGTGGCTAACAGAATTTCAAAAATGATTACTCACAAAACATGACAGACACAATTTTAACTGAGGGAACAAACCAGAAATTTTATTCATTTCTTTTTACACAAATAAATAAAATTCCTTTCACTTAACTTTTAACAATAGAAATTTAGAGAAATTTTCTCTCATTGCCTTAACTTCATTATACGCTCAACATGCACATACATATTAATAATATCTCTCGTTCTACTTGTATCAATAATATTAACTAATAATATCCCTCCTATTAAAATTATTAAGAGTTCACTTGAACATCTTCATTATAAATTCATCATACAAATACTATTTAATAACAACCACATTCTACTTGTAATTATAATAAAATTATTAAGTATCACCTTGAAAACAGAAAAAAATGGCAACAATAAAAAGAAGTGATTGACTGACAAAAAAAAACTTAAATAACAAAAAAAATATTAAATTATGCCATGGCTAAAAAATAAAAAAACTTATCTGAAAGGGAATTTATGGGGGCTCGTGTCTTCTTCTATAATAAAGCTATCTTCGGGTATCGGGAGAGAAACCATTTTAGTTCCGGAGCGCTTCTTAATGATTTTTCAGATTGTAATCATAGCAATCGTATCAATAGCGTGGTCAGTCAGCGAGTCAGATAGAAAGTCCCCTTATTTTTTGTGTCCAGCCTTTTTATAATTTTTTAGTCCATTCTACGGGGCCCCCCTTCAATTTCATCATCTCTGCTTCTTATTGGCCAAATGCATCTCCAGGGCTCATGGCCCCTCCAGGGCTCTCATGGCTCTCCAGGGCTCAGGGCTCATGGACGGGACAGACCTTGTCTGTCCCGTCCCTGGGGCAGACAAGGTCCCCTCACAGACGGGACCTTGTCTGCCCCAGGGGTTCGCTAATCAGTACATTTCTCTCGAAAAAGTGAGCAAAATGTGTCTTTTTTCTTGAATGAAACTGAATAAACTGTTATCGCCATTTTTTAAGCTTTTCATGAAGCACCTCTGTGTTTTAATCCAGTAAGCGATAATTTTAAATCTATATATAAAAAAGGAAATTTAAGCTTATAAAACTTAAAAATTATAAGGGGGGTATATAAATAAAAAGACTAAACAAAGCTTAATTTTTTTTTAAAAACTTTACCTTGAGTCAGTCAAACAACATGAAAAAGAGTTAAAATAAATTGAAAATTGTCAGTCAGTCAAACACTAAAACAAATTGAATAACTGTATGTTACATTTATAGTACATAAAACATGATTTATAATTTGCTCAACTTTCATGAATGCCACTACAATTAATCCGCGCGAAAATTAATCTAATGACACTCATCAAACTTAAACAATAGGTGGAGAAAAATATTATAAACTTATTTGATTCTCTGTATATTTAAATTATAATATTTAGTTTATAAAGCGATACACAACAATAGTAAACCCCCCCTCCTTTGAAAATTTTTGCGTACGCTGCTGTGCCAAACCCAGTCTGTATCGCTTGGGTAAGCAGTAAATAGTGAAACAGAAAAGTACCAAAATGCGTCAAAATTTTGACTGACTGACACACACACACACACACACACACACACACATATATATATATATATATATATATATATATATATACAGGGTGTATCAGTACAGCGGTTACAAACTTTCAGGACAGATACAGTACACCTAGACGATGGGAAATCACATAGAAATGCATGGCCGGAAACGCTTTCCTAACACCGTAGTGACGACACAAAACACAAGCGTCTACTGAACCATCCAGAATGTTATTTTTTTTTGAAAGGTCAGATGAGTCACGGTCATTTTCTGAAAGAGGAGATAGAATATAGTCCTTTGGTACAAACCGCATCTCTCTACGACAATTATAGGCCGAGTTATTACAGTTTGAATTTATATACAGGGCAACCCCAAACTTGAAAATTTTAAAATGCTTCTACATTATTGCTATGTGATTTCCCATCCTCCAGATGTACTCTATCTCTCCTGAAAGTATGTAACCGCTGTGCTGATACACTCTGTATATATATATATATATATATATATATATATATATATATATATATATATATATATATATATATATATATATATATATATATATATATATATATATATATATATATATATATATATATATATATATATATATATATATATATATATATATATATATATATATATATATATATAACAGTTCCGTAACTGACTGACATACAACGCACAGACCAAACCGCTGGACCTAAAGGACTGAAATTTTGCATGTCGATTCTTCTTATAGTGTAGGGGTAGGGGTGCACTAAGAAAGATTTTTGAAAAATTCTTTTTAGATATTTTTAAAATTAACTTTTTAAGCTGTTTTTGTAACTTTTTTCAAGTTTGCATTTAAAATAATAATCTGAGGTTATAAAATTTATATCACGAGAAAGATCATAAAAATTCCTTTAAAATGAAATCTTTTTCGAATCTTTACCTCCATTTTCTGGTTTTTGGTGAATTTTTAAAGATTAATCTTTAGAATATCATTTATTAAATGCTGATCACGTGATTTCTTTTACTGGTACTTTAAATAAATTTATCGTCACGTCCATAACTTTGAAATAGACAAAAAAATATTTTTCCCTTGCAAATGCAGCAGACGATTGGACATTATCCAAAAAAATATTAAAATACAGTAAAAGAAATGTTCCTCAAACTGTACTATATTAACTGTACTATATCCTTTAGTATGTCCTATTAGATTTAATTTGAATATTTTCTTCTACATTATTTTGTCTATAAAAGTATCTCTTACGGTTTTTTTTATAAATATTTTTTTTGTTTTTTTACATCAATTGTATACATTGATCGTCGTATTTGTTATAAATATATATATATATATATATATTTATTTGACATTAATTGCATACATTGACCGTTGTATTTAATTTGAATGTACTCCGTAGCGAAGTGCGGGTTTTCAGCTCGTCTATATACATAAAACAGTTCCTTAACTGACTGACTGACTGACATATAACGCACAGACCAAACCGCTGGACCTAAAGGGCTGAAATTTTGCAAGTAGATACATATATACATAACACATACATACATGCAAAATAGGTAAGCAACTCTAAGTAATTCTACGTTAATAACCCGCTATAGTTTCGTTAGAAGAGACACCTGAATTTTTTTTTACCTAAATGCTATAGCCCTTTTTTTAACACTAAGAATAACCAACCCAGTTAAAATGTCTGGTTTTGCTCGGGAAAAAAAAATCTTGAACCGAAAAAAAAATATAATTGAAACATGCTGCTTTTAAACTGAAATTTTACACTAAAACCTCATACCTTTGGACAGAAATATTAAAACACAAACCTGTGTACTGATGAGTATTTTAACGTAAATTTTTCCTAAAAGCTTTAATTCTTCGTTTCGACGGGCAGATGTACGTTTGTTATTAAAAATCAAAAATTTTAAATTTAATATTTTAAAATGCTTCATTTTCAATGCTTTATGTAAATTAGAATTAACTGTAAAAAAGTCCGTTCTTAATCAAATTATAGTACTAGATGGCCTTACCGTTTAAAAAAGAAAACTCCTTATAAAAGATTAAAGGTGCACGAGTAACCTAAATAATAGATTTGGAGGTATATTTTTTCTGTTTTCCACCAATAGGTTTATTAAGTATTAAGCGCTTTCTGACAGAGTACTTGGTTTAAAACTCTCAGAAACGTTACCAGAGATTCTCAAAAGCTGTGTCTTTCGATCGGAGAAAAACCACCGAGTATAACCACGGAGTTAGACGGCTTTCCCAGCCTTGGCCTTGTGCGAGATGAAAAGCCTCCTCTCCGGCCCGAAGCAGCCAATGTAGTCGGGCAAGCTTTCTTTTTCGGCAAGAAAGCGTTTCGGATTAGCCTCAGTAATTTACTGGCCGAGATATAAAAAAAAAGAGAGAAAAGCTCGAGGAATTTTTTGTTATTCATCCGACTTCAGGATGGGCGGATTTTTTTTCTTCGCTTCTTCCTTCGGAGCCATAGGCGGAATGCAACAAAAACCTTTTTAGCACGTTTCATATCGCAGACTGTGATTATGTAATGGATAGATATTATGATTAGAGCTTTAACAGTAACAATTTCGCTACATACACTTCATATATTTATATATAATGTGAGTGTGTGTGCATATATATACACACACACGTATATATAAATATGTATATATATATATATATATATATATATATATATATATATATATATATATATATATATATATATATATATATATATACATACATATATATATATATATATATATATATATATATATATATATATATATATATATATATATACATATATATATGTATATATATATATATATATACATATATATATGTATATATATATATATACTAGCTGAAAACCCGCGCTTCGCTACGGAGTACATTCAAATTAAATACAACGGTCAACGTATGCAATTTATGCCAAAAAATAAATATATATATTTATAATAAATGCGATGATCAATGTATACAATTGATGTAAAATATATATCTATCTATATATGTATATTTATAAAAAAATCGTAATGGATATGCATTTTTTTGGATAATATCCAATCGTCTGCTGCATTAGAAAGAGAAAAAAAAATTTTTTTTTTGTCTATTTAGTTGTTACGCACGTGACGATAAATTTATTGAAAGTACCAGAAAAAGAAATCACGTGATCAGCATTTAATAAATTAAATTCTAAAAATTAATCTTTAAAAATTCACCAAAAATCAGGAAATGGAGGTAAAAATTCGAAAAAAATTTCAATTTGAAGGAATTTTTATGATCTTTCTCGTGATATAAATTTTCTAACCCTCAATGTATTATTTTAAATGCAAACGTAAAAAAAGTTTAAAATACAGCTTAAAAATTTAATTTAAAAAAATCTAAGAAGAATTTTTGAAAAATCTCTCTTAGTGCACCCCTACACTATTAGAAGATTCGCCATGCAAAATTTCATCCCTTTAGGTCCAGCGGTTTGGTCTGTGCGTTATATGTCAGTCAGTCAGTGAATGAATGAATGAATGAATGAGTCAGTTACGGAACTGTTTTATATATATATAGATATATATACATATATATATGTATATATATATATATATACATATATATATATATATATATATATATATATACATACATATATATATATATATATATATATATATATATATACATACATATATATATATATATAAATATATATATATATATATATATATATATATATATATATATATATATATATATATATATATATATATATATATATATACAGTGGAATCTCGATCAATCGTTGTCCGAATCATCGTTTTCCCGTATGTGTCGTTTATTTCAACCAGTCCCGACGATCATATTGCTTTGTTACGTTTCTGCATCTATCGTTTTTCCGAATTTATCGTTCATTTTAGTCGCTCCGTTGAAAAACGATAGATCGAGATTCCACTGTATATCTATATATATAAAACAGTTCCGTAACTGACTAACTCACTGACTCACTGACATACAACGCACAGACCAAACCGCTTGACCTAAAGGGCTGAAATTTTGCATGGAGATTCTTCTTATAGTGTAGGGGTGCACTAAGAAAGATTTTTGAAAAATTCTTCTTAGATATTTTTAAAATTAACTTTTTAAGCTGTTTTTGTAACTTTTTTTAAGTTTGCATTTAAAATAATAATTTGAGAGTTATGAAATTTATATCATGAGAAAGATCATAAAAATCCCTTTAAAATTAAATATTTTTCGAATCCTCCATTTTCTGATTTTTGGTGAATTTTTGAAGATTAATTTTTACCACTTAATTTATTAAATGCTGATCACGTGATTTCTTTTTCTGGTACTTTAAATAAATTTATCGTCACGTGCATAACAACTAAATGGAAAAAAAAAATGTTTTTTCTTGCTAATGCGGCAGACGATTGGACATTATCCAAAAAAATATTAAAATACAATAAAAGATATTATGTTCCTCAAACTGTACTATATTAACTGTACTTTCTTTAGTATGTCCTATTACATTTAATTTCAATATTTTCTTCTACATTATTTTGTCTATAAAGATATCCCTTACGATTTTTTTATAAATATATGCTTTTATTTTTTTACATCAATTGTATACATTGACCGTTGTATTTAATTTGAATGTACTCCGTAGCGAAGTGCGGGTTTTCAGCTAGTATATATATATATATATATATATATATATATATATATATATATATATATATATATATATATATATATATAGAGAGAGAGAGAGAGAGAGATAGATAGATAGATAGATAGATATATGAAGTACCATATGAAGAATTAATACATAATTTTACAGCCTTATAAGACCGTAGACGGAAATGAAACGTAGACAAAATACACTTCTTTGTTTTCTTAGGTAGGAAATCTATTTCTGCGAAATCGAGTAACAGCGCAAATTTAGTAATAAAACAGTTTGATTTGTTCTCTAAAACGGTTCAACTTGAGGTAGCGATTACCTGCGAACGCTTGTCGCTACTCGACTTAAAATATTACTGTAGGAGGATAGAGTGGTTTACTTTCTCTCAGCGTTTATACCACAAGATTGAGCTTGTCACAGTAGTGAAAACGATTATTTTAAAATAAACGCCCTTGTCTACGCGTCTAAAGTCTTCCTACTTTAATTTCATAACCTTCACAAGAACAAATAATTTCAAGAACCGAAATCACCTATAACCACCCACTCCTACGCCCCCAATTGTAAAAGGAAAAAAATCACTTTCGTATTAGCTCGACTGACAGCTCATTAGGATACAAACAGCACGATTACAATCACGGTTCAGAAAATTCTCTTACTGAACTTGTCTGTGTTGGGAAATAAACTCGAAAGAAAATTGAAAAGGGAAAATTTGTAATACAAGCTCTAAATGCAAGTAATCCCTCTATAAACGTTTATGCATACTTAGGCAGGGCCCGATTTAGAAAATTCTTGACTATAGGCACAACTCGGGATAGGGGCCCCCTACCACTGATGGGGCGTAAAATTTCCAAAATTGATACACACAAAACAGATAATCATGAATCATTGTGAAAGTACCATTTTACCAAGAATTGGCTATTTGAAGCGTAGAAGCCTAGCACATTATCAAATAACAAAAAGCAATACAACATATTAACTTCATCATTAAAACACCAATACAATGCAACCAGAAAAACTTATTAATCCCTTATATACATTATAATATACATATGATGAACTATACATATAACTATACATATGATGAACCAATCAATCAAATTTGAAAGGATATATAAAAAAATTGCTATTGAAAAAGGTAAAATTAAAAAAATAATTGAATTGGGAATTTTTTTCTTTTAAAATAAAAATTTAGGGGCCTCCGACATTCGGGGGCCCCCTAGACCCAGGCCTTCTGGGCCTAATAGAAAATCAGAGCCTGCATTTAGGGCATGTTCAGATAGGAAAGCGTTAGGAAGGTTAAATAACTAAATAAGTATTGAAGCTTATTTAACCAATGACAAATGTCAACGATTAGCAACGGAATTTTTAACGCCTATGATTGGTTTATTTCCGTCTCAGCGCCATCTTTCCTTCTAAACGACAAAAAAAATTATTCAAATATAGTTCAAGAACGGTCTGAAATTCTGATACAACAGCTGTACTCTTTTTCAAGATTTTAAAGGGTGTGGTATGTACCGTTTTTACCTTTTAACCTTTGAATTCTTGTAAAAGACCATAGTGTATTGTATTTACCTTTCGAAAAGGTATAAAAGATAAGAAAAAATAATTGGATAGAATTCCCACTGCATTACGGTTAACTCATTAACGTCAACCGTAATAAATTTTCATTTAGTTGGAATTTAAATTATGGAAAATGCATTTTAATGTTTTTTTTTTCCTTTATGTTGAAAAAAGGCTTTTTTAATGAAAATATGTGGAGTGGAAAGGGAGGAGGGTCGCCTGATGCGTGGAAATCAATGAAGGGGGTCGCGACTCGAAAAAAGGTTGGGAAACACTTTTATAAATTCAGGAACAAAATCGTGGACCGTGGGAACGATACCAACTCCGGCGATCAGTCAACATTGTGCTTACTTGGCAAATTGACCTCGAAATTGCCAAAATGAAGCAAAATAAAACAATAAAGTAATTTTTCGGAATTGGGCCATTGAAATTAATTATCTCCAATGTTTACATTTTAATGATTTATTTTGAATTGTAAAATTAATTAGTTTCTGCTCTTTCTAGACGTGTATTACTGAAACTGCCTTCATAAGGAAGTCTGGAACACCAATCATAGAAATACGTAGATGAAACTGAAATGAAATAACACTAGTTTAAATTGATATAACATTATTTTTAATCACAATCTTGTGTTCGTGTTTGCGCACTCGCAAGAAAGAATAAATAAACCTCAGATACTTTTGAGTGAAAGCTTCAAACCCGTTGAAATCAATAATGTAAATTTTTTTAAAAAGTGTCGATTTGCTTTAATTACGGATGATAAATTTTCTTAAAACACGATCTCGTGAGAAACGTGATTGTACTCTAGGTTATAAGTTCTTAATGAGTGGTAGCTTATACGTGAGAAAACTACTGACAATTATTGTTAATAATAGCCGGCATGAATCAAGGTCATAGGCGTAACCTCGTATATATATGGCTAGAGATGATCGTCGTCTGACCTTGATTTCGTGATTCTAAGAATAATTCCGACATTTATCGCCGTCATTGATGCTTTCAATTAATCAAGTATCCATATGAAACTCTCTAACTTTCGCTTTTAAATTTTGATTGTTGAAGACCACTGATTGAGACTTATTGACAAGGAACGTATCTCCATATACAGTCGAACCCCGTTATAACGAACTTCAAGGGACCAAAAATTTTTGTTCGCTATATCCGAACCGTTGAGAAAAATGTTAGAATTCACAAAATGTATAACTCATTAATTGCTATGTTTATCCGATAATGATGTATTGAAAAAATGATTAAATCTATGAAAAATGATCATTAATGATTCACTGTTTTGATGCAGAAATAATCGGTTATCTTCTGCAAACGTGATGCCAATTTCAAAAACATTTTATGAATTTCTTTATCCAATACATCGAATGACTCCAACACTCTTTCTTCCACTGTTTGTGTAGACAAAAACTTATTGACACGCATCGCATTATACTGTTCCTGTTCATAGTCTACCAAGTACCTCCCCACCATAACTTTTGTTTGAAATACAACTTTGACCATTATCTGAAAGTCTTATTGTGGGCCATAAAATAACGTCCATCTATCTTACAATATTTATAGTCTTTTGATCGCTATCAATGGCCACACAGACAGCTTTTCTTTTACGTGCTCTTAGTGTTCAAGCCTTTATTTTTTGTCTCTGAAGTTTTTGTAAGAGTTTTGTTCTTGACCGTCTTTCGACCACACACCGCGGTGAATTATAAGATTCAGCGCTTCTACAGCAGCATTATAATATATTAATGTATATATATATATCCAGATAATTCATAATCATGCATTGAAATAGAAACATTGCTTCGGAGAAGCAAATTTATCATATATAAGTGTATTTGATATATAAGTGTATTTGATATGAATATCTTGAAAAACTAAGAAATGAAACAGATATTTTAGTTCAGTTGCTAAAAGGGAAAAAAAAAAATTACGCAGTTCTTTATAACGATTGTCGGTCAAGATCAGGACTCCAAATCTAGTACCCAAACTATAGAGTTGGTATTTAACTGGTATTTTACGTATTCGAACTGTCCTAACGATGCGATTTTCAGTTACTACATCCAAATAAACACCCTTCTATTTCAATACCACTGCCGCAATATGTTAGCTTTTTCGCATTAGTTTTTATTGTTTAATTTATCATTAAAATTTAGAGATTTTTTTTTCTCTGAGGAGTTTTTGCCACACGCTTCTCCATTATTGTTCTTATCCACTTGTCGGATTCCTCTATAACAGTGGTTCCCAACCGGTGGTCAGCGAGAACCTCGGGAGTGGTCCGGCACTACATATAAAAATATTGCCAAATAAATGGGGATTTTGAAAGCAATGTTTATTGAACTTGATGGGCCGAATATATCCGATGACTATCAGGTGTTTAATCAAAATTTCTGAAAAGTTTAACATAATTACTTTAGTATTAGAATATGATACAAAATAATTTTCATACTCCCGGAAGGCCTCCCCCTCAAGTCGATGGGGGTGGAGTGGTCCGCACATGGTTCAATTTCTGGCTTAGTGGTCCGCAGACTTCTACTGGTTAGGAACCACTGCTCTATAATGACCAACTGCCAAGCCTGGGTGTCGCAACTCGGTCTCCAAATTTTGAGGTTTGTATTCCACTAACTGAATTATCCCGACAATGGGAAAAATTTTAGTCTCAATGTTTCTACTCACAACGTGAAAGGGGGTAAAATATATCCCCCCTTACACACTTCTTGGATTTGTCATGGAATTCCCCAAAATTTTTGTATTTTCCTACAATTTAAAATGATTAATGTGTTAACGTAACACCGCCCACATGAATATTTACCAACCCCCCCCCAAGAACTTTCCAATAATCTTAGTGCGAATATCTTTCACTTTACTCATAAAACAACTGTGGTGACATTGGCCCAATGGTAGAACGCACGCTTCGTAATCTTTTTGGGCCCATTTCGAATCCCGGCGGCAGCATTTCTGTACTTTTATTCAATTTTCTTTATTTTTAATCTTTAAATTCTTATTTTATTTTAAAATTATTTTTACCTGATGAGGGTCTATTTCTTATACTTTTATTGCTAGATGAGCACCATATATATTAATTTACTTACTGTATGTAAACCCTGGCACTCCGACAACATAATATACCTGACCTGACTTGTAAAACCGTCGAGAAAGAGTTCTGGTGTGTTTTTAAGCTTACTATAAGCAGGTTCTTACTGTACGACATTTTTTTTTTTCAGTTTAAACTGTAAATTATTTTTCTTTTTCTATGTGGTAGATACTTCTCTGACATTGGCCCATGACGACCCGCGAAGTTTTGCTGGCTATTTTATTATGGAAGCACCATATAGGTGAACCAGCATTGCTCCCTATGAGGGAAACGACCAAGTCTTATTCGGGATTTTAACCCAACCCCACCTCATGACAGTTCAGAACGCTAACCACTATACTACGTCGGCGGCAACTGTAAATTATAAATTATTAGTTTTATTAATAATTTATGTCAAAATAATTATTTTATAATAGCTACAGTAATATTTAGTTTAAATTGTAAATTAAAATTTTTAACATGAAACTTGGATATAACAGTTAAATAAAACTTCTGCATTACTTTACACTATAAATTCCTTCTCCCTAATATTTTCTGCATTTTTTTTTGTCTTCTTCACTTGATTTATTATGTAACATTCTCCAGAAAAGACAGAACTGTGACACCCCTGTATCACCTTTATATGGCCCCATGCATACCACAAACGTCTTCGGGGAAGACTTGCGTCTGTTGGGGGATATTTATGAGACATTGCAGTATGATACTGCACCTCGTCACGTACGCTCACTTTTCTATGTCAGATCATGTCTGGAGTACGTGATAACATCTCACAGTGTTAAGTACATCGTCTGATTCCTTCCGAAAATCTCAGTTTTATTTCCACTGGTCTTTCGCAAGTAGAGTATTAGGGCTTCTACCATGCAAACAGCTGAAGATATTTATATATTTCTTTTAAACTGGCTACAGTTAAATCAATGAGTTTCAAATAACAACGCTTGCGTATTATTCTAATTTATTATTAGGCTTCCTCTCAAAAGCACGCTGTTTCCTCAATGATATAGATATTTTTAGGCGGAAAAAGGAAAGATTATTTATAAAAAGTTGTGTTACATCAGTGGGAATTAGTAGAAACTACATAAAGAAATCAATCGCGAACCATTTAATATGGAACATTTATTGGGTGAAATATTTTTAACTATGTTATCGTCCTAAAAATAATCTATAGTTCGGGTATAACTTGGGCTGGTTTATACTTAAACTTAATTACCTTGGCTATACTCCCAATGGGTAGTACTTGACTTCGTTAACTGGAATGTTTTTGACCTGTTGACGAGGTTCCTGTTTAACTCCCTCTTCAGTGCGAAAGCTGAAAGTCTCGTAGAAAACTTAAACGTAAAGTTTGTGAGTTTGTGAAACTAAGTTTGTAATGTTTGTTGGTATGTTATCTTGCTCTGGGGAAACTGTTCTCTCCAAAGGGCTTGTGTAGCAAAAGGTTGACCGTAGCGCTCTCAACCAACCTCTCCAAAGGACGCTAAAATATTGTGATTGATACTCAGATCACCCTAAATTGTGCTGTCAAAACTAGGTCCCTGTTTAACTCTCTCTTGAGTGGGAAAGCTGAAAGTTTCGTAGAATGCTGTTACGCTAAGCCTGTGAGTTTGTGAAAGTAATCTTCTAATGTTTGTTGATATGTTATCTTGCTCTTGGGAAACTGTTCTCTCCAAAGAGCTTCTGTAGCAAAAATTTAGCCGTAACGCTCTCGACCAACCTCTCCAAAGGGCGATAAAGAAATGCGGTTGATACTCAGATCGCCACAAATTGTGCTGTCAAAACTATAATAAACCAAACGTTTAATGCATTACAGCATTTGTTTTTCAAAATTTGCGGGAGCTGTTGATCTTAGATTGAGCTATATTAATAATTGAAATTTGTTTTTATTTACACTTATTCCACGTCATCATCAGAAAAATAAGCATGCTGTTGGATGACATGCTGGTGGATGAAAGGCTTTCTTTTAATTTCTTTAACATTACAACAGGACAAAAACTTGAAATTGAAATTAAATTTAAATTGAGTTTTTACACTTAAATTGTGCCTCAAACTAGTTATAAAAAATTCGTTTTAAAGTCAAATAAATTTATCGACTATATTCAATAAATTTGTATTTGAATAAAGTCGATTTTGCTGTCTCTTCTACCAGTAACTGCGGAACACTTTCGTCACACTTTGAGGAGCCCGGGATGGATAATTTTTTTTGTTTGTTTTTTGGGGGGTTTTTTTGTGTGTATGATTTTTTTCTTGTGATGTGTTTAATAAAGGCAGATTTTGTTTTTGATATATCTGCCGTAGCAGTAATTTGTACAAATTTTCACTTTTGTACACGGGATAATTCTCAAAATAATGTTCTTCAGGTTTTAGAATATTTTTTTTATATAAAACTTTTAATCAGCTTTAAGGACATCAAACGTTCTGAAGATAGTGTAATGGTAAAAGACCAAAGAAATGCAAAGCAAAATTCCATGGAGATACTTTACAAGGAATTTTAGATTTATCCCCTTAAAGATATCAAATTATGAAAGCATTTCATCCTGATATTAATTGATATGAAGTATACATGTACAAGAGAGTATTAGGGAACAGAACAGCATGAAAATGTTGTTTCTTGTTTTGTAAGCATCGAAAAAACATGCGATTTGTGTTTTTTTATTCTAAATTTTTTTAGATAGTTAGAAAGTTCTTTAAAAAAATTGGGCGCCGGACTCCTTTTATTTCTTACTTAAATTTAATAGACACTGCAGATAACTCTTACGTACCTTATGACAAAAATTTAAAAAACAAAAAATGATCTACACGGAATTGCGATTTGGTTTGTAATATCTTCTTCTGACAAGACAGAACTCATATTTCTAATCGTAAACGAAATTAAAATAATCCAAACTAAACCCAATGAGAATGATTTATCCCTCTCGTGAATCCATTCTCAGCTTCTCCGATTTGTCTTTGTATCGGGTACTAACAGGATAATGGATGTGGTTGCAGTTAATTTAGCAGACAAAGATGTAATAGCTATAAAAAATACTGCCCTTTCAACAACAACAATTATTTTAACTGATAAATTCTCTCCTATATTTTTCTCTTTATCCTCAGGCGAGTTTCTAGTATTTTGACAGACTTGATTCCGAGATAAACGCTGTTTTTTTTTAAATTTTAATTTCAATTTTTTTACTCTGAGTGGATTGCAAGAAAACTGTGCCCCAGTCTCTGGTTCTTCCTTACGCGTTATTAGCCTCTACAAATAGCTCAGTCGAAAGTCGTTCCGAATACAGTGTCTGTTTGCGTAATACGCTCGAGCAGGTGATGGATGAATAGGTCATCCAATCTAGTTCACTGTCAGCCATTCTCAGTCACGTTTATCAAACTCTGTGCGAGTTTCACTGCAATTTCTTTCATTCCATGGAATATGTTTGAAGCGAACAGGAATATGGAAAATGCCGCCACGGGTAAATAACTCGTCTCCTGCTCTCCATGAAAATCTAGCAAGCTCAAGCAGACCCTCGCAAGTCGAAAAGTAATAGCAGCTGTCTTCTGTGACTGGAAAGTTACTCACTTCTATGCTTAAGGAGCCTAAATGAACAGCGATACTTGTTGTGAAACCCTGAAAAACGATTGTGAACGGCCATTCCAGTATTGTAGAATAGACGTGTTGTCAAACCGTCTGTTCTTTGTCTCTTACGTTGTTTAATCCTGACATTGCAAAACTAACTCGTTTCAAGTTTGAAATGGGATGATACGGGCCATCCACTCTGCACGACTTGAATGAGTCCCAAAGTGAAATTTCACCTTCTAGCGAAATTTTCGGGAAGAAGGCGTTTTACGATTGGAGCTCGAGGAAACACGTTTCTGAAGAAAAAGGTGGCAAAGTGATATGATGATGGATTATAGAAACCTGTTAAACCGTACGACTTGTGTGTGCAAACGCCGAAGGAATAGAACCACTAAAATTGTATAGAACCACTAAATTTAAAGTAAACTTGGTTAAAATGGGGAAATGTTAACTTTCTTTTTCTATTTCTTTTATTTATTCTGTTTTATTCTATTTTTTATTGTATTTTGCCTACCACTGGAAATTTAAGAATTAATAACTTAACAAAAACTCGCGCAAACGGAAAGCTTTGATCAGCAATCTTTGTTAGTTTTTCTTTAACTCTAAACGCAGGTACTCTTTTTTGAACGATCCGCATAAATTTAGTTTCGCTCTATTTTAATTTTAGCATGAAAACAGCAAGTCAATTTATTAAGACACTGCAACGTAAACTTTCCTATAAAGAGAGTATTTCTGTCATTAGCCGCTCGGGAGCAACTTTTATACAACTTTTACTTTATAAACTAGGTTTGCTTTCTTTTCTAGGTGTTGCACACACGGGTGCAAGAATTACACGGAATATTTGCAGTTCCTTTGACCATCGGATGTTGAAATCCACTAAGGCTGTTGTGTACTAACCGTACTGGATTCGCTCGCTTCATTGTTAAACTATGAATAAAAATCAAGGATTCGTGTCTATAGATTGCCGACTTGGTTTTAAAGATTTTATTTTTAAATTGTACTCCGTAAAAGAGAAAGAAATTTTACACCTTGGGGCATTTTTCGCTTTTAAATAAAAATGCAAATAATATTTTAAAATATAAATTATTTGGGGGAAAAATCTAGTATAGTGTGTTTTAATCGCTCATAAATTCCTTTGGTGGACAAAATTTCGGATAGAAATCCTGTTGCAAGTTGCAGAAAAGTTCAGGCTGGTTTTATTGGATATAAAACCAGCCTGAACTTTTCTGCACCACCAATAAAAGTTCAGCTCCATTTTTATTGGATGATCAGTATTTATGTAGCTGCAAATAGTAGAAAAATTTTCTCCATAGGTTGACATTGAGGCGAGCTAATCCAATAGAGTCAGTACACAGCGGCCTGAAGTGATCCTTATCGACATTTCTCGAGAGTATAACTTCACAACAATTAATACGTGTTGGGAACTTAAAAATCCTTAATTTCTTCCCTGACGAAAATGAATGACTAACAAATAGATTTTGTCTTTGTACTCTTTCATAAATAATTTCTAAAAGTAATATAAATTTCTCATTCCCACGCTGTCTTATTTATCACAAGTTCAAAAGCAGGTGGAGTAAATTGATTATAAAGAATTCTGTCGTGACCTAATTCCCTGCGTCGCAAAAGAAGCGCATGTTCTCAGAGTCGACATGTAGCATCACTCTCAGATAAGTTTTGTTGAATATCCGACTAAAGTGTTTAAATGAGGGAATTTAGCTCTGCTTCTCTCCTGAACAAATACTGCTTTCAATAAAGCGAAGTGCTGATTTAACCATAGTAATATTAATATGCAGTATTTAATTATTAAATATTAATTTTTATTAAATGTATTATATGATATAGTAACTTTTATAAATACATTATACCAGGTGATCATAATTAAACTTGGCCTATTCAGAGCCCTCTTTAGCTGTAACTAAAAGACGGATTAAGCTGGAATTTTGCAGATAGACAATTCAAAGGATACGCTAAAAGATTTAAAAAAAATCCGCTTGGGAGCGCATTACAGCCTAAACGTTTGAAAAGTCATACAATAAATAACTGTGAACAGTTAAAAAGTCATTTAAAACTTTTATTTTTACATTATCAAGCATTCTGATGTTTAAAACTGTTATTTTTACATTTTGAAACATTATGACGGTACAAAAGTTGATAAAAGTGGCACTGCAAGTGAAGAAGAAAGCAATCTGATTTGCACTATAATAATATAACTGTATATTATTTATATATCATAAATGATTTATTTATAATAATATATAGATAAAATATTTATTATTCTTTTTAGTTTTGACCACGATTTAATTTTTTTATATATAAATCAGGATTTTTACAATGAATATGATCATAATTTAATTTTGTACCATAAAACTCGATTATCATTTTTATTACCGTCATAGCAGAAGTGACCATGATTATAAGTTTCAAAAATATATAATTAAATTACAACTAAAAAGTGAATGTATGTATGAAACTACGTGGGTTCGTTTCTTTTCTTTGGGTGTCACATTTGAATAAGATGTAACAACCTTTCCGCAAGGGCACTTGAAAAAATCACTGAATAGACGCTAATAAAAGAGACCGAAAAATTCAGTTTATGAATGACTTTCTAAAAAAAGGTTACATGTTTTTAATCAAAGTATAATTAAAAATCAAAAATCAGAAATGCACGTTGTTTTTACTATTTTGTCTGCAATTTTGTCTTCACATCCATTTTTCGGTGAAACTTATTAATCAAAACTTCAAAAACTCATTAAAATAAGTTGCATCATTGAATAAGTAGTTTCGGCTAGGACAAAAAATGAAAAAAGACTGAAGAATTGGCAATATCAAAAAGCATTAAAAAAGAGAAAAAACAACAACATAATTTGGCTAATTGCTATTATTATTCTTCAGCTTAATTGCTTAATTATTCAGACAAGAACAGTATGAAGATCTCTCCACGATACTTTACTTCATTTATTTCATTCTTTCCCAGCTTGAAGTACAACTGGTTGACTCGGGTATGGAGCCTGGAATCTGCTACTTTCCAGGCAGCAGTGGCAGCTCCAGTCCAGAGATTTGAGGGCAGCAACGTCGGATCTTAGGGTTATATATATACAGTGGAATCTCGATCGATCGTTCTCCGAATCATCGTTTTCCCGTATGTGTCGTTCATTCCAATCAGTCCCGACGATCATATTGCTTTGTTATGTTCCATAATCTATCGTTTTCCCGCATTTATCGTTCAGTTCAGTCGGTCCCTTGAAAAATGATAGATCAAGATTCCACTGTATATATATATATATATATATATATATATATATATATATATATATATATATATATATATATATAAGAAATAAACATCCTCTCATTTTAAATTTAAACTCGTTCAGTATTAGGTCTAGGATTATATAATTTTAGTCTATAAAAAAAATTCGCCGAGCATTTTTTGGGGGTGGGGGCAATTGCCCCTTCTGACCCCCTTGGAGCCGCCGGTTCCAGGGAGATGTGCAGACCATTACACAACAAATATATGTCATGATATTTGATAACTTTACATTGTTTTCATTTTGAGAGACACCGAGGGGGCCCCTGATTAGGAGTATTGTTGCGGAGTACGGAGAAAAAAAAATCTTACCGGTTTCTTAAGTCTTACGGAGGAGTCCTGTATGAAGATTAGCCCAAGATCCCGAAGCTTACGGGTCAAGAGAATACTTTCCCCTCTTCCCCTCAGTTCTAATGGGGTCTTCTCTTGATCACCGGTTAGAATCAGCTAATTTTATTCGGTGTCTCTGTTATGACCACTGTTCGACGTAGTCTTACCAAAACTAAATTTTCATTTCATATATATGGTGAGTGTCCCAAATATCGCCCCTGTGAATAATATCGCCTACTCGTGTTTCTACAGTATGATTCGCGCTATGTATGAGAAAATGCAGTAACTTCTTATTTCTGGGTTTGTACTAACAGCGGCGATAGCGGCAACGCTCTTATCACTGACAACAGAAACTATATGGCGTCTGAAGTTGTTTTGGCGGTTGTCTTCGTAAACTTTGGCTCCAAGGAATCAGAATCCAGTGAATAACCAGGTAGGTGCATCCAAATTCTATTTTGCCTTTTAACAGGTGCTCCTAATTTCGCCTGGTAGGTGGTAATAGGAACAGAGGTAGGCGATATTAGGAACCGCTCTGGAGTTCACTGGAAATTTCAATTTTTCCAATTTAGCTACATAACTTAAACTGTCACTGGTTTTGGAGCTGGTTGATCTCAGGACACCAAAGGAAATAGTTCTTAGGGTTGTTCTTTGAGTTTCCAGCCTAATCAGAAACTAAAAAGTGGATGAAATGTCGAGAAAAAGTTACAGTAGGCGATATTTGGGACACCTACCTTATAATTTTTTTTTACAGGATGGTTTGAAAATTGATTCCGGTACCTTTTACCTTTCATGAATTTACATCCTCAAATATACATTACATCCTCAAACCATGTCATTAATTTCTCCAATAAGACTTTCTACGAACGATTCTGGGAGAGGGATATTGTTAAGGGGCTAACATGAGATCATGTGATGCTTTTATGACTAAATGGTGTTCTTTAGTACTTTTTATGAAGAATCATGGCGTGACATCTTCTCACAACTAGGCATATTTCATAATACGTTGAAGTTAGCATTACATTTACATCAAAATGATGAAAAAAAGATTATTTGTTCTTTATTATGGGGTAAGCCGCATTATAGTACAATAAAAAATTCACAATATATTTGAAGCCAAGCGAAGTCCAACGTAAAATCCAAGAAACAAAAGTCGATTAAAATTTCCAAATCAAAGGTAATTTCAAGTAATCAATCAAGTCCAGAAAATCGAGAGTGGGAGAGCTTAAATATCTACTGGTTTATTTACAATTTACATAAAACTACTATAAACTACTAAAACTACTATATTTACATAAAAATTCGAAATCTATATATTTAAGTTGCTAAGCCGACTTTTTGGGCAGTCCGTGAGAGAAAACTACTGCATCCATTTACTTCATTTTGGTCTTAAATGAATGATTGTAATCTGTAGATTTGTCAAATTTTGTTTTTATAACCGCAATTTCTATTAATGAACGATAATTTACATAAAAAAATAATATTTCTGCTCATGCTTAGTGGCATGTTTAAATCTGGCTTTAGAAACTCACTGTTTCTGCGCATGCTAAGTGACATGTTTTAATGATAAACACGTTTATTCCGACGAGTCTCTCTAGATCTCTCTCTGTCATTTTTATTTTTGTGATAATTATGTTTGTGAAATATAAGATTAAACCTGATGGAAATTGTTTATTTCACGCTGTTTAATGAGCGAAAATTTACAATTTAAAAAAAAATTGCTTTCTGCGCATGCTCAGTGACATTTTTAAATCTGGCTTTAGATACTCACTAAGCACAAGGCCGCTTAAACACATTAATTTGTTTCTGTGCATTATTATGATTTTGAACATTTGGCAATGATGTGTTGAGTATAATTTGTGTATTAGTACATTTATTTACTATCTAGCCGTCATGTTTTGACGGGTACCAACTAGTTAAGTATTAATTTCGAGAGCAGCATGTTGCTCGTTATCAGGTGAGAGATCCAAGTCGAGTACGTCACTCTAGGACGTTACAAAAAACTTCCTTCTCTTGCGTGCAAAGCGCCCTCTATATGGGTGCGTCCAAACAATATTAATAATTGCTACTAGCTTCAGTCTAATAAACATAGCTCTTCATCAGGCCAGGAAGCATCAGGTATGATTATTGGGAATTGTCCATTGAGACAACCACATTTAATACTCTAAATCTGGGCTTTAAGGCTGCTGGGTACAAACCTTATTGGATTCGCTCACCTCAATGTTAACCTATGGAGAAAATGTGTCCAAGGATTGACGACTTGCATTGAAAGATTTTTTTGAATTGTACTCCATAATAGAGAAAGTAATTTTACACATTGAGGCATTTTTCGTTTTTTTTTTTTTTGAAAAATGCGAATAATATTTTTTAATTTAAATTATTCGGGGAA